>CM024762.1:88499268-88726528 GCA_014218235.1 Colocasia esculenta | reverse complement strand
CTGAAGAACTCAACGGCAAGGTATGGCCGTTACTCATGTTAACGGCGACATAGGATGCCGTCAAACTCAGGATCTTAACGGCAAGGGATCCCGTCGTTAAGTTCTGTCTGTGAAAATCACAGACTGAACACCCAAAAGACTATGTGAATGGGGGTCCAGGACCACGGGAAAAATCTGTAAAAATTCATGGGACCTACTAGACACATGTAGGGATTATGTGGGATGGGGTACTTGCTTGTAGAAAATTCTTAACGATATTGAGTCGAAGAAGCCCTCCTCGGCCTGAACCAAAGAGTCCTCAAATCCACCTTCACCCGATTTCTGTGTTGATCTCCTCAGCAGACCAGTGTGGGGAAGTCGTTCCCGGATGTATTGACTCCTCTCCAGTCGTTGTAGAACGCCGGATGAAGTCGCCAGTCGCCAGATTTCAGAGGTCCAAGTCGAGGTTTCGCACATAGAATATTAGGGTTTTTGACAAAGAGTCAAAGGGAGTCAGATCGGCCCACGAGGGTGTTTTTATAAGGGCAAGGGTCGGAGATGTGTTGGGTAAGGTATAGAGCCGTTGGGGTCGATTTCTAAAACAAGAAACTGAGTTTCCGGAGATGTTCCGGATCTGAAAATGTGACTGATCTAGGATATTGACATCAACATCTCTGGCCGTCGATTCAGAATAGGCGTCCATCGATATGCCGCCGATCATAGTCAACGTCAACTGATGTTGACGCCAACTGGTTGACGGATCAGACTTAAAACATGCAGAACTATATACACCACACACATATAGATATCTACACATATACAATGTATACATATCATAACACTAATTCATGCATTACATATAAGTAAGTACTACGCACAAGTAGAATATTCACACAAGCAATTACCCAAAAAATTTTACGGGCCTTACACCCTCTCCCCTTAAAAAAATTTCATCCTCGAAGTTAGACCAACTCTATTCAAATAGCTGAGGATACTTCTTCTTCATTGCATCCTCAAGCTCCCAAGTAGCCCTCCTCTCACGAGAAGTTGCGCCATAAGACTTTCACCGACGCAATGCTCTTGTTCCGGAGTGCTGAACCTTCAGGTCAAGAATAGCTACTAGGCTCACATAAGAAAGATCTGGCTGGATCTCCACTGGCCGTGATAATAACGTGAGATGGATCTCTGACATACCTCTGAGCATAGAAACGTGGAAAACATGATGAACACTAGCTAACGCTGGGGGTGTAAAGCTAGCTCGTATGCCACGCTGCCCAATCGTCTGAGAATCTCATATGGGCCAATAAATCTAGGACTTAACTTACCATGCCTGCCAAATCTAACTACATCACGATTAGGCGAAATCTTTAAAAAGACATGCTCACCTACTGCAAACTCTAAATCCTTCCTCTTGTTGTCGGCATAATTCTTCTGCCTATCCTGTGCCGCAACAAGCCTCTTCCTAATCAACTGACCTTATCCGAAGTCTCCTGAACTAACTCCGGACCTAACAAATGCCTATCGCATGTCTCTCCCAACACAAAGGAGATCTACAGGGTCTACCATACAAAGCCTCAAATGGAGCATACCAATACTCGCATGAAACTGTTGTATATGCGAACTCCATGTTAGAATGTGGAGCCCGAAACTCTGAAGCAGATCTCAATAAGGGGTCAGGTCAGCTAAATTTGACTAAGTGTTGTAGGCGGACTCAGCATTCGACTGCCACAGCCGAAGTCAGAAATGAAGCAGTCGATTGAATGATTCGACTCATGCAGTCGAAGTCAGATGTGAATGATTCGACTCATGCCAGTCGAATGTCAACATGAAAGATTTCATGCAGTCGAATGTCAACATGAAGGATTCGACTCATGAAGTCGAATGTCAAATGTGAAGGATTCGACTCATGCAGTCGAATGTCAAATATTGAATCATTCGACTCCCTCTTACCAGGACAGAACTTGCAGTTCTGAGGCGTTTCAGAGACAGGACCCTTTTGCCTTGTGTGTCTTGATTGTGGCGCCTTTCCTCCTAGTATATAAAGGGGGGTTTGTCCTCTCTTGGATGTGTGTGTTTCTTGCAGAAGAAGAAGCATTGAAAGCTGCTGTGGCTGTGGACGTAGAAGGCTTCTTGCCTCCGAACCACGTAAAATCTGGTGTTCCTGTCTTCTTCTTCCCACCTCCTTCTATCTCTCTCTGGTATCTACGAGTGGGTAGTGTGAGAGAGTTGTCGCTGGTCTGAGTGCTGTCTCCCAACACTCCACTAAAGGTAAATGGCGTTCCCAATCATCCTTCCAATCCAGAACACATGCCCTTAACATATCCTCGAGCGTCTGGATAGTCCTCTCGGACTGTCCATCTGTCTGGGGATGAAATGCCGAATTGAGCTTCAACTCCGAACCTAACGCATCTTGAAGACCCTTCCATAATCTCAAAGTAAATCTCGGGTCTCGATCCAAAATGATCGACTTCGGTACTCCATGCAATCTAATAATACTACTAACATACAATCTAGCTAAACTCTCTACTGACTGCTTCTTCTTCATAGGCAAGAAATACACAATTTTTGAGAATCTATCTACCACTACCCAAATCGAGTCATTACTTTGTCTAGATCGAGGTAAATCCGTAAGAAAATCCATAGTGACAGCTTCCCACTTCCAAATGGGATCTCCTTTCTGCATAAGACCAGATGGTCGCTGCCGCTCGGCCTTCACTTGCTGGCAAACTAGACATCTAGACACGAATTCTGCTACCAAAAAGATCTCTTCAAATCCTGGTGCATCTTAGTGTTACCCAGATGAATAGAGAATCTAGACCTATGGGCTTCGGCTAAAACACGCTCACGGACATCCACGATGTCAGGAATACAAACACGGTGATGGAATCTAATAACACCATCCTCATGACGAGAAATGCCCGCCTTGCCCACTAACTCTTGGAGTCTAAGGTCGGCTTTCTATTGCTCGATCACCTCATCCAACACCGAAGACCTAATGGACAACTGAGCTACAAAAGCCTGGCACAATGATGGCTCTAACTCAGTCATCGCACACGCTGCATCCTCCAACATTTTCCAATCCTGCTGGAGAGACGACCTCTTCCTACTAAGGGCTTCCGCTACGACATTCGCCTTTCCAGGATGATACTGGAGGTCAAAGTCATAGTCCTTCAGGAATTCAATCCATCTTCTCTGCCTAAGGTTTAATTCTTTCTGGGAGAAAAGATACTTTAGGCTCTTGTGGTTAGTGAACACCTCAAATCTGACACCATAAGAGATAATGCCTCCAGATCTTCAGTGCATGAACCACAGCCGCAAGCTCAAGATCATGAGTGGATAGTTTCGCTCATGCTCTTCAATTGACGAGAAGCATACGCTACTACCCTTCCTTGCTGCATCAATACACAGCCAAGGCCAATCCGAGATGCATCCGTGTAGATAGCAAAACCTCTACAACCACTCGGCAAAATTAACACAGGAGCCGATGTGAGTTTAGTCTTCAATTTTGAAAACTACTCTCACACTCCTCAGACCAGACAAATTTTACTCCCTTCCTGGTTAGCTGAGTCAATGGTGCGGCGATGGATGAAAATCCCTCAATGAATTTCCGATAATAACCCGCCAAACCAAGAAAACTCCGAATCTCCGAAGGAGTCTTAGGAATCTCCCAATCCATAATAGCCTGGACCTTCGCTGGATCCACTGCTACACCAGCACCGAAGATAACGTGCCCAAGGAAATGAACCTCGCGCAACCAAAAATCGCACTTGCTGAATTTGGCATACAGCTTGTGCTCACGAAGAACCTCTAATACTATGCTCAAATGCTGATGGTGTGTGGCCCCATCCGGAGAGTAGACCAATACATCATCAATGAAAACTACCACAAAACTATCTAGATACGGTCTAAACACCCTGTTCATGAGATCCATGAACGCTGCAAGGGCGTTGGTCAGACCAAAAGGAAGGACCAAAAACTCATAATGTCCATAATGGGTTCTAAAAGCCATCTTGGACACATCCTCACTCCTAATCCTCAACTGATGATAACCAGACCGCAAATCAATCTTAGAAAAGACTGATGCATCTTGCAGCTGGTCAAACAAATCATCTATCCGAGGTAAGGGATACCTGTTCTTCACCGTCACTTGGTTTAGCTTCCTATAATCGATGCATAACCTAAGTGATCCATCCTTCTTCTTCACGAATAAGATAGGTGCGCCCTAGGGGAAACGCTAGGGTGAATAAATCCCTTATCTAACAAATCCTGCAACTGCTTTCTTAGCTCTGCTAATTCTGCAGGTGCCAAGATGAAGCGCGCGCATTGTTGATTGTGCAATTCCGTTGTCTAGAGTTCCTTGCACATATCAACAAGCTCACCTCCTCTAAACTGTCTCACGAATTTAAAATTGCAAGGATGAACTAGCACAATGGTGAGCACAGGTCATATCCACGGAGAGGCAGATAGAGCTTGAATTAAACAACTTTGACTTGAAACCATTCGAGCAACCACTATTTCACAAAACTAATATTACATTAGAATCAGTGGTGTAAGTAACATCAATCAAATTCTCACACTCCGACAAATTAACGTAATGAAAGGACAAACAAAACTGAAATTAAAGAAATTGATATTAATGGAACCTCATAGCTCGAGGGATGAATTATTAAGAAAACAGTAAAAGAAATATAACTTGCAACTTCAACTCATGATCTGATTCCTGGATCCCTCTAAACACAGAAGAAAATGGAAGAAATAACACCGAAGAAATGGAAACAACAATTCTGAACTCTCAAATCCCTCACAGCAGCACAGAAGAGAAGCAAACACAGTAGCCAATGGGAACTAAATGCATGGATCAAAGTTTAAACACATCAGAAATTGGAAACTGGAATGTAGCTGAAATTACAAACTCATCTGCCCTGTAACCATCTGAACACAGGAAAAACAAAAATCTCAAAACAAATGCTCAATTCCTTCCCCACGGCAGCGGCAGAACACTCTACTGCCCAAATGTCGAACAACAGAAGAAAGAATAACTAAAAACTCCCAAAATCGAAATAGCCAACCATCTCCACCAAAAGAGATACTAAACCCCTGCTGCTGCGGATCTCCCAGATGCCTTCACAGATCTCATAAGAAAGAAAGAACTAAACTAGATCACCCATCAGCATAAAAGAAATGAAACGAAAAAAATTATCTACCTCTGATCCAACTCACAACTCACAGAACAATTTCTCATTGTCCAACCATTAAACCAACAAACGAAGAGATAACAAATGCAGAGGGATCGAACCAATTAAACGCAGAGTTGAACAATAGAAGCGCAAAAGAAATGGAACCATAATTGCACCAAAATCACCCTCTGTAACACAAGAAATGGAAAGTGCACTGGATCGAAGTCTAACTCAGAAAAGTGCACGGAACGAAATGAAGAACTGTAAGAAATAAAGTTGATTCTAGCAAACCGAACTCCCAACATTAAGAACACTCCACTGCTCTGCTCAAAGAGAAATATAGGAAAAAATTGGCAGAAATTATCTAAGAAAATCTGACTGGAGAAGAACAGAAAACTAGAAATTCTAAAATTGCCGACCCTCTCTGTCGAACAAGAGAAACCGAAAAGAAACCCCAAATAATACTGAACTAAAGACCTCACAACCCTCACAGCTCTGCTCAAAAGAAAATACAGGAAATAGAAACTACAAATTCTAGAAATTCCCCACTTGCCAACCAGCCGAAGAAGAGGACTTGGGGTCCTTTTATAGGGTTCCAGGCGCCTTCCTCTGCATTTCTTGGATCACCAACTTTGCAGCAGCACCAGGATCGCCATCTCACACCACGCCGCGGATCGCCACCTCAGCACATCTGGCCGCTGTGCACGGACCAGCTATCCACAGCCTTTGCGTCGCACAGGAACTCCACAGCGAACCAGCCGCATCAGCTTCCCGCCCAAGCCGTACACCCAGATCGCCATGCCCAGCCAGCTCTGCTTAGCTGGCCGCCCCAGCCGCTTCCTGCATCGCCATCTCACACCGCCACCCAGATGCACCCGACCCGGCCACACCGCCCATCGCCTGGCCCAGATCTGGCCGCGGCCATCAGCAGCCGTCGCCCCTGCGCCTGCTCACCTTCTTCCCACCTGGCTCAAATCGCCAGGCTTCAAACCGCCCTGCCCCCAGCCAGCTGCTTCGCCATCGCGCCAGCCCAGCTCCATCCGCGCTATACCCCAGCAGACCCGGCCACCCTGGCTCCAGCCGCCCTGGCCAGCACCATCGCATGGCCCAGCCATCCAGCCCCTTGCATGCATCGCGCCAGGGCCCAGCATGCCTGGCCTCCTCCTCCTGCTGTGCACCGCCAGCCACCCTGCTGCCCTAGCTGCCTAGCCGCACCATCTGGCCTGGCCTCCATCGCCATCGCACACCAGGACCACCTCAGGACGCCGCCACCTCCATCTGCACAGCACCTCCTCCAGCAGAGCACCACAACATACGCCTTCACACGCCAGGACACAAGACCCAGCCGTCACGCCCCCTTCCTGCTCTGCACAAGATGCCATCACCCACAGCAAACCACATCAAACCCCTTCAGCCAGCTCACCATCTTCCAGTAGCTTCTAATGGAAAGAACGAAAAATATTTGTTAAAAACATGGTTTAAGTGGTATTCGTGGGTGGAGTGAGATATTTAAGGTTTTATTTGTTTAATGGGATAGATGGGGTATGTGTCCCTATTTGGTGAGATGTGTGAAATGGTAAAATGGGTTTTTAGGGAGGGTATGTGTCATGATTATATTGGATGAATGTTATTTATCAAATTTATTTACACACTAATATTTACAAGAATTAAAATATGTTTAAACTAAAAATTATTTATATACAATGTACAAAAAAATATTTTTATTTAGTAAACTATTCAAAATTCATTGATTTTTATAAATGAGAATTTAACTATGTGTTTAACTCGAGAATTTAACTAATATGCTTGAAAACTTATTAATTGATGAAAATGAGAATTAATATCAAATTGTATTTTATTTACAGACAAATGATGTCTAAATTCGACTACATGTACGAAATTAACACGAAAAATTAAGTAGTTATCACTCCCCCCTACTTGAACATTGCTAGTCCCTAGCAATAAAAATTACTCCAAATGTAGGACTAAAAGATACAATGTCTCATGTTAACCAGCCATCATGTAAAAGATTAACGTAAAGATATGTCTTCCTAATTGTAAAGGCTTATGGCAAGAAATTAGTGCACAAATGGTAGCTCACTTAAGAGTTCACATTAGCCCTTCTGAAGCTCCTCTGCCTCAACTAGTAATTGAGATTAGTTTAATTCGAGGGAGAAGAAAAGAATTGTGGAATAAGATCCTTGCTCAGTCAGATCGGGTTGTTTCTCTCAGTTCCATTCTGCCATCTTTCTCGAGGATTATTTCTCTGAGCTGAGGACTTTGCCTCTTTATTTGCACTTTGTGCACTCAGAATTTTTTTTTTCTTTTTCATCCATAATGCTGCACAACCCATCACTTTTCAAGAGTAGCGAGTCCAACTTTACTCAGATCCGGGGCATTTTTCATGGATATATTTTTCTTTTGCTTTGCTTTCTTTTCTTTTCTTTTCCTCTTAAAGGAAGGATGGACAGTCAGGTTCCTTGATCACACGCCTTCACTTCCTTCACAATTCACTTAAGGGGAGGGGAGAAAACCAATCACCTCTCCTACTAGCCTTGACAAATTTGCTACATTCAGGTTCAGCTAGTCTAAGTGGCTGTGTAGTGTGTGTATGAAAACTTCTTGCCATAAATCCTTACATAAGGTAGACAAGAAGTACATGTAATCCTTTACTAGAGACTAACTAACATGGATACTTGCAAGGGAATGTGACAACCACAAAATTTTAATGGTTAAAGATCAGACACATAGTCTGAGTCTCGCAACGCCAGACATTTTTATTCAAAGATGAAACATTGTGAAATTTTATTTTTATTTGCATATGTACAAGCTCAAGAAAAAGAAATGAAGCAATGGTTGGGATGAGGACTATGAATGCATGCTTATTCTACCTCTCCCCCCTACTTATTCATAGGAAAAGAAAGTAAGATAAAGAATTACCTGATAAAAGAAAATCTGTACACTTGGGTTGCCTCCCAAGAAGCGCTAAGTTTATTTCGTCTTTGGCTCAGCTAGCTTGGTAGAATCCATTTTCAAGAAAAGTGGGCTTTCAAAGAAATGTTTTAACATTTGCCCATTGAAAGTGAATGATGTTCATTTTTAGGATCGAGAATAATGACAGCACCATTGTCGTAAGATCTGACAACAATGTAAGGACCATCCCATCGGGACTTCAATTTTTCCGAAAACAGATGAAGCTGAGAATTAAATAACCAAATCTTATCATGCACTTGAAAAAAATTTCGATGAATTTTCAAAACTTCAATTAGTTTCTTTTGCCCTTCCTCAAGATTATTAGCAATTATGATGGGCCAAGTCTCGTTCTTTCCTAGAAAGATGTATTTTAAATTAGCAGGGAGTGGTTTTAGCTCAACCTTAGGAGGACATTCTAATGGAAGTGATGGATCACTATCCTGAAATAAGGAACTAAATTGTCCTTCCTCTCCCTCAAACCCTAGAGCACAGGGTTGGTCTACCGCTTTTTCCTCACAAGATTCTTCCAAGAGTTGTTCATTATCAGTTGGTTTGTTTTTAGATTTTGGCTTTAAAGCTTCAGGAAAAGGGACTCTTGGAATGTAATGACTTGGGTCTTCATTTATTTTGATTGTGTCTACAGGCTCTTCAATGATTTTCTTTTCCCTTGAATTTTTCAACATTCTCTTCACTCTCTTCTTCAATTTCTCTTTCAATTTCCTTTTCTTTGTCCTCATTCAATATTGACATGTGTGGGTGAGGATTTGTTATGATGTTTCCACTTCTTAAAGTAGACATTGTTTCATATTTTCCACTTGGGAGCCCCTAGCTGGGCAAAATGATGGTCCTGTTGTATAAGTTGATTTTGAATTGTGGTGCTGGAATGTTTGGACAAAAGTTTGTTGTGGATTTTGTGGTGGGGGTATATTTGGTTGAACAAGTGGTCTGTACCCCTGGACTCGATGATATTGCTGGTTCTGATAAAATTCGGGAGGGTTGTTCCTTGGGTTTGCTATAGTTTGACTTGGTAACTGACCCAATTCCCTCCTACACACATCAGCAATCTGAGACTCTATCCTATCCAAATTTTGTTGAATATTTGGTTCTGATTTGATATTGATTTTGTTGTTCTTGCACAGTTTGGCAAAGAGTCATCATCATGTTTTGAAGTTGATTCATTTATCTTCCCAATTGGGCTGAGAAGATAGTGGTTGATTGTATGAAGATTGCTGAAAATTGGTATGAACAAATTGATTGAAGTTTTGATTTTCATTGAATTGTGGAGGTCTGGAATAAAAAGATTGGTCAAATCCCAGATTCTGATTGGGATAAGATTGACCGTACATGGATTGCTTGAAAGAAGGCTGAGAAATTTGTTCAGATTGATTTTCCAAGAAAAGTTCGGGTGGTTTCTCCAATCAGGATTGTATGTGGTAGAATATGGATCATAGGAAGGTTTGTAGAAACCTTGGACAGCTTGGATTTGTTCTTGGTTGGCCATCTTAATTTTCCTATGAAAGAATCTCTCAATCTCTGCGATAGGCTGAGCCAAATCTGAGCGTCTAACAAGCATGCAAAGATGAAAAGCCTTCTATTTTTGATTTTTGAATTTTTTAAAGATTTTTATTGATTTTTGATGAATTTTTTAAACAAACACAAACAAACAAACACTTTCAAATCAAATTAACCTAGACACTAAGTGTTCCTTGGACTTATGTTATTTTCTCAAAATCAGATTTATGCTTGCTTAAATCCAATTCTAACTCTTCTTGTACTGGCCAGGTAAGAGGTGGAGTAGAGGGAGGTCCCCCTTGCTTTTGCAAGGACCCAATTAAATAACCTCTAGCTCACTTAAGCGTAAACTTTTAACCTCTAATCCTAGACACCAGACTTAAAGAGAAGTTTTGAATTCAAGAAAGGATAAATCTAATGATGAACCCTAGGGCCAAGTCTACTAGTTTTTATTGAAAGTTTAGGTCAATGCAAGAATGTGAATTTTTTTGTGATTTTTGGGCAAAGGAAGGGTGATGAAATCCCTCACCTTATCTTTTTATCTAATGGGTGAAGCCCTTAAGCAGTCCCATTTTCAAATATGAAATGCATAGATCAATTTTAAACAAAGGTTTTCTAATGCTAAGACTAATGCATGAAATGAGCGATGGAAGTCTTACCTTTCCCCCGCACTCTTCAATGCAAGAAAATGAAATTCAAATGGCAATTAAGATGATGAATGTCCTAAAACATGGGATTCTAATCTTGAGAGATGAAATTTTTTAATTACAAACAAACGGCTAACATGAAAGAACGATTTGGAAAAAAAAAAATTTAGATTTTAGAATTTTTTAATTTTTATTTAGTTTTTTTTTTAACTGAATGAAATGAAATTTAACTAAGAAAATATGAAGTGGTACTATAGACTAATGTCAAACCAATCAAACCACCAAGAGGCCAATTATTACATGCCACGTGAAAGAAATCTCTGTACATGCACAAAGAATACATCAAAGCCTCACTACAAAGTTCACTCACACTCTTTCTATCTAAAATTCAGAATTAAAAGCAATTAAAAAAAAATTTCAGCAAGCTCTCCTCCTCCAATGGGCCTCAAATGCCAAGCCCAAATCTCCAAGTCCCTCTTTTTGCAAATCTGAAATGAAAACCCACTTACAAGTCAATGAAAAGCCCAAATGCAAATGAAATCAAATCAAAGCAAATCTAAATCAAACTCTAATGCCTCCCCGGCAACGGCGCCAAGATGAAGCACGCGCATTGTTGATTGTGCAATTCCGTTGTCTAGAGTTCCTTGCACATATCAACAAGCTCACCTCCTCTAAACTGTCTCACGAATTTAAAATTGCAAGGATGAACTAGCACAATGGTGAGCACAGGTCATATCCACGGAGAGGCAGAATAGAGCTTGAATTAAACTACTTTGACTTGAAACCATTCGAGCAACCACTATTTCACCAAACTAATATTACATTAGAATCAGTGGTGTAAGTAACATCAATCAAATTTCTCACACTCCGACAAATTAACGTAATGAAAGGACAAACAAAATGAAATTAAAGAAACTTGATATTAATGGAACCTCATAGCTCGAGGGATGAATTATTAAGAAAACAGTAAAAGAATATAACTTGCAACTTCAACTCATGATCTGATTCTGGATCCCTCTAAACACAGAAGAAAATGGAAGAAAGAAATACCGAAGAAATGGAAACAACAATTCTGAACTCTCAAATCCCTCACAGTAGCACAGAAGAGAAGCAAACACAGTAGCCAATGGGAACTAAATGCACTGGATCGAAAGTTTAAACACATCAGAAATTGGAAACTGGAATGTAGCTAAAATTACAAACTCATCTGCCCTGTAACCATCTGAACACAGGAAAAACAAAATCTCAAAAACAATGCTCAATCCTTCCCCACGGCAGCAGCAGAACACTCTACTGCCCAAATGTCGAACAACAGAAGAAAGAATAACTAAAAACTCCCAAAATCGAAATAGCCAACCATCTCCACCAAAAGAGATACTAAACCCCTGCTGCTGCGGATCTCCCAGATGCCTTCACAGATCTCATAAGAAAGAAAGAACTAAACTAGATCACCCATCAGCACAAAAGAAATGAAACGAAAAAAATTATCTACCTCTGATCCAACTCACAACTCACAGAACAATTTCTCACTGTCCAACCATTAAACCAAAAAATGAAGAGATAACAAATGCAGAGGGATCGAACCAATTAAACGCAGAGTTGAACAATAGAAGCGCAAAAGAAATGGAACCATAATTGCACCAAAATCACCCTATGTAACACAAGGAAATGGAAAGTGCACTGGATCGAAGTCTAACTCAGAAAATTGCACGGAACGAAATGAAGAACTGTATGAAATAAAGTTGATTCTAGCAAACCGAACTCCCAACATTAAGAACACTCCACTGCTCTGCTCAAAGAGAAATACAGGAAAAAAATTGGCAGAAAATTATCTAAGAAATTCTGACTGGAGAAGAACAGAAAACTAGAAATTCTAAAAATTGCCGACCCTCTCTGTCGAACAAGAGAAACCAAAAAGAAACCCAAATAATACTGAACTAAAGACCTCACAACCCTCACAGCTCTGCTCAAAAGAAAATACAGGAAATAGAAACTACAAATTCTAAGAAATTCCCCACTTGCCAACCAGCCGAAGAAGAGGACTTGGGGTCCTTTTATAGGGTTCCAGGCGCCTTCCTCTGCACTTCTTGGATCACCAACTTTGCAGCAGCACCAGGATCGCCATCTCACACCACGCCGCGGATCGCCACCTCAGCACATCTGGCCGCTGTGCACGGACCAGCTATCCACAGCCTCTGCGTCGCACGGGAACTCCACAGCGAACCAGCCGCATCAGCTTCCCGCCCAAGCCGTACACCCAGATCGCCATGCCCAGCCAGCTCTGCTTAGCTAGCCGCCCCAGCCGCTTCCTGCATCGCCATCTAACACCGCCGCCCAGATGCACCCGACCCGGCCACACCGCCCATCGCCTGGCCCAGATCTGGCCGCGGCCATCAGCAGCCGTCGCCCCTGCGCTGCTCACCTTCTTCCCGCCTGGGCTCAAATCGCCAGGCTTCAAACCGCCCTGCCCCTAGCCAGCTGCTTCGCCATCGCACCAACCCAGCTCCATCCGCGCCATACCCCAGCAGACCCGGCCACCCTGGCTCCAGCCGCCCTGGCCAGCACCATCGCATGGCCCAGCCGTCCAGCCCCTTGCATGCATCGCGCCAGGGCCCAGCATGCCCGGCCTCCTCCTCCTGCTGCGCACCGCCAGCCACCCTGCTGCCCCAGTTGCCTAGCCGCACCATCTGGCCTGGCCTCCATCGCCATCGCACACCAGGACCACCTCAGGACGCCGCCACCTCCATCTGCACAGCACCTCCTTCAGCAGAGCACCACAACAGTACGCCTTCACACGCCAGGACACAAGACCCAGCCGTCGCGCCCCCTTCCTGCTCTGTATAAGATGCCATCACCCACAGCAAACCACATCAAACCCCTTCAGCCAGCTCACCATCTTCCAGTAGCTTCTGATGGAAAGAAAGAAAAATATTGTTAAAAACATGGTTTAAGTGGTATTCATGGGTGGAATGAGATATTTAAGGTTTTTATTTGTTTAATGGGATAGATGGGTATGTGTCCCTATTTGGTGAGATGTGTGAAATGGTAAAATGGGTTTTTAGGGAGGGTATGTGTCATGATTATATTGGATGAATGTTATTTATCAAATTTATTTACACACTAATATTTACAAGAATTAAAAGATGTTTAAACTAAAAATTATTTATATACATGTACAAAAAAATTTTTATTTAGTAAACTATTCAAAATTCATTGATTTTTATTAAATGAGAATTTAACTATGTGTTTAACTCGAGCATTTAACTAATATGCTTGAAAACTTATTAATGATGAAAATGAGAATTAATATCAAATTGTATTTTATTTACAGACAAATGATGTCTAAATTCGACTACATATACGAAATTTAACACGAAAAATTAAGTAGTTATCACCATCCGATAAGGTGCCTTCGAGATAGGGGAGGTACCTGGAAGTAACTCTAAAGTGAACTCTATCTCTCTAGCCGGTGGCAATCCAGATAAATCATCAGGAAAAACATCTGGAAACTCCCGCACTACATCAATCTCTGCAAGAATAAGTGACTCATCAGCCTTGGGTACTAATACCACACTGGCAAGAAAAGCATCACAACCCTTGTTTACCATTCTCATCGCCCTCATGGTAGAGATGACAAACTTCCCTGCCAAGTTTCTTGGCAAAGGATGAGAAAATCATCTTCACCAGGAATGCGAAAAAACGATCTTCTTCCCACGACAATCTACTAACGCATAGTGTTCCTCTAGCCAATCCAGACCAAGAATAGCATCGTAGTCCTTCATCTTTAGCAAGAAGAAACACCCTTCTAGGACTCTATCCTCAATGCACACTGGTAATGACGGAATGCACTTTCTAGTCGATACTGTACCAGCAGGTGTGTGCACAGACAAAGGGACTTCTAAATCGTCAGACTCTATCCCTAACTCTAAGGCCAACTGCCTAGCAAAATGCTCAGAAATGAACGAGTGGGTAGCACCTGTATCGAACAAAACCCGAGCATGAACACCTAAGAATAGAACCGTACCTTCGGTGACATGATCTGCCTGCTCGGCGTCCTCACGAGCTAACGCAAACACTCGATCTGGGGCTCGAGGTCTCCCTGGTCATCCCGTCGTTAGCGTTGCTACTGCTGCTGCTGCTGCTGGGGCTAGTCCACGTTGGACTCCCTGCTGAAGCCTCGGACAATCCTTGATCCTATGCTCGCTGCTCCCGCCCTTCAAGCATTTCCCCGCCAGCTTCCAACATTCCGTACCACCATGTGCCCTCCCGTAATGAGGACACTCCTTCTTACTATTTGGAGAACGTTGAGAAGGTACCTGACTGCTTCTCGATGCCACGGGATGCTGCGGTGACTGAAAAGTCGCCTTCTTTTTCTCTTGCCTCTGAAATGGAGCTGCTGGCCTTTTCTGAGAAGCCTTCTTCTCTTCTAGATATTTCTCCATCTCTCCCTCCTGCCGACACGTCGCACTAAGTGCTGCCTCAAGGGTACGATGATCGAAAGCTACCAACCTCGTCCTCAGTGATGGTCTCAGCCCCATCACGAACTTCTTCGCCTTCCTGCGCTCCTCAACTACTATATGAGGAGCATACTTTGATAATTCTGCAAACCTGGCCTCATACTCTAGTACTATCATGGAGCCTTGAGTCAACGAGAGGAACTTCTGCTCCATCTTATCCTGGATGTGCTCCGGGACAAACTTGGCTCGGAATAGCCTCACGAACTCATCCCAACCAACCCCCACAGCACCATCCTCGAACCGCGTACGCAACAACGAGGACCACCACACGTCGGCTCGCTCCTGCCAGAACCATCCATAAGGACCAATCAACATAATTTATACTTAAAGAATTAACCACCAAATTACTTTACACATACTTGTAGCATATATGTGGCTAAAGTGACCTTGTCATCCTCAGCGCACCTAATAGCCCGGAAGATCTTCTCAATCTCCCTCATCCAGCTCTCAGCTAATAACGGATCGCTCTCCCCCTTAAAAGAGGGTGGCGACATCTTCTTAAACCTTTCCATGATGGAGGGTCCACCATGGTCAGCCTGGGGAGTTGGTACCTGAGCCTGCTACAATAAGCATCATAAGCAACACATACAACATATCAAATATGCATTTAATAAAACAACTACTTTATCTTATTATTCTAACTTGAGCCTCCAGCTGAGCCTGGAGTGCAGCCTGGGTGTGAGCCTGCGTCTGCATGGCCTACACTAAACCTGCATGAACAATCCATAGTCTACTGGTGGTGGTGGGGGAAGCACAGGACCTGGGGTGCTGGGGCCTGCTGCTCACCTGATCCACATGCCTAGGCTCATCTTTCTCTGCTCACCCTCACGAGCAGGAACACCACGCCTACCACGTGAAGCCATAGCCTGCAAGATAATTTAATCACAATTTAGAAACTAGGCTATCTAATTCCTAACTATCCATATGTGGACAATCTACACAGACTTAGCATACAATGAAGATGATGGTCTATGTGTATGTTTATGTACAATTTCAGCCTTGTCTCTCTGATACCAATCTCTGTAACGACCCTCCTTATACTGATACGGTTATACCAACCCTCATCGATATAATGAACGCCGCTACAGTGGGACATTTACCCAACAATTATATAATAGGCTGGAATATACATAAATACATTCACATAACAGCGGAATTGAATATGATTGAAAAGTAACTCTTATTCCATCATCCACATTCTATTCACAGTCCATATAGAAGAAAACAAACCAAACTTTTCTGAGTTAATCATCATGCATACCAAATTTCGCATTTTTCTGAGTTACATAGTTTCTGAAAATTCTAACAGTGGTATTACATAAGATTAAAATAGTCAAACTAGAATGGAATATCATCATTTGGACTCAAAATTCATTCTATACATGAAAAATGACATTTCTAAGCATAGGTCAATTTCTAAGAATTTTACTGTTTTTATGTTATTTATCTGAATTTCTACACTAATAAAACATGCTCATTGTATTTCAGTTCAGAAAATATATAAATTTACATAGTCATCAAAAAATTTCCAAATTTTAACAACATGCTCTAACATCGATTTAAGCACCACAGAAAATTTCTAACACTTAATTTCCACAAGGATAACATAAACACTAATTTACAATATTTAGAACCGGTTTAACATGTATTTCAAATTTTTTTATAATTAATACACTTAACGAAATTTCACAGAAATTACACAACATGCTCCACTACACATACTACATAACATATAAAATTTACCATATATCCTCATGCGCAGAAAATCCGAAAAATAGCTTATAAAGGCAGACAGTCCATTGCTCTTGCCTGAAGAACTCAACGGCAAGGTATGGCCATTTACTCATGTTAACGGTGACATAGGGTGCTGTCAACTCAGGATCTTAACGGCAAGGGATCCCACCGTTAAGTTCTTGTCTGTGAAAATCACAGACTGAACACCCAAAAGACTATGTGAATGGGGGTTCCAGGACACGGGAAAAATCTGTAAAAATTCATGGGACCTACTAGACACATGTAGGGATTATGTGGATGGGGTACTTGCCTGTAGAAAATTTCTCAATCGATTATTTGAGTCAAAGAAGCCCTCCTCGGCCTGAACCAAAGAGTCCTCAAATCCACCTTCACCCGGTTTCTATGTGATCTCCTCAGCACACCAGTGTGGGGAAGTCATTCCCGGATGTATTGACTCCTCTCCAGTCATTGTAGAACGCCAGATGAAGTCGCCAGTCGCCGGATTTCCGAGGTCCAAGTCGGGGTTTCGCACATAGAATATTAGGGTTTTTGACAAATAGTCAAAAGGAGTCAGATCGGCCCACGAGGGTGTTTTTATAAGGGCAAGGGTCGGAGATGTGTTTGGGTAAGGTATAGAGCCGTTGGGGTCGATTTCTAAAACAAGAGACTGAGTTTGTGGAGATGTTTCCGGATCTGAAAACGTGACTGATCTAGGATATTGACGTCAACATCTCTGGCCGTCGATTCAGAATAGGCGTCCATCGATATTGCCGCCGATTCACAGTCAACGTCAACTGATGTTGACGCCAACTGGTTGACGGATTAGACTTAAAACATGCAGAACTATATACACCACACACATATAGATATCTACACATATACAATGTATACATTATCATAACACTAATTCATGCATTACATATAAGTAAGTACTACACACAATAGAATTATTCACACAAGCAATTACCCAAAAATTTTCACGGGCCTTACACTTACGGAGGCCTTGAACAAGAATTTACTAGTTCGAGTAGGAGTCTTCCCAAAAGAGAGTTCATCCAAGTCAAGAAAAGTGTGTATATAAACATTGCTCATCTTGCCTTGAGTGCTCGAAGGCAGAGGAGCGTTGGTAACAGTATCCAAAACAAACGATAAAAACATAAACTAGTCTTTAAAATAAAAGGTATAAATATAAAATAATTTCAATATCTTACCAGATATATTATGAATTGATTTCTTGATCATCGTATGGCAGAAAGTTGGGATTTTTGGTGTGTGCAAGGGAAGAAGAATCAAGAGATGATGAAATAAGATTGTGCATATGTCTTTTAACTACATAAATTGGCATGGTTAACCTTAAATATCACTTGATACGGTGTTGCAATTTTTACAAGAACTTAACAACAAGTTTCAACGTGGTATTATAGCATGACATAAGTTCGGGTTTTCGGGTTTGCAGGTCTTAACGCGACCCATCTGTGCGGCGCGTTAAGATCACGACACGATTAGGTGTCGCGACACTATCGCGATTTATTAGGAGGTCACGATAGTGTGGCATCCTCTACTCCGGTCATGTTCTCAATGTTGAGTACTCGAGTCGATAGGGCTAAAGGAAAAAACTCGATCTCGATGTATAAAGTATGAAAAAAGCATGGAACTAGTTTTAAAAGAAAGCTAACATGATATTAACAAGATAGAAACAAAAATCAAGAGCCCGCCATGTTGGTGCGGTGGTCTCCCCCCCTGCCAAATGGAGGGGGGGAGACGGGAGGGCGCGGGATCGATCCCGCGCCCTCTCCTCATTTGTCCCCTCCCCAACCATCACATTACCGATCAAAAAAAGAAACAAAATCAAGGATTTTGACAAGGATTTCATGGAGAACAAGAGCAAATAAGAGGTCACAAATTCATGAAATAATGGAACTTTGAACATGAAAATCTCGAAATTGATAGATGAAATTTAGGGAAAGCATGGCACTTTTGTTATTTGGATTTTGGACTATCTATGGACGAGTTTAATTAGATTTTGCTTTAGAGATTTCTTACCTTTGGATGATGGGAACTCCTAGGATTTTGAATGCGAAGAATGCTTGAAGCACACCTTGCAAGCCTTCTCCTCCTCGAATCTCTCCTCCAATGGCCTATTCTCCTCGTCCTTTAAGTCTCAGAAGATTAATAGGGTTGGCCATGGATGAGATTGAGGTGTTTTTATAGATCTAGGGTTGAAGTGTCCTTCTAAACTCCAATTCTTCCTTAATTACGAGTTTTCTATATTTATCCTACTTTATTCTCATCTAAATCTCAGTTTTAGATTAGCATGGGGCCAGATTTCATGGCTATTGAGTTGGGGTAGGGTTTGGACTCTTAATTAGATAATTACATGAGTTGTAAAGGGATTTACTTGCCCTTTTTTAATTTATCAATAATTTAGTTACAAATTCTGGCCTATTATCTCTAATCCATCATTTGGACTCTTGCTTTTGGTTGAATAACTCTTGTATGACCCAGTTATACAACCCATATACTAAATTTACTTAAAGGGTTTTAATTTAACTTTTTTTCTTTATAGTTTTAATTGATATAATTATTTAAAATTTGAGGGTTGCTACACGAGGAGTGCTTGGCTGAGTTGATCGGATGGTTGCTTGTGAGGCACACCAGAAGGGTAAGGATGTGGTGCACTTACGTGGGCAGAGGAGAAGAGGGGAGGGGTGCTAGTGTGCACAGATGGACGAGCAGCGGCCCGGGGAGAGTAAACAGGCATTGCCGCGGAGGGGCTTGGCTGAATCAATGAAGGCCATTCAGTAGGACTCTAGGGACGGGAATGAATAATAGAGTGTGCTCGTGAGGGAGCTAGGGAGATATGGATCGTCGGGTCTTGAGGAGCTGCAGTGTGAATGGCACCCACATTTGGGTGAGGAGACTGAGGGAGATTAGGGACTGATTTACCCTTCAATGCATCCTGGACCTCTCGGAGTTGAGAAGGTTGAAGGTTATTGAGCAGGTCCACTAGTTGGGACAAATCAGAGAGATAGAGGTATTTCCAATAACATGCCTCGGGGAGTTGTTGGGAAACTCAACTTGATTGGAATCCATTGCATGAACTTGCAGATTGAATTGATCAAGGAATTGTTCATTAAGGAGTTGTGCAAAGTTGTCATTTGAATTATAAGTCTCATCATACAATTCATCTTGGTAACCCATGTCTTCATACTCAGCCATTCCAACAAATTTGCCTGAACGTAGCATTATGATCTTTAAACAAACAAAGTTTATTAACAAACAACTACTCAAACAATTTTGAGAGAAGAAGTTAATAGCTTTTACACAAACACTTGGGGGATGCTTATGTTCAATTCAATTATTTCAATATAGTTCAATGTGGATTTTATCAAAATGTTTCACTTCAATGTAGGTATTGTAGCAACCTAGATTTTTTCAAAAAATAAAAATTTTATAATATTAAAATTTATTCAATTGAAAAATCAAGAAAAAAAGAATTAATTAAAACCCATTAAATGGAAAGAAGTAATGAGCTTTATTAAAGGGACCCTCTAAAGTTTATTGGGCCAAAATATGAATTTTTAAAAGAAGAATAATAGGAAAATACCCTAAATTCGTAACTTAAATAATACCTAAATAGAAAAGGGGTATTAAAGCATTAAAATAAGTGATTTCGGTTGGAATTGGATTTCTAACACTACCTAATTGGTTGGCCACGAAATTGCATCCCAACCTAATTAATTTCGTCTGTAGGTTGTTCCAACCATCAAGAACAAAATCCCTCTCGTTTCATAATTTTCCATCGAGACAATCTTTTGTTCTTGATTTTTGAAGTTTTGCAACCACCATGATCCTGAACCCTCATGTTTAATTTATATCTCTATGTATACTTGACACCATGCCACAAAACTTTTACTGGAGATACTGATAGTTGTCATGAATCATTGCCCCTGAAAGCCCTAATTTTCATCCATCTTACTGATCGAATTAATTTGTTTATACCCACTGTACATAGTTCCATGATCTTCTTAAATAACTTGATTGAAACTGGTCGAGGCCATGTTCACTTTTCAATTCCTATTTTTTGTGAATACTCTTTCATGTCTAGAGTCGTCTAAACTAGTTTCATGAATTTCCATCGACTGTGAAATTTGTTCTTAATTTATGAATGACCTTGTGCCAAATTATAGAAAGCTGGTCCGCAATACAATGCACCGTCCTTTTCCTGCTCGGACTCAAGCGCAAGACCTGACGGCCCTGTCGCGTTCTGATCTGACCCTGTCGTGACCCTTACTGGGGTATGTCGCAATCTGGGGTTTTTTGCATAAAAGTCCATGATTTGTGATGCACTAACTTTCTACAGTGTTTACACCCTTGTTAACAGTCATACATGTAGTAAATATACCTATTATAAATTGAATGTATATTGAGTGATTTAAAAGACATGCACATTACCTCTTTCTATCTATGATTTCTTTTACACATGCACACACTTGAACCATCTGTTATGGCTTAACTTGGCATGAAAATATCTCATAATACATCTGGTGATTTATTCCAAGAATATATTAAATTGTCATATTTTAAATGGACTTGTCTTCATTTTCTCGCGATGTTTTAGGAATACCGTTACCGACGCTCCACTGTTCTAGAATTCATCTAGAACGTCGGGCACTTGTTTCTAAATACACACTTTCTCTTGACTTGGACGAACTCTCCGTCAGATATTCCTTCTACCGGACTAGTGAATCCTTGTTCAAGGCCTCCGTAAATCTTCTCTGTCCATAGATTCCCACATGGTCGATGAGTTAGTTGTACCCTAACACCTATGATACCCTTTAGGGATCAATATGATCCAAATGGCTATTAGAAGTTCTCTCTTATCTAGAATCACGCTGGACCTTTGGACCCGTGCATAACAGGGTCAGTGGAAGGTAGTGAATTCCACCTGACTGACAACACCAATCGCGCGTGTAGTGCAACTGTTACTATCGCCTGTTTACTCGACGTTTTATGTGCAATGACCTATAGTGCTCATCTATATTCTACTCGCTCATCTGTTCACACTCTCTCTACTATCTCGTATATTCATCTTGTACTCTCATCTATTTCTTGGTACTCTCTATTGGCCATTTGACTGATTGTCTAAAGATAAACAATATAAATAATGCCTGGCAATATATAAATGGCCCGGTCTGGTCGTGGGATGTGCGCCCAAAAATGCTATTTGCCCGCGGGAGTTAAATGACTAGAGTGTTTGGCATTACACTCGAGTGCTATCTATCTCGACTATCTAAATGACAATCAAAAGTGCTATGCTATACATTCTCTCGTTGTCTATTGACAACAAAGTGCTATACTATACACGTTGTGCTATTACTATACTTAGTGCTAATTGTGCTATGGCCATCCTGCTATTTGTGCTATATTCGACGCTTGTACTATATTTGGAAACTCATGCTATTTCAATCACATGCTATTGTGCTATCTCTTATGTACTTGACTCTCTTGCTCTATCTTTAGTTACTCTGTCTTTTAATACATTAATCATTTTAAGCCTGCTTGACCCTGAGATTTAAGTCCTATTGGGTGTTATCGATCACCCTGCGTTTTTGGTTATGTGTTCTCAGGTGAGACCGAGGAAGACACTTACACTCAAAAGGACGGGAACGACCAAGAGTGAAGTCAAGAGTACCCTAACGTCATAGTATTATGTTAGAGTTGAAGTTTAGTCTTTTACTTTATTCAATGTAATTGGGCCCTATAGAATGGCTCTGATATTAGTGGTTGTAACTAGACATTGGAAATTATTAATGAGATGAATTTGCTTTAGTATTTATTCTTGTTCAATGGTTTAATGTCTAGTACTCGCTCTATACATGTTTACTTGCAACTGCCTCGCATTCTAATATTCCGCGTCGGGGGGTGACAGGCATGAACCTAGATGGGTATGAGGATAACTTCGGGTTCACTAAGCACACTCCTTCACAATGATGGGATTTCTAGCATGGGTCTCCAGGGTGGTACAACCTACTCGGTCCACCGTGAGGGAATCTACGGGGTATGGAGACTTATGGAGGTTCCGATGAGGATTTTCTAGTCTAATGAGATAGAATGTCCAAAGGAGAGATCGTCCTCACCGAGAAGGGTGTTTGGATCCGAGGAAAAGGGGGGAAGAAGGTCCCTCGACCAAGTATGCCCTGTAGTGCAGATGGAATGCAGATATGACAGCAGATCTGGCGTTTTGTGAATAGAATGAAATGCGAGAGAGTTATATTATAATCATGAAAGGGCCCTAGAGCAGTATGCGGGATCCGCCACTCACACATGAATTAAGATAGAAACTTATGAAATCTACTTTTTACTTAATATAGCTATCAAGCCAGCATTCAAATGGCATCATTTGAAGCACTCTATGGTAGGAGTTGTCGATCTTCGATTTGCTAGTATGAGGTCGGCGAAAAGTAACTATTAGGTGTAGAGCTAGTGAGGGAAACCATGAAAAAGGTGAAAATCATCAAAGAATGAATGGCAAGAATGCAACTATGGGATGTGATTTTTAAATTCTTATTATTTTTTTAAAATATAGGTATATATCTATCTATGTTTGAATGTGTGGGCATATGCATATTGCAAATCCAAGTTTCATTGGGTATGATGATCACAAGCTGCCAATGGGAGATGAATCTACAATCATGAAGCGCAGGTGTACCAGTCATACAAGTGACAATGTGTTCTGCCTCTGAGTTGGAGGACTTTGGGTCTCATATGTGCACTGTTCGACTTCGTAGGACGAATGGGTATCGGGTCGGGACCAAAGACCCGCCATAGCCTAGACGCAATGATGTTAATTACATCTCCCTTTGGGGGATAAAACCCTTGATTAATCCCCAGGAGAAAGGAGCCTTATGGCCGAAATAGGAGACATCCGATAAAAGATACGCAAACAAGTATGCAATCAAGGATGCCCACATGAGACATATACATGTTACATTGCCCAGAGAGGAGATTCTTTTGTTATGAAGTTTTGGATTTGATTTTAAGATTATCAAATCTGATTTTAACAGTTGTCTCATTTGGTTCGAATTTATTGATTTATCTATTTTTTTAATTTGATTTGAAGACAATTAGAGGTTATTAAGATTGATTAAGAGTTGCTCAGTTTGATTTAAGAGTGTTTTATCTAGATTTGAAGTCATTTTATTTAAGTCTAGGGTCAATTGACCTCGTATCATATGGTTAGATTTGATTTGAAATTGTTTTATTTGACTTTGAATGAGTTTTGGTTGGTTTAGATTTGTCTCATTTGAATTATTGAATTTATTTTGAGGTTGATTTAATTATGATTTGTCTTATTAACTTTAAGGTTGCTTGGTTCATATTTTTTGGGTTTCACCAAACATATATTTACATTATTACTTTATTTTTTGAATTTTATTTTTATTTACATTTTAATATTTTAATCATTTATTTGTTATTTATTTTTTGTCATTTTTATCAAAATTTATCATTTATTTCATTTTTTATCATTTTAAAAGTTTTTATTGAATGTTCTCCGATCGGTGCAGTTGCTTTTCAATTGATATATTTGTTCTTTAATTGGAACATTTGTTTATTAATTGAAACATTTGTTCATTAATTGAAATATTTGTTCTTCAGTTGATACAGATAGGAAATCAATTGGTGAAGGCAGACAATCGATTGATGACTAATGGTAATCAAGTGGTGAATGAAAGCAATCGATTGGTAACAAGGGCAAGCGATTGGTGAAGATAGGTAATCGATTGATGGTACAAAGCAATCAAGTGGTGACTTAATGCAATGGATTGGTGACCAAGGACAATTGATTGATGTCATAAGCAATCGATTGGTGACCAAGGGAAATCGATAGGTGAACAAAGGATTTGATTGGTGACTAAAGACATCGATTGGTTAAGACAGACTTCCAATTGGTGAACAAGGGCAATCGATTGGTGAAGATAGGCTTCCAATTGGAGAACAAAACCTTTCAATTGGCGAACGAAACTTCTAATTGATGAAGAGAGGCAATCGATTGGTGAACAAAATCTTCCAATTGATGAACAAAGCTTCTAATTGCTGAACAAAGCTTTCAATTGGTGAATAAAATCTTCCAATTGGTGAAGACATTTTTTTATTATTGTTGTTCTTCCTTATTATTATTATTATTATTTTATTTATTTGTTATTATTTATTATTACTTATTTGTTATTATTTTTATTATTATGTTTATCAACTCATCATTTATTTTCTCTTTCTATTAAAAGTCCTTGGCTTGTCCATTGAGGCACCAACACATCCAAACCTTCAACTCATTTAAGGAGGCCATGCTCACCATACCATCATCATCATTTTTTTTTTGTCTTATAAATATAGACACTCATGAGCATTCAAATGCTTATGCAAAAATTAAATAAACAAAAAATTCGATTAGATTTCGGCAACATCTCCTCCTATCCCGGGTTGTGTGGGAGAATGCAGTAGGTACTCATCCACGGAGGTCCAAGATGGCCCCAAATTTCTAAGGTGTGTGGCCAGCACAACACCAATATTATCCCGGGGTTGTTCCCTCGAGGGATTGCTTACGAGAGGGACCGGATCACTTACATTTCCCGATAGGACAACATGTGTATGCACGTAGACATTGCTCTTTGATTTAGCCTCGTGCTTTGCTATTAACCAAACAATGGAAGTCCTTACCCGTTGGCCACGGACATGAGCATGGCAAGAAAATAAATCGGCATTCCCGGGTTGATGTACCGGCGGAACACGAAGACTCGAATCTGATGAGATATGTGGAGGGGGATTGGGAACCCCGACAAAGCTAGGAGTCCAAGCTTACTGGGGCCCGATATGCCCTCTCACATGTTGGACTCGTGGTTTTCAGACTGGACTATGATGAAACATAAACGGAAAAGACCTAGTTAAGCATAAGATGGCATCGGGGTGCATGAAGGAGGAACAAGGGCCCATGTTTGATCACATTGGGCTTAGAATCATGTCCATTCACTAGACAAATTCCAAATACCCAGATCTTGGGCATTGGTAGTGTAATTTTTTTATAGTTAGAGGCCCATTGAAACAATATTTTTGTCTTGTCCCTAGGGAATGAGTATGACTTCTTGACTTTGTCTTGGAAGGGAATATTCTGCCTTGGAGCTTCAAGCTTGGTGTTGGAGGACTTGACTGTAGCTTTGTCCCCATTTCTCTACTGTTCAAATGCCTTGAGATCAATAGTGTGCATGTAGCACCCCAAAAATTAGTGATTTAAAAATGAAAGATAAATTGAAAATAACAACTTAATATTTAGCAAGTGGTTAACACATATGCATCATGATCGTAGATATGAAAGGTGAGATTAAAATGAAATAAATCCCATGATTAGTCTCCTAATGAGACAAGACAACTAGTAGATATTTTTTGGGCCAAACATACGCTCTTAACCCAAAGATCAAAACCAAACAAGAAGAAATCCTCAAAATTCGTAACACTAATTGAGCATAAAATAGAAAGGGGCAATTGGGGCAATAAGATAACAACTCAAATTCATGCACAACCATTTTGTATTATGGACTTATGGACTTGTTATATTTATGTTGCTACTATATAAACAGTGGGATGGGTGTGATGATGATGGAATAAGAATTACCTTTATTTCTTATGTACTTTCCTTTGTTATTTATGTACATCTCTACCTACTTTGTTGTGTTGGGTACATGTCCCATTGTGACATCACGCTTTATATTGACGTAGATTGGTGTAATCGTACCGATATAAAGAGAGTCGTTATAGAGATTGGTATCAGAGCAACAGGTTGAGATTGTACATAAATAACCCATGCAATATTCCAAAGTCTTTATAGAAACCAGTCCATGTATGTAAAAATATCTAATAATGAATTAGAGATAGCTAAGAAAATGGATAGGCCTAAGAACTTAGATTCTAATGAGTTGTTTGTTTTATATGCAATGGCAGCCGTGGTAGGCGTGGTGCTCAGGCTAAGGAGAACGAGCAGAGACGAGAGGAGAGGAGCGAGCAGCAGGCCTCAGTGCATCAAGGTCCCCTGTAGCCCACAAACACTGAGTTGATTCTTTGTGTGCCTAGCTTAAATCCCTATGATTCTTTTCAGCCTTTGACAAGGAAAAGTTGGTTAAGTTAGCTGGATTTATCCAAATGAGCTTCCTAATTTTGTTGATATTGTGGCACTTCATATCAGCTTGAAAGTTATATCTTTGATTTGGCATCAAATGATTATTTTTTGACTTAAAAGATATTGGTATCTTGCAAGAAAATTAGTGGAGACAAAGAAACATATTGTGTATCCAATGGTATATTTACTTATAAAGTTAACATTGCTTCTTCCAATAGCTGCTACAAGTGTTGAAAGAGTATTTTTAGCAATGATTTATATGAGAATAAACTACTGAACTGAATGTGTAGCAATTGGATGAATGGTTTGTTTAATGACATTTATTGAGAAGATTTATTTGAGAATGTAAGCAATGAGTCTATTATTAAAATGTTTCAGAATATGAAAACTCGTCGAGTACAATTGTAAGAAAAAGAACTGATTGTAATGAATTGTCTCATTTTTATTGAAATGTTTCTTTTTTATTCTAAATATATTTAAAATTATATATGTATATTATATATAATATATAATTTATATAAATATTAAAAAATAATTCAAGTGACCCCACTAGACAAAATTTCTACGTCCGTCCCTGAATAAATTATGTACATAATATAATGTCATTGATAATCAAGATAGCAACAAAATACATCACCGATTTCTACATTCCTATGCACAATCTTATATTTAAAAAAAAAATCTTATACAAGAGACATAGATGGGGAAAAGCAGCACATATAAGAATCTTCTAAGTAAATTAATTATTTTTTTTTTTTAATATATCCCTACAGCTAGCATATACATGTCCCTGATCTTTTATAAATAGTCAAAAAAAACCTGCAAATACCTACTTAAAGTTAGCATTGGTATATCATGCCATGAATTAACTGCCGTTTAAATGCTAAAATGACAAATCTACCCTCAAGTTAGGTTTCATAGGGACATAATAAGATTATTATGGTTTTTTTGTTTTTCTTACCTTTAATAACTTATTTCACACTGCATATAAGAATCAAAAGTATATAGCTTCAACCATTTGGAAGTATAAAAGATGTTAAAATGAAAGATAGGGATAATACAACCATAATGAATTACTAGGTATAAAGGGAAGTTTTATAGAACGACTGTGAGGGCTTCTTTGTTATATGGTACCCGTGTGGGACAGTACAAAATGTGTGCAGTAGAAGACCGCGCAGGCGCATATATGGCTAGATCTTCTTACTATTATCCTTTTGCCTATGTACACCCTCGCTAGCTTCCAACCTCTCCTCTCCGCTCCTCAACCCATCCATTTCTGTATATTCCCCAAGGACTTACTAATATAATCGATCTTCTCCTCACCCTATGCTCTTCTCTCCTCCTTTTATGTTGTATGTATATGTTTTCTTTCTGAACCACTTTTGCTTGGGATCAAGAAAGGGAAGCTTATATATATCACAGGTACGCAAATGTGCACGAGGGGCCATTGGAGGCCATCAAGGACGAGAAGCTCAAGGAACTGGTATAGAAATATGGGCCCATAATTGAATGCGATCCCCGAGAAGCTCCAAGGCAGATCAGGTGCAACATACAGAGTCAGAAATATTAACTTTCATTGATTTCCTCTTTTAATGTATTTTTTTCTTACCTAGTTTGATTTCTCCTGAAAGTATGACAGTAAGTGTCTTCAGTTAGGTCCTAGAGATGAGGATGTTGAGATGGATGTGTGGCAAGACTAAGAAAGATAACATTAGGAATAAGCGCTTCCGTGAGGACTTGGGGAAAGCTCTAATTGATAGTAAAATAAGAGAAATAAACTCAAGTGATTTGGACAAGTGCATCGTCGCCCTAACTTGGCGCTAGTAGAAAGATGTGATTAAATCTTTGTGGATGCTAGTAAAAGAGCCTGTGAAATGCCTAAAATGAGATGGTGCGATATTATTAAGAAGGACATTAGCTTCTTGGGTTTAAACAAAAATATATCACTTAATAGAAATCTTTGGCAGAATAGGATTTGTGTAGCTACCCTAGGCAATGGGATAAGGCTCTGATGATGATAGTGATGTTGTGTTGTGTGTTTTGATGATGACATAATGCTGACATAATGTGCTTTGATGATAGAATAATGTGTTTGTGATGATGACACAATGTTTGATGATATATCAATGTGTGAAATGCTGAAATGCATTGAACAATCTAATGACTATGTATGAATTCTGTGCAGGTCGACAAACCCAAGGATAGATGATCTTGGCAAGAGAACTTCAAGTCTCTGGAAAAGAAACCCCAATAGAATTGGTCGACACATGAAGGAGCAAGTGTCGACATCTAAAGCACAGATGTCGATGGGCATGGAGATCAAATGAAGACATGTGATACAATTGAGTGAACAAAAGATCAAAGTATAATCTGAAGTAAAAGAGTTCAAAGTGCACTTGTCGACAACTTAACAAGCAGTTGTCAACAACTGAAGACAGACCTCAGAGATCCAATTCTGGATGAAACAGTAGATGTCGACAACCACCAGTCATCCGTCGACAACTAAAGATCAGATTTAGGAATACAGTTTTGGCTAGGACAATAGTTGTCGACAACCACCAGCCATCTATCGACAACGAAAGACTAGATTCAGGAATGCAATTCTAGATGGGACAATAGCTGTCGACAACCACCAGTCGTCTATTGACAACTAAAGGTACTCTTCAATAATTTGGTTTTGGATGAAGAACCTGGAGCAGTAGCTGTCGACAACCTTTATGCGGCCGTCGACAACCGTGAATCCCAACAATTGAACGTGTAAGCGGCAAAAGGCTTTAATTAGGGCATCCTTTCCTCATCCACATGCACTCTCATGTATGTGTGAGGATTAGGACAAGCTTATAAAAGATGTCCTTCTATCTCTTTTGAAGAGAGAGCCCTCATAACACTCAGAGAAGTTTGCGGCGGCCAGAGAGGTTTCTCCATTGCTCTGCTCAAGGTCTAAGAGAAAGACTATACCGAGGAGATCAAATCAAGGATGAATTCAACATCCAAGCTAGAGGATATCCTTAGTCTCATGCAATTCGAGGCCAGAAGACTTGGATAAAAAGCCTAGGGAGGACGAGACCAACCCCTTGGAAAGGGCGCAGACGACCGGACGTCTTGGCTATGTGATACCCTGTTCCAAGCAGAGCCGATCGTGAAGAAGGAGAAGAAGAGCAGAGAATAAGAGCAGTAGTAGCAACATCAAGGAAGAAACTATGTGGATCTGAGATCGTTATGACCAAATCAAGGATTGGAGAGAGAATTTATGTTGTACTCTATAGATTTTGATGATCAAAAACACTAATTCTCATTTATGTTGAAAAGATCACAAAGCACCAATTGATATTCTGGTTTGAGTATTCATTTGAATTATTTATATTTGATCTGAGGGTCTAACTTGTATGTTAAGTGTGCAGCAAAGTATGTCAAAAGTCGCACATGAGTGGACTTTACAAAGGCCAAGGTCGACCGACTTACCTAGTGAAGACCAAGCTTCTGATTGTTGAAGGAAATTGGATGATCGATTTGGCAAAATCAGACGATCGACCTAGCCAGTGTAGTTTGGTGTTGGGCAGTCAAAGAATCGGTCGACTGACTTCACAAAATCGGATGACCAAGTTGGTGCAGCATGTCGACACAGAAGAAGAAGCAGGTCGAATCCAAGGCTAAGTTCATAATCGAATGACCGATTTGGCAAGTCCGATCGATCAATTACGGCGACGAGTTTCCTACTCTGTGCGGACTCTTTTCGAAAGTGGGACTCTTGTCTTGATTAGAACAAGCACGTCTCTCAGAGATCTTCTAGGGGTCTTCCACTATAAATACAGCTTGGTATCATGATGAGGGAGTGAGTATAGCCACCTCCCAGAGAGCAGTTCGTGCCCTGGCGTTCAAGAGAGAATTGTGCTGCCCATAAAGAGCCAATAGAAGCTCTAAACTTGTAGAAGTCTGAAGAACGAGTCTTCATCATCCAGAAGCCTTCCAGACATTCCAAAGTGTTCTTCATCAGAAAGGCATAGACTTGGTGTTGCTTCCTACAAGACTCTATTATGAAGCATTCTACATCGTCCAGATCTTCACTGTGACCTTGTCGGGCAAAGACGACTATATCAGACCGAACTTCTGAGATAGGAGAACTCTATACTTACTTTGTTTAGATTGTTGTCTCTCTTGTCCACTTTTTTCATTTGTTCTTCTTTTAACTAGGAACACACTGTGTGGTTGGTGTGTAGTGCATGTGGCGCATACACATCAGGTTATCCATCCCTGGAAAACAAGGTGGAGTTTGTGTTGTTCCCAGAAACTACCATGTGTGTGAGGGTTTGTAACTTGTACTTGGGAAACAAGTTAGTGGAAATCCTTACAGGAGTGTGAGGTAGTGGACGTAGGTGCACATGGGGGTATGGTTACCGAACCACTTTAAATCTTGCGTGCACAATTGTGGTTTTCATCCATCTCTTCTATCTCCGTTCTATGCACGTTAGGATATTTGGTTTCATCTATATGCTTAGGTTTGCTTGTTTAAGTCTAATATATTCTGTAAATTTTTTTTTTTATAGGCGATAACCAACTCACCCCTCCCCTCTTGGTTGATCATTGTACATATTTTACTTCAATTGATATCAGAGCAGGGCTCTTGATTATAAGATTGATCTTGTGTGCGATGGCTAGCAAAAGATATGTGTCTGAGGGTCATTCTATCAACCGTCCACCTTATTTTGATGGCAATAATTATTCTTATTGGAAAAAATGTATACACATCTTTCTCAGGGCTCAAGATTATGAGACCTGAAAAGTCGTAAATACTGGTCCTTATGAGTTGCCAGAGGATGAAGGGAAGTGGACGGAGAATAGCATTAAAAAATCCAAGATAAATTTTAGTGCCTTGAATATTTTGCAATGTGCTATACACCTTAATGAGTATTATCACGTTTCTATGTGCAACTCAACAAAAGACATATGGGACAAGTTGAAATTGATCTATGAAGGCACATCAGAGGTCAAGAAGACCAAAGCCAACATCTTGGACCATGAATATGAGATGTTCAAGATGAGCCCGGTCGAGACCATCTCAGAGATGCTTGCACGGCTCTCAAAGATAACAAATGGACTCAAGGAGCTTGGCAAGAACTACATGGACACTGAGATCATCCGTAAAATTTTGAGATCCCTCCCACTAGTGTGGCACACCAAGGCCACAGTCATAGAGGACTCCAAGAACCTATCAAGCCTCACTATGGAGGAGTTGATTGGGAGTCTCATGACTTAAGAGATAAACTTGAAAAGGGAGGAAGCCGAGCAGCCAATTATCAAGCAAAAGGATGTGGCGCTGAAGGCTAAAAAGTCCAAGGCAATCTATCTAGATGAGAACTCCTCAAGTGACGATGAGGAAGAAGTGGCTAAGATTGCATGAAGCTTCAGAATTTTTTTGAGAAAGAAAAGGCCATAGTGTGCAACTTCTTCCAAGGACTTCAAGGATAGAAGCAAGGAAGAGGACTCCAGTAGAAAAATTGAATTGGTCTGCTATGAATGCCAAGGCATTGGGCACATGGTATCCGAATGCCCAGTATTTCAAAGAAAGCAAAGCAAAGCCAAGGGAAAGAAGTCCAAAGTCATGGTCGCCACGTGGACTGACTCCTATGAGTCAAGCTTTGCAACAGAAGATGTCTAGGAAAAGAAGGACGTCCACTGTGGACTCATGGCTATTAAAGATGAATCTCCCGAGGTAAATTCTAATAGCGAATCTTTTACCATTGAGGAGATAGAATCAATGTATTCTACCTTGCATGGAAAATAGAAGAAAGTAAAAAAGGAAAATAAAAGACTGAAAATGAAAATTGAAGGTTTTCTTCATAATGAAACTCTCTGCATATCATGTCATGAACTCAAACTGAAATGTGAAAACCTTCATGATGAAAGTGAAACTATGTAGAGTAAAATTGCATTATATGAAAAAAAAATGGAATGCATGCTTCATGATAATGGTTTTTCTGAAAAATTAAGCATGCATGAAAAGGAAAATAATAATATGAAATCTGAAAATGAAGAACTGAAAAACCAAGTGAATGTACTTATAGAAAATTTTAAAGTTTCTGAAAATTTAGTTGAGAAATTGCATGAAACAATGATAATTTAAAATCCATTGTTTCTAGACTCTTGAAGAGAAAAGAGAAGCTAGATGAGGTTCTTAGTGTCAAAGTAAACACCCATAGACATGGTATGGGTATGTACCTAAGAAAACTAAGTCTAACTCATTTGAGTCTAAGACCAAAACTTCATTTCTTCATGCCTCTATTGCTCCTAGCACTTCACAATCACCTGCTAAGGAAACTGCTCCTGCAAAAAAACTAGGTCATGCTAAGAAAATTGAGCAAGTTAATAAACCATCACATGTGAAAAGAAATAAGCATGTTCATCATCATGTCAGTCACATGCCATGTCCCACACAATGCACTTCAAACATTACATGTTATTTCTGTGGTGGGCATGGTCATATGAACTACACTTGTATCTTGAGGAAAAACATGCATAAAATGAATTTGGTGTGGATTATGAAGGATCTGTTGCCTTCCCGAACTAACAATGATGGACCCAAAACTATTTGGGTACCAAAGAAATCCATTTGAGAATTGTGGTTGCAAGTGTCTTGAAAAAATGGAGTTGGAGCATTAATGTGAAATTCAAGATGCGGGATTGTTTAGTGAGTATGATGTTCATTTCTGCTTTTGAGCTTTCAAGGTAAGACATGAAAACTCTTGTATATTTTCATTGTTTAGTTCAATTAGAATCTATTGTTTTTTGCATGCCTAGCCTCTGTATGCTTGCATGTAAAATATTTGTAAAGACTCTTGACAAGACCCCTCCTGCAGTTGTTCAAGAAGAAGCATCCACAGCCCCTCCAGCTCCTCCTTCATCTAAGCAACCTATCCACAATCCTATTTTTTCACCAGCACCTTTTATAGCTGAACCATCATCTCCTTCACCACCCATACCTCCTATAGACACCCTAGTAGCCTCTATTTCTCATACCTTCTCCACATCCAGCCACATACCAACAGCCATACCCCTAAAGCCTATCCCTCAACCAACCCCTCATGCCTCATCTTCCTCAGCTGGTCCCTGTAGATCTCAACCCCCTTCAAAGTCCTCTTTCCTAAATTCACCTATGCCTTCATCTTCCATCACCATTAACCCTCTTCCTACCTATCCTCCATCCAAAATTCCTGAACCTATGTAGGATGAGGAAGAAATGTCTATCCTCTTTAAAGTATTGTCTTCCTGCCTGTTGGATCGAGATGGCACTATAGATGTCCTAGAGGGGGGGTGAATAGGACTTCTTTGCACCTTTAAAATTTTTATCTAAAGATAAACAACACTAAATAACTTCGTTAGTAATTAGTGTGATGTTTGTGAAACAAATGAAAAACTTGGCGGAATCAATCGCACAAGAAGGCACAAGAGTTTTATCCTGGTTCGGCCCTTCCTACATGGAAGTCCTACGTCCAGTCCCCAAGAAACCACTTGGGATTTCACTAAACTGCTAAGAACACTTGGCCTTCTCTTAAACTCGAGAGGAATTACAAACCCACTTGCTCCCAGCAAGTCTTCCCTTAAACAAGGGGTGCAAAGACTATCTACACTTGTAGATCTTCCCTTCACAAGAGGGGTACAACAGGATACAAACCTCCTGCAGGTTACCTTACACAGAAGTATGAAAGCTTGTGTGTCTGCTCAACAACAATGAGCAAACACAGAAATTCAGAAAGAAGAACAGATGAAAGTGAAACTTAGGTTCTTTCTGAAACAACGAAGTGGACTGAAGAAGATCTGAATTGCAGTAGTCCATCAAATGAAGAAGACTTCAAATTGTAGAAGGAGAGCAAAAGTCTAAGACTGAGGCATGGCTCTCTTTCTCTTTGATTTGCTCTTCTAGCTTTCAGATGGGAGTAAAGTGTAGGCTGCTAAGTCTTCTAAGCATCTATATATCTGTATGTGTATCTCCAAGCTTCGGCTTCATATATAGGCTTCTAACTTTTTGCTCGTTTGAATTTGGCCGTTGGAAGCTAGCCGTTTGAAGGAGATAGCCATTGAGAGGGGGCTTTGATCTTCTTAGGTTTGTCCATCAAATCTTTAGCTTCATGAGTCCAACGTCTCTAGGCTATATGTTGTAGCTTCATGCTTGAAAGACTTCTTTCATGATTGTTCTGCAGGTTTCATGCTTACTGCAGAGATCTAGCTATTCCTCTTTAAATGTTCTGCAGACCTAAAAGGACAAGATAAGAGCAAATGCCTCCATACATGCCTTCAGAGGCAGGTGAGATAAAGGATAAGATATGAAATCATTCAGACAGAAGTTCAGAACATTTAAGAATGAACAGACAGTTGCACACATTTTTCTTCTGAAAGTCATGGTATTTCTGACAGTAGTAGGTATGTTCTGACAGATAGCCCATAAGACTTATCAAGCATTTAATTTTTGACTATCCGTCAACCACATATCAACTTATCTTCCTGTCAGTAGAAGAGATAGCAAATATATCTTATATATTACAGATCCCAAAGGAGATACTACTCAGAAGAAAAATAATTTTGAATAAAATATTTTTCCAACCAAAAAGAATAATTGAATTCTAAGAAAACTTTCTTAACGTAAAGTATACTTCAATGTTTAATTAGTACTTATTAATAGAGGTTTGATTTTTTCAGTTAAGTATAGATATGCAACAATCAACAAGAGATACTTAGACTTTTAAGAAGTTGGAGTAAGAAAGCAATGACTTCGACTTCTTTGGGAAGTCGGAGTGCCAACAAACAGATAGCAGACTTCGACTTATATGAAGTCGGAGTATGACCAACTTCGACTTTTAAGAAGTCGGAGTTCCATCAGACTTCAACTTTCCAGGAGTTGGAGTAAGGCTTAAAACGATACAAAGACTTCGACTTTACAAGAGTCGGAGTAAGGCTAGACTTCGACTTCCAAGGAGTCGGAGTAAGGCTACTTTGACTTTTAAGGAGTCGGAGTTCTGCCAGACTTCGACTTTTCAGAAGTCTGAGTGTTACCATACTTCGTCTTTTCAGAAGTCGGAGTGTATCTGATTAAAGCATTACTTCGACTCTTCGAGAGTCGGAGTCAAGAGTCGGAGTTAGTATGATATACATTATACGCTGTGGACTTAGAAAAATTTTGCTGTGATATATAGTATACATTGTGGACTTAGAATCTGTGTAGGCATAGTCTTGGACAGAAGGTATGCTTGTATATATATAATAGTTTTTTGATTTCCATAAATAGAAAAGGTAAGAATATTAAAAGGTTTTGTCATAACAAAAATATTGTGATAGATGTTTTAGTAAATAAATAGAGAAAGAGTTTGCTCAACACTGCCAACAATCTGAAGCAGGCGTAGCCTCCACAGATAGTCCAACTTCTAAGAAGAGAAGAGTAGGGTCTCCCAAATTTCCTCCACTATGGTATTCCATGGCTGTGACTCACATAAACAAAACTCTCTATGAGGAATACCTGTGCAGACATGCCTTTGAAGCCGTGTTTGGACTTCCTATGATAGAGCTGCCAGCCTATATCACACTTCTAGTATCTCTCAAAGCCATTTCCCAGAAGGATTCTGGGAAAATTCACAAACCGGCAGAATCCCAGACAGAAGCTACATGGAAGCAGTCCAATAAAACACTCTACAAATCTTTTCAAGCATTGCTTACTCAGAGATGCATCAGTAGCCAACCACCTATTGGTCTAAGTGACTGGTTCCAAATTACTCACCGTGAAGAATTTGGATCCACTGTTCAAAAGGAGGTTAGCCTTCTCAGGCAGTTCAAGATGACAAATGACTACAGATTTCTCAATGCCCTGCCTGAGCTCCAATTTAGTCAGTTCCAAGAGATTGTAAGGGTTGCATTTCATGAAAAGAAAGGAGCAAAATCTCTCAGTCTCATACTCGACAGATGTGGATCACCTTCCACATACATTTTTCCTGAATTGCACTTTCTTGTCATGGATTCTATGTTGGGCAACACCATTATGGAGAGATATGCCAAGGTAAAAGCCCGTGTGTTTGTCAAGAGGAACTTGCTTCTAGGATTTCCCAGGTTCATTTATCATGAATACACCAAGGGATTCATCTCTTCAGAAGCTCTAGCACCGCTCCTTGCAGAAGCTGAGAGGCTAGGCCAGAACTCAGGAAAGGCAACCCACACTGACCCCCAAGCAGTTCATGGATATGAACTCCAACCAGCTAGTTGACGAAGTATTCTCTATATGGGTTGGTAGATACCAAGTGTTCTGGGGACTGAAGAAGGAACTGGCAGAGAATCACATTGAATATCCTTTCTCCATTGAGCGGTTTGTTAAGCATGCCAGTGTATCCAGCAACAGACACTATAGATTCAGTCTATCACCCTATGAATATGCAGAGTTTCTGCAGATTGAATGGAGTAAGCATATCGCCAGATTTCAACAGTAGATGGGGCCCTCTTATGAGATCAGCTGCGATTTGTTCCAGAATTACTTTGAATCAGTGGAACATCATAGACAAATATGTACCTTTGTTGTCTCCTAATTTCTATCTATAAAACTCCTTCCATCTCTAACTCCTCCTCTCCTATGTTCTTATTTACTTCCTTATTTATTCTTTTTGCCCAAGGACAAAAAAGGGGAGAAAAATGTGACTCTGAAATACATTCTTGTATATTAATCATCTAGATAGGTATTATTCTATAAACGTTTTAACCTTCAAGATTATTTATGATCTAACCTGATTATTTCAGCATTTATTTAAAAGTTTTGTCATTACCAAAAGGGGGGGGGGATCGATGAGCCTATCATATCTTTATACTTATATGTTTTAGTAATAACAAAACTTAGAATAAAAGAGCTTCATATATATGCTAATATTTACAGTTTGTCCTCTTATGTTGTATAACAGAAGTCTATGTTCATTTATTAATCTCATTTCTTAATATGAATTTATGTAATTTTTTGTGATTAACACTTAATCTTCATGAAGTCTGTCAACAGGAATTAAAGGTAAAATAATGAGCTCTAAGGATCATAAAAGTAAGTATTTCAAAACTCTATAGTTTATGAAAATTCTTCTAAGTCCACATCGATTGATGTCAAAAAGGTTCTATCGATTGGAGAAACTAGTCCACATCGATTGGAGAACAAAAGTCTCTATTGATTGATGGTTAAGTGTTCTTTCGATTGAAGAACAATATCTCTATCGATTGATGCTTACTCTATTGATTGGTGCTCATTCTTTTGATTGTCAGGATCTTTGAAGGTCAGAAAAGAGATAAAGTTCACATTCTGATTGCTATTCTTTTGGATACAAGATGCTGCATTGAGAAATTTGTTAATTTCAGCAAGCTGAAGAAACGTGAGAAAGGGGATCTATCTAGATTCAATTTTACCATTAACTAATTAGAATGTCAGTCATCAAGCTCAAATTCTTCTTTTATATGTATGAGTTTTTTAATCTTCACTATTTGGATATTTCCTTGTTTGGATCTTTGCTAACATTGTCAGGTTTGGAGGATGCAAACCCAAAGAAAGGATTGAGCAACTTGCAATCTTCTGCACTCAAAGGAACTCTTCACATTGAAGGCAAGATTGTGACCATAAATTAAATCATCCATAGTCTATAGGTTGTGTAGTCATGGACTTTCAGCTTTTTTAGCTTTGTTATCCTAGAGTGTTCGTTTAGTGGAGTGAGAACATTCCTCCTCTTTGAGGTCGGGGTGCACTCTCCTAAACTCCTTTAGGTGACTTTTGCCTTTAGGTCATGACTTGTATGATCAAAGGCTTTTGTACATATTATTTCATTACTACCATTATTAGTTACCGAAAAAAAATGATTCTTCAATTGACTAACATTTCTTCCCATCGATTGATGACCATATAGGATCTGATTAGCTTAGTCATGAAAACTCAAGGTTTCCATATAGAGACTTGGATATTTTGTCGTGACTTCAAGAAACTTGATGTTTAATATTCATCATATGTTCATGTTAAATCAACTGCAATTTAGTGTTACCTATGATTAACTTCAAAAGGGACTTGTTTTACCTCAGATCAGGGTCCCCCACTAGCACTGGCCACTCTGATGGTGATGGTAGGGGAGGGGTGAGAGCCAAATTTCTGTTTATTTTACCATCCATTGGAAGAACATTGCATGAATATTCCTCATTTTCAAACAGTTGTTCACTCAATGCTCTTCTGAAAAAATCCCAAGTTTTATGGAGTCAAAGCAAAATACTTAAAGTTATGGTGTTTCTTTCCCTAAACATTAAAGTCTGTAGGGACTAAAACTAGAGGACTTTATATAAAGTTCATGTGCCCTTTGTAGCACATGCACATATTTATATATAGGACCTGTGCCCTTTGTAGCACATGTGCATATAATTGGACTCCCATATAGTTGTTGATAAATAGCCTTTTCTCCTAAAGAAAGTGCATCAATCATCATCATCATCATCAGAGCCTTATCCCATTATTTGGGGTCAACTACATGAATCCTTTTTTCGCCAACGATTTCTATCAAGTGCTATATTCATGTTTAAACTCGAGAAGTCTAAGTCCTTCATAATAACATCACACCATCTCATTTTAACGCTTCTTGAAAGAAAGTGCATTAGTGAGTTTATTAATTTAATGTGCTTTCCACCTACTTCCACGAACATGCTTTCTACCGATGAATTGAACTACTCTTACAGAAAGTTGTTTTCATTAATTATTATAGGAAACATTGACTTTGAAGTTTTTATCCATATTATTACAGTATGAGGAAGGCCTATGTTGCATGTTGATCTAGATGTGCAACCTTTTCTCTTCGTCAATATTTTATCATCGCATGTACTTTGTTTTTGAAATTTAGCATCTAATTCTTTATCTGCTCAAGTATACATCGATTGACTGAAGCATACATCCTTCCAATCTTCTGTTGTAAAATGTGACATCCCCATTTTCTCTCAGAATTTCCAGATGAAGTAGACACTCCCTACAAGTGTTCTCCTTAACAGCATTTGTTTTATTTGATACTGGAGCAACACATTCATTCATATCTCAAAACTTTGCTGATACTCTGAATGCTAAACCTACACCCATGGGATGTGAATTCTCTGTCACCACACCACTAGGAGAGAAAGCAAAAATGAACAAATACTTCCCATCTGCCGATGTAATGATCGGAGAACATAACTTAAAAGCTGACCTAGTGTGTATGCCCATGGAAGGCTATGATGTAATTTTGGGAGCCGACTGGTTGTCCACTTATGGGGCAAGTGTCGACTGTAAGAAAGGGAATGTTACCTTTAGTGAGTTCCCTAAGTTGTCATTCACTGGGATTAGACATAGGAGACGAATGTCTCTAGTCTCTACCATAAAGGCCCACAATATGATAAGGAAAGGTTGCATTGCCTTCCTCGCGGCCTTAATAGTGGAAAAGAAGGGTTCTAAGATAGAAGACATCCGCATAGTCCAGGATTTCCCAGATGTGTTCCTCAAAGATCTGCCAGGGATTCTCCCGGAATGAGATGTCAACTTCGCCATAGATGTAACGACCCTCTTTATATCGGTACGGTTCCACCAACCCACGTCGATATAGAAAGCATTGCCACAGTGGGACATTTACCCAACACTAGTACAATAGGCTGAAACATACACAAATATAATATATCGCATGACAGCGGAATTTAAAGAACTGAAAAGAAGTCTTATTCCATCATCCACATTCTATTCACAGTCCGTATAGTAGAAAAGAGAGCTAACTGTTCATAACTGAAATAAAATAAATACATTGTCCACATGAGACTACGCAGAGTCTTTATTACATACTATGAAGTAATGAAAAGTACAATGCTAAATCCACAACAATCTCTCCTACTCTCACTCTGAGTCGCTCCTAACGATCTCCTCGGAAGAAGTAGAAACGTCTGCACCTGTACGCCGAAGCAAGAATGAGTTCAAAAGAACTCAACAAGTAACACCAAGCACACTAAACATACATGCATCAAGTAATCTCCATATCCTTATGCTACATCATTTACACATAATGCATGGAAGTGACAGTTTTTCAAACAGAAGCCTATTCATGATTTCTACATATTTTACACATGGGATTTAGTTTTATACACAATAAACTAATCCTATCACATGCTTTCTACACTTTTCAATATGCTAAACTGATTTCATTCAATCATTCATATGACACATGTTGGTCATTTTACACATAAATTTACACATTTCATAACAACTAATTTAACATGAATTCTAAGATAATTTTTCACATAGTTAACACATTTATATTAGTGAAAAGCTTGCTGTTTTACTACTATCATGTCACATTCACAAGAAACTTATCATTTTTGCATGTTTTCATAAGAATTTCATGAACACATATTCACTTACACAGATTCACAATTTACACATTTTCTTTCACTTAAACACATTTTCACTTTTCCTTAATGTCGTGACACATAGCCCAAACCACTTTAGAAGGACACACACTAATCACATCATATCAATCACCTAGGCATTCCAATGATTAATCTTAGTTACTGCGCAGAACCGGGAGAAGCACTCTCCACCCTAACCAGCGATACTTGTTCGCCTCCAGGATTTAATCCCAATGCCCATGGGACATCACACACTTTGAACTTTCCCATGGGGACTTTACCACAGTACAGTTCCACAGCCCTCTAAGGTAGCAGTGTCACCCATTGGCACATTGATACATTTTCTCAATTTCAACACACTTCTAAATACAAAATATTTACGCATTCATCTCATGTTTGCACATCTACATTCTTCAGTATTACCTAGCATGGTACTACTGTTTTCAGTATTAATCAAGTTTTTACAACAATTCTGATCATGCTGAAATTTTGCAGAATTAAACTAATCATATTAGCATGCATTAATTATTAATATCTAACATAAAACAATTCTATATAGCTATTGTCATCAGTTCAGTACAGAAATTTAACCAGAAATTCATCACAGTTTAACTATCATGCATACCAAAATTTACATTTTTCTGAATTACTCATAATTTCTGAAAATTATAACAGTGATGTTATCAAATGTAAAAATAGCCAAACTGACATAAATTTTCATTATTCGGACTCACAACTTATTACATACATGAATACTGATAGTACAAATTTTATCTCAATTTATAGGAAATTAACTAGTTTCGCATGAATTCTTAACTTTTCTACATTGAGTAGACATATTAACTATTTTCCAGTTCAGAAAATTTAATAAACTATATAGATATTATAAATTTCTCAAATTTTTATATCATGCATCAGATCTCATAACCAGTGTACAGAAATTTCATGGTAGTCAATTCTATACATATTTCATAAACGATATTTTTCAAGATTAAATTTCTGTCGGTAGTACATTCAAGGAATTCTAATAATCAGGGAAAATTTCAAAAAATGCACAATAGCTCACAGTACACCCAGCATGTATATTTACATATTATATGAAGTTTTACTGTATATCCTCATGCGAAAAACTCGAAAATTAGCTTATAGAAGGGCAGACTTGCAAACTGTTGCAGTCTGAAGAACTTGATGGCATGGGGTAGCCGTCTATAGGTTAACGGCAGTATATGATGCCGCCAACACATGATATTAGCGGCAAGGGATCCTGCCGTTAATATCCTGTCTGCACAAACACAGATTGAAAGCCAACAAATCACTTGAATGGGGGGTTCCAGGACGCGAGAAAAATCCGAAAAATTCCTGGGACATCCTAGACACATGTAGGGTTGATGTGAGTGGGGTACTTGCCTCTTGTAAAATCCACAAACGACGATTCAAGCCGGAGAAGCCCTCCTCGGCCTGTGCCAAAGAGTCTTCAAATCCCTCCTTCTTCGGGTTCTTTGTTGATCTTCACTGCACACCAGCGTGGGGAATCGTTCCCGGATGTTCAGAGTTGACACCAGTCGATGCAGATCACCAGATGAAGCCTCCCGAAGTCAGATCTCTCAGGTTCAAGTTAGGGTTTTTGCATAGAAGAGCTAGGTTTTTGACCCAAGAGTTAAAAGGGATGGATCTGGCCGAAAACTGGGTATTATAAAGGGTTGGGGGTCGGATATGCTAAAGGGGTAAGTCTCAGAGCCGTTGGGAAGGGTTTCTAAAACAAGAGGCTAAATTGCCGGAGGCGTTTCCGGATCTGGAAACGTAACTGGTCTGGGATATTGACGTCCATATCTATGGTCGCCTATCCAAAATGGGTGTCCATCGATATTGCCGCCCACTCCTAGTCAACGTCAGTCGATGTTGACGCCGACTGGCCGACAAAATTCACTTTAAATATGTAGAATTTATAATACTACACACATAAATATATATATATATATATATATACTTGAATACAATATGTACATTTCAATAATACTAATTCATACAATTTGTATAAATAAATACTTATACACAATAATCTATACATCAATAGTATACACTTATACGCATATACATATACTTAAGCAAGCAAGATGAAAATCAAGGGCCTTACAATAGAGTTGATCCTTGGAGCTTCCCCAGTATCGCGTCAACCGTAACGAATGTCACCTGCCGAGCTAAAGGAATTGAAGGCACAACTGATGGAGCTATTAGAGAAAGGGTTTATCAGACCAAGTACTTCCCCATGGGGAGCACTTGTGCTATTTGTTAAGAAGAATGATGGATCGATGAGACTATGCATCGACTATCGTCAACTCAATCAACTAACCATGATGTTCCTGCCAGAAAGCACTTTTGCCAAGTACAGAGGACTCAAGTCCTTCCGGGCATCCTCATGGGACCCTAAGGTCTGTATCACTAAACTACCAATGTTTGGTTCTTTTGTTTGTCGCCTTTCAACTTGTGGGTTTGATTTGCTCATTTATTGATGGCAGGAGTCATTGCCACAAGAATATGCTAGGATTTTTGCATTTGATAACTTTAGAGGAACACAGAAATCAGCTCTCTCCAAGGTGTTAGACGCAGATCAAGGAAATCTAGACGAGTGTGCTTCCATTGGTTCATATGTGAGGCTTCATATCAAACAAGTGCAAATAGACGTTGTTTCACAACTATGCAACCAATCTGAGAGGTTACCTATGGTTGCTTCTGGGTTGTTACAACATGAATCAAAGATGTCTGTTCTCCATTTCAGGTGATTGTGAATGCAAACTTTGCCTTTTGTACTTTGTTGCATTCTTACAGTGCGACACTTAAGAGGATCTATCATCTACATTTTTCTATGTGTTTTTTAGTTTATCTATCATATTTTGTAGGATTATCTTGTATTTACATTGCTTAAAGAGCTGGCTTGTGTAGTATGATGAGAAATACTATGGTGCCACTCTTTATTACTACAATTTCCTCCATTCTCTTGGCCATCTGAACAGGAGATTTGATGGCTGAGCTAAGCAACCTAAGTTTAGTGCTCCAGACTCCGGAGTTTGGGAGTGTCAAACTTTACTCTTTTGTCAGTCTCATCGCAATGGCAAGAAAAACAAACTTGTGATACAAAGAATGATGCTATAGCATTTCTCTTGCGACAATAACCTCCACTTCTGTTGCAAAATTTTATGCCCATCAGTTCTATAATGGTTGTGCATGGTCAACACCTCAAGTTCTCAATTGATTATGGTCCTGTCCTTTGGACATGCAAATATGGAGATTGGATGCAAGATGATCAGAGTTCTATCAACCTCTTATCTCACTGCTGAATACTATATATGATCATAAGATAAATCAGTTCATTCTTTGCTGTTACCAGTTACCACTTGCCACAGTTCAAGCAATTTTTACAATGGCTGATGTGTAGAAACATTCTGAGAAGGAATACCCCATCTGGCTATCTTTAAATTGTTTCGACCTTTGAACAGGAGCCAAAAGGACTTGAGATGGCAACTGCAAACTAAATTTGCTCCTAACCGCTAGACCCTTGTGGCTTTCTTTCACATTAATATGTAAATTATCTGTACTCCAATGTATGGGTGTTGGTGACTAATTTTGCCTTGCATCAAAACATGCTCGGCACATCTAATGATTAAAAGAATGACTTCCATATGCCGCATCAACATTCATCCTTGGGCTTTTATTTTTGTACTATGATAGATTCACTATTATTGGCCATCATTTTCAATATGTCATAGAATTGACTCTCTAAGCATGATCAAGAAAAAATTGAAGCAGCTAGTTGATGATGTCCAATGTTTTATGCAGCATAAAGAAATATGACTCATATGAGGCTCCTATCAAGTCGAAAGAGTCTCTCATTTTTCATGTTGGTTTTAAGAAGGTTTGTTGCAAGGTAACTCTTTTAAGAAGGTTCCATAATATACTTTGCCATATGTTAATAAACAATCTTTTCAACTTGTAACTACTGTAATCAAAGAATACTCAATCTGATGTTGTCTTTACAGGCCAGTATTTTCTTCTGATAATATGAATTATGACAAACATAAAATGGAGAGGTTTCTACACCCAGGATGTTTCTCAGTAGCATCAATTTATGTGCCTATTTCCTTCCCTCCATTGCCTTTGATTGTTCTGAATAGTAGGGAAGGAATTGAACCAGCTATTGCTGCTTTTGGTTCATTGAGAAGTGTAGATCCAGACAGAATCATCCTAAAGAAAATTATCTTAAGTGGGTAAGTTTTAATTTCATCAGTGACTGCCTTTCAAAGGCTAATACTTTTTTTCTTGAGTCTCCATTGTTGCCTGATTCCTGTTTGAATTTAGACCAAAATGTCTTTGCATGAATTTCACCATGTAACTGGCACATGTAACATGGTGCAAGTTTTTAGTCATATTAATTTATTATTTTAAAAATGATATAATAAGTGTCATAAGGTATATTGAATTTATTTTGTAGTTTGATGTCGTCTTCCTTTTGACTGCCTTTGGCAAGCCACACATGTTTCTATGAAGAAGGCACACGATTAACGACATAATAACAGTTCAAGATGTTCATTCAGTTGTATAAGGTAGGAGGTTGGGGTTTATTTCACTTGGGGTGTGATGAGGCTCCTGAGCTCCTTGGGGTGGGTGCAGGAGATTAACAATGCTTTGGAGGAAAGTTGTAGGAAGTGATAAGCTCATTAATCATGACCTTTTGTTTCTGGTATTTGTGAAGTCATGTTGATAAGTTAGGCATCTAGAACATTAAAGTTCAGCTAATGACAAACAAATACATATTCACATTGGAAGGATCAAAGCGTGCTTTTCTTCCTTTTTTCTTTTTAGGTTTAAAGTTCAGGTTGTGGAGGCTATCTTTATCTCACTTGTAATAAGGTCCTGCATGTAGAGAAACTGTTCACCCTTATTGGTGATGGATGTGCTCATGGTCACATGCCATGAATTGGAAAATATAGGCATTGAAGGGTAGGCTTCATGTGCATGCATTGCAATAAAGGGAACTTCAGGCATTGAGGGATCAAGTGCTGCTCTTGATGTGATGCTTCTTCAAAAGGGGTTAGATCATTTATTCTTTCAATGAGAGAATTGGTGACACATTCAGCAAAGTGGAATATCATTTCTGAAACATGATGAGTCAGCAGCATAAAGTACTGAAGAGGTAAGATAATGGAAGAAGCATATGTGTCATGTTATTTACTGAATATTTGGCAAAGGAATTTTGTGATGCTTCATTATTTCTTAGATATGATACAGAACTTGAAGTGAAGAGTGGAGAGACTTCAAAAACTTTAAAAGGGAAATTTGTCAAATTCTTTTTCATCTAAATAAGGCCATTTTGGAGATTGTTGGGAACCTTCCGTTTCTTTTCCCCCATTGCCAGATGTGTTTGTTTCAAAAAAAAAAAATTTTCAAAATATGAGCAACTCTTATGGCTATACTGCAGATAAAATTCCAGATTTTAAGTAATTTTCCTTTTGACTCTATCTTCTGCTTTCATTATAGTTTTTTCTAAAAGAATGGAAAGGAAAGAGAAAACTCTTGAGTGCATTGTGAATACTTTGCCTTTGGTCATCTCAGGTAGTTCACATTTCTTTTTCTTTAGCATCTTACAAAGTCAGTTTAATATCTCTTTTGATGGACCATGTGTCGGTGTTCCATTCATCTCATTTTTTGCATGTTAGATTTGGTTGCACATACTTTTGTATGGTTCTACTTTCCAACTGATTTTTATGTTCATTGTCTTTCTGTGATATATTCAATTGACCTCTAAACTTTGTATACTATCTAATAATGCAGATATCCCCAAAGGGTCCCAAAATTAAAAGCCTCGATGCGGTTTATGTTTTATAATCCAGATGATGTGAGATGGTTTATGGTACATGAAATTATGTGGCCACGCCGACGCCCTAGTAAAATGTTGATCAGCTTTAGTGTGGATTCTATAATAATGAGAAGTATTGTTGAACTGAGTATTCACCATACAATGCTTGTTTATGTCAGTCTGTGGAGCTTTGGACCAAGCGTGGACGCCGTGGGCGCGTAAGAGAACCTGTTGGTACTCATGGTATGATGCCTTCAACAAACTGCATTCTTGATTCCTTTATCTGCTTTCATAAGAATTGCCACAAAAAGAGATGAATGAAGTGTTCTTTTTTAAATAAAAGCAAGTGTAACCAGCCTTGCCACCTGAGATTATTTTATGATTCCAATTGAAAACAAGTCCATAGAGAAGTTGCAATCGCTTGTTGTCATGACTCGTGAATGAAGATGATTTTTCTAACATACTTGCTTCACATGGCTGTCGCCCCCTCTCTTCTTGAAAATCTATTTCAGCTATTACCATTTTTCTATTGCCGCGAACAAGGAATTTGACCTCTTAAGGGTTTTGCTTCTTTAAAAGGGCTATGAAATGCTGATTTAATGGTGTGGTACAGCAGCATGACACTGTCAGCATGAGTTTGTACAAGCGAGTATACCCAAAGTGGCCAGAAAAGCTTTGTCCTATTTGGGATTCATGCCATTCAGGGTTAATTGATCCTCTCTGCACGTTGCGCATGATGCTTGGTTATGGATGGGGTATCGTCAATGATGGATTGCTTCTTTACAGGGGTTTGCGATGGCTCTCTCGAGTTTTGAATCCTAGGAGCTATTTATTTGCCTGCAAATATCAATCGATTCAGATGCAGCAAGCGCCCTGAAGTGGAAGTGGACTGCAGTCTATATTAACTAGTCAATGAAACTGAAATTGATATTAGAATTAAGAAATGTATTAGGCATGCCTAATACATTACTCAAATAAAAAATAGATCAATTATAATTTATTTTAAATTGGTAATTTAAGAAATGTATTAGGCATGATAAATAATTTTTAGATACAAATTGAATTTAAACTAAATTTAAACAATTATAGAAAGCTAGAAATATTCATAAACGTACATTTTAATTAGTAATTTTAGGATTTACAAATATTCATAAATGTACATTCTAATTTATAATTTTAGGATTTACCTTTTAAAATGTATTCAAATATTCCTATTCATATCTAAATTAAATAGCTAGAAACTTCGTAGGAAAGCGAGAATAAAAGAATGAAAAACATAAATAGAGAAAGAATGAGGTAAGAAAAGCAAAAAAATAATATTATAGATTTAAATAATCAATCCATTGGAATTATAGATCATTTCTTCACTTAAAACCCAATCATCTCAGTGTAAATTGATCGATCATTTTACAATTTAACACCTAAATAATCGATCAATTTGAAAAACCAATCGATTGAGCTAAATCCATGGATTGTTTCTCACTGAAATAATCGATCATAGTTATCTATATTTATTATATATATATAATATAGTTATTTTAAAAATAAAAGAACATAAAATAAATACAATATATAAAAAAGTAAATATATATAAGTTACTTTTTAATTTAGTGAATATATATATATATTATGTTTTTACTTAATTGTTATTTTAATTGAACATTGCTGCTAACTATTAGTTACATTATTTATACTATAGTAGTTTTAATTATATTACAGATATAGTTATTTATATTATTTTAAATATCATAATATATGGTTTATATAGTTTATATCATGGTTCGTGTCGTATCGTAGCGGTATGTGCGAATCGTATTGTGTCACAAAATTTGCGATCTCTGACACGGTCGGCACAGTAAGCATCCTCAGATGTCTAATAGATCAAAATCTAAAATTGATTGACCTATATATTTTTGTCGGTCGACCGATCGATTGGTACGGTATGGATTGTACTATTCCGTGTTACAGAGAATGCGGCACAGTCGATCTGCACGGTATGGCGAACTATGATTTTATATAATTATCATAAAATTTATTATAAAATTAAAAATAAATATATTAAAATATAAATTATAAATTATATTTCTACTCAATAAATTAAATAAATAATTATGAAAAATAAATAAGATAATAAGCTATAAAAAATGAATGATAGATCATTCTGTAACTTAACCCACAATGATCGATCAAATAATCAATCAAATTTTACTTAAAACCCCACAATAATAGATTATTGTGTAAACTAAATTGCCAATAATCAATTAATTTATTAAATAATAGATAATTTTGTAACTTAGACTCATAATAATCGATTATTTAAGTAAACAATCGATCATATAGTGAATTAGATCAAATAATCGATCATTTCACCTATTTTATCCTATTTAATTGATCAAATTGGATTTATGCCTTGAATCCATCGATTTTTTAACCGACGGACACTACAAGAGAAAGAGGTATTACCGACGGAATTATTCCATCGGTAATGCCGACGGATATACCGATAGAATTATTTCCGTCAGCATATATGTTGGAAATACCGACCGATACTAGTCCATCGGAAATATCCGTCGGAAATGTCGACAGAATGATTTTAGTCAAATGCTTACCGATGGATATTCTGACGGAATAAGTCCATCGGAAGTATCCATCAGCAAACCCGCAATTTCCCACCCCCTCCATCCTCGCGAAATACTCTCTCTCTCTCTCTCTATCTATCTCTCTCTCTCTCTCTCTCTCTCCTCTCTCTCTCTCTCTCTCTCTCTCTCTCTCTCTCTCTCTCTCTCTCTCTCTCTTTCTCTCTCTCTCGCCCCTTGCCGCCGAGAGCTGCACCGCCACCGCCGGCCGCCACGACCTGCACCGCCACCGCCGCCACCGCCAAGCTTCGCCGTCGGTGCCGCTGAGCTTCGCCGCCGATACGTACCCCCTCCCCTCCCCCTCTCAACGACCCCCCCCCCCCCGTCCGTAGCCCCCCACCCCTGTCTGCCCCCCTCCCCTCCCCCTCCCCCTCTCGGTGACCCCCTCTCCCTCCCGTTCGTAGACCCCCCCTCCACCTCTTGGCAACAACCACCCCCGGCCCCTCCCCATCCCAGTCTCATGGAAAACGTTACTGGCTGTTGCTCTTGAACAGTATGGGGGAGGAAGCAATGGAGGGACTGTTCGGGCCAGACTCTCCAACAGTCCTTATAGTGCAGGGTTGTTCGCAGTCCCAATCCGCTTTATGGGTAATGTGCCTTTTGTGTGCATGGGACGGGAGAGGGGCGGCTAACAGAGGTAAAGGTCTCTTGGGCCTCTATAATTGGGGATTAAATTATACATAGAGGTGTCAATGGGTCGGGCCTGGACCGGGCCTTGCTAGGCCCGGCCCAGGCCCGATTTTCTAAAAGCCAGCCCGGGCCTGGCCTAGGCCCGAGGATAGGCCCGGTATGGGTGGCCCGGCCTGGCCCAGGAAAAGCCTGGTTAAGCCCGGCCCGGCCCGAAAAATATAAAAAAAAATTATTATTTTTATCTATATTATATATAGTTTTAATATATCTACTATAATATATCTATAAAAATACTATATTTTTTTACTTATATCTATATTAACATTTAATTTATAAAAGATTATATTTTTGAGTAGATTATTGTAGAAAAAAATAAATATAATCATCTTTCTAAGTATAAATTTTATATTTAATATAAATTATAATTATATTTAAAATTTCCGGGATGGGTGGGCTGGGCCTCACAAAGCCCAAGCACGGCCCTATTCTTTTCCGGGCCGGGCCAAAAAATTTAAACGGGCTAATTTTTTCGACCCAAGTCCGGTTAAAACTGGGCCGGGCCTCCCGGCCGGCCCGGTCCAATTGACACCCCTAATTATACATATATGGGAAATTTTACGTATATTCACTTCTTAAATTAAAATTTTCATGGAAATCTATCCTCCTTTTTGCATTTGCTTGTATGCCCTCCATATATAGATTTAATGTCATATTCACACTTCTGTCAAGTTTTCACCATAATATCCATGGACTATTCTGTTTTTATCTGCATTACTACATCAAGAGATCCCGGACGCTTTGTTAATGAAAAAGTGATGGAAAGGGTATAATCTAAGAAATTAATTCACATATAAAGGATATATATATATTATATATGCAAAGATAAATTTAGGATAGACTTTTGCACAACTTTCACTTTGGGAGGGGCACCCCTCCCCCACCTGGACCCAACAAAAAAAACAGGACACTCTATTTGAACTTAATAATTTTTTTCAAATAATGTTGGGTTCTGAAATTTGAGTCCAGGATACGTAAAATCTAGTTTTGTCACTTCCATTCAAATGCAGGTACACCTGAAATTTGAGTTTTGATGTTATATCTTATGTGTAGTTAAGCACTCATGAAATTACTAGAGGCTTCTTATGTATGATTTATATATATATATATATATATATATATATATATATATATTATTATTAGTGAAATTTTATTATTATTTGCTCTCCCTTTTCACATCCTCAAAACATATATTTGTATGACATCAAATGGAATGGTCTACCATGAATAGCACATAAGATCAGTAGATGTAAGGAATTCTCTAAATATAGCAAATTCCTAGCTAGGTTTGGCATGTGAAAACTTTGAAACATACATGTTAGCATAGGAACATGATACAAATTACTAACTAGATGCATGCACATTGATCAAAAGATTCATGACATCGAATTAATTGTGTTAGTGTGATCGCTTGCACAACATTTTGAAAAATGTGGCCTTATGAATACAAGTCAAAAAGATATACCATCCACCTAGCTTCTATTGCAGTTGTATAGTCTTCTGACATTAGCCATGGGATAGGCGTTTAGAAGTGTGTTACACACCACTTATTAGCCATGGGATAGGCATTTGTAAAGAAGCCAAATACAAACACCAATGAGGTATACATCCCAATTTAGGAAAAAAAAAATAGTACAAACTCTTCCTTCTAGACATTAGTTTAGTTTACGTTTAATTATTCACTTTCAGTTTAATGATTAGTATCACACTTCTTATTTAATGTATTTGTTTAGTACTGCACTTGTTTATATGTAATATTTCTTGCAAGGTGTTGAACAACTTCAAAGGAAAAAAAATGGGTGCACTGGCCCTGTGTTTCTGAATTTCACCTACTTACACGGAAACCAGTAGCTGATAGGAAAAGATTTGGGGGAGTCAGGTTTGGAGAAATGGAGAGGGACTGCCTACTTGCCCATGGGGCCACTGCGAACCTTCACGAACGCCTATTCACATGTTTAGAGTCGCAAATGTGAATAGGTGTTCGTGAAGGTTCGCAGCGGCCCCATAGGCAAGTAGGCAGTCCCTCTCCATTTCTCTGAACTTGACTCCCCCAAATCTTTTCCTGTCAGCTACTGGTTGTCGTGTAAGTAGGTGAAATTCAGGAACACAGGGCCAGTGCACCCTTTTTTTTCCTTTTTTTACTACGATTTTTTTTCTTGATTAGTATTACAGTTCTTACTTTAATGTAATTCATTTAGATGTATATGTGAATTTGGTTTAATATTGCACTTGTTCACATGTAATATTTTATTTTCATTTTCCTTTTATATTTATGTGATTTTTAAATTTGATCTATGCATGTATAGCAATTTATCACTGCACACACCTCACGAGAGCGTGTTAAGCCTGTGTCAATGAACCTTCCCGTTCAAGACTTTGGGATTGATGTGCACGAGTCTTATTTTCAATGATGAGAACGTGTATATCTAACTCAAAGTCTTGAATTGTCATGTTTTGGACAGTCTGTGAATGTTTGATCGCAGTTAGGTGGTCATTTACTATGTGTTTGTATTATTTGTTGAAAATTTCGTGTGCGTCTACTCACTCCTCTCTGATATACCTTTATTAATTTAGAATATTTTCTTAACCACTTATTAGTAAGTGTTTAAGAAAATCTCTTAATCAATAAATATTTTTGGTATATCGAAGAGGTGTGGGGAGATGCTGCCGAAATTTTCAGCAAATTATGCAAACACATAGTAAATGACCATCTGAGTGCGATCAAATATTCAAAGATGGGTAAAAAGTGATAATCTAAATAATATATCCTACCTATTCATTTTGACTTACTCAAACGATGTGAGGGTGTGTTGGGTTTTAACTCGTGACATGACATTTAATCTATGTAGGAAAATGTCTTATGAGAATCGGTCATGGATGTACCGTAGAATAGTTAATGGAGTTGTGACAGAGGAGTTTAAAGATGGAGTTCACAGTTTCATTCGGTTTGCATTGAGGAATTCATCAGTAGCAGTTGATCCAATGGGTAACATCCGATGTCTGTGTTCGGCTTGTAAGAACAAAAAGTGGATATCGACATGGGATGTGCAACATCATTTATATACGAGAGGATTTATTGCCCATTATGAGTTATGGTCGTCTCATGGTGAGTTTAATATCCAGTCATCTGAACCAGCCAACTTTGCCTCCATAAGTACGTACGTAGACATGGTTGTCAATGCTGCTGGTCCGGAGTTTAATATTCATGATGACCAAACAAATGAAGAAGTGCTGAATAATACAGCTCAGAGATTTTATCAATTACTTCGAGATGCTGATGAGCCATTATGGGATGGTTGTGAGAAGCATACATGGTTGTCTGCAGTGTCGCAGCTACTGAATTTAAAGTCTGAATTTTATATGAGTGAGAGTTGTTTTGATCGACTTCTCTTACTCGTCAAGAGTATGCTTCCTCAATCAAAGAGGTTGCCTGATGATTTTTACCGTGCGAAGAAGATGGTGAATGATCTGGGGCTTGGTTTTATAAAAATTGATGCATGTCCTAATCATTGTATGTTGTACTATAAAGATGATGCAGATAAGACAGCATGTTGTATCTGTAAGCATGATAGATTCAAGCCTAAGAGAGGAGACAAGTCAAAGCAGAAGGATGTTCCATATAAGTCACTGTGGTACTTTCCGATCACACCTAGATTGCAGTGGTTGTTCATGTCTTCGAAGACAGCTGGACATATGACTTGGCATGCGGAAAGAGTCTGTCGTGATGATGGTGAAATCAGTCATCCTGCTGATGGTGAAGCTTGGGCTCATTTTAGCCGTCTTCATCCTTACTTCTCAAGGGATCCATGCAATGTGCGGCTGGGTTTATGCACAGATGGTTTCAATCCATTCGGAGGCTCGGTGGCATCTTACTCATGTTGGCCAGTATTCCTAACACCGTACAACCTTTCGCCAGGCATGTGCATGAAACGTGAGAATCTCTTCCTTTCATTGCTCATTCCTAGTCCAAAAAGTCCAGGAAAAAATATAGACATATATCTCAGACCGTTGATTGATGAGCTGAAATTGTTATGATCAGATGGGGTTTTCGCTTATGATGCATCCAGAAAACAGAATTTCAATTTGAAGGCTGCATTAATATGGACAATAAATGACTTTCCAGCGTACGACATGTTATCTGGCTGGAGCACACATGGGAGGTTGGCATGTCCTTATTGTATGGAGGATTCTAAATCATTCATGTTGAAATCTGGGGGAAAAGCATGTTGGTTCGATTGTCATCGCCGGTTTCTACCGAGTGACAATCCTTTCCGAAAGTAAAAGGATTCTTTTATGAAAAATACAATTTGATGGATGAGGTAGATATGGAATGGGTGTCTGGTGGAAACATGGCGAGGTGGGTCCAGAACTTACCGACTGTATCACAACTGGCTGGTAGTACCTGACAAATCTCAGGGTTTGGGAAGGATCACAATTGGGTGAAGCAAAGCATATTTTGGGAATTGCCTTATTGGTCAACACATTTGATACGGCATAACCTAGACGTCATCCATATAGAGAAGAATATTTTTAATAATGTGTTCAACACAGTTATGGACGTCAAAGGCAAAACGAAGGATAACGTCAAGGCACGAATGGATTTGAAAGTACTTTGCAGACGTCCAGAACTAGAAAGTGGTGCAACCTAAAGCTTTATATATATGTGCTTGGGGCCAGACAGATTAAGGAAGTGTGTCAATGGTTGAAGCAATTGAGATTTCCAGATGGATATGTCTCGAATATTGCCTGTTGTGTAAATGTCAACGAGGGGAAAATATATAGAATGAAGAGTCATGACTGCCATGTTTTCATGCAAAGACTGATTCCAATTGGTTTTCGTGAGTTGTTGTCAAAGAAAATATGGGGAGCAATGACCGAGCTAAGTCAATTCTTCAGGATTTTATGTGCATCAGAACTCATACTTCATGACTTGCAAAATATGGAGTAAAATATAATATAGACAGTCTGTAAATTAGAGAAGATATTTCCTCTAGCATTCTGTGATTCAGTGGAGCACCTGATCATCCATTTGCCATATGAGGCTAGAGTCGGAGGACCAGTATAATTTCAATGGATGTATCCGTTTGAGAGGTATATTCCTATGTCTCAATTTATTCACATTACGACGATCTTTTATATTTCATATGTATTCATTTGAATTGTTGTTGTAGGTGCATGCACGATCTTAAGATGAAAGTCTGCAACAAAGCACAAGTTGAGGGCTCCATTACCCAGGTGTACCTTATTGAAGAGATATCAAACTTTTGTTCGATGTACTTTGACACGGAAATACAAACTCGACGCACTCAACCTCCACGTAATGATGATGGTGGAGATTCTAATGTGTCTGACCGACTCTCTATATTCAAGTGTCCCGGACGAGCGTTCAGATATTCTTCTACTCGCGCACTCGAAGACAGAGAGTTGGTAGCTGCAGAGATCTACATCTTCATGAATTGCACAGAACTAGACCTTTACATTGAGTAAGCTCTCAACACGAATGATGTACCTCATTTGCTTGCAATTCGCAGAACTTAGAGGTTGTGTGACATTTTTATTGTAGAGAGTTTGACTCAGTCATACTGCAACGGAATCCACGTCTGACTGACGTGCAGGTTGAAAAGGAACGGGAGAAGTCTTTTGCTACTTGGTTAAGATATCGAGTAAGTGTCTAAATATTTTGATGCATAAGTGTTATGTTCTTATGCATAATTAGTTGTTGTAATTTGTCATTGTCTGTCCCTTTTTTTAATAATAGGTTGAACAAAGCTTTATTACTGATTCAAGAGTACAAGAGATCAATTATGGGCCCTCGAAGATTGTACGTGTCTATCCAGGCTACATTGTGAATGGATTCTGATTTCACATGAGAGATTATGGACGGAATAAGTCTACGATGAACAACGGCGTATGTGTGAAGGGAAGTGCCTACAATGAAAATGAAGTAGACTATTATGGCATTCTCGAAGAAGTCATTGAACTGCAATTTTTGGGACAAGGCAACAATGTATTTCTCTTCAAGTGGCATTGGTTCGATCCAACTTCTATTCGTAATGACACAACATATGGGATCGTCGATGTCAAACATAAGTCCAAGTTGAGTACGTATGAGCCATTCATTCTGGCAGCACAAGTCCAACAAGTTTATTATTCAAATTATTCGTCCCTCAAATTGAGAGATTGGTGGGCTACTTGTAGAGTGAAAACAAGGCTATTCCCTGAGTATGAGCTTCTCCCTACTAATATAGAGCTCGAAGGTGTTAATGACAATTTTTTCCAATCAGACCGAAGTGATGCACGAGAGTTGGCTCCTTCTATGCAGTTCAGTGTTGATGATATAAATGAACCAATTTGCTTATATAAGGATAACGAGCAGGAAGAAGTTGACCCAAATGCCCTTGAGCGGGAGGTGGAGTCTGATGAGGAGGAAGAGTCCCCCGATGAGGACAAATTCGAAGAGGATGACGAAGATGACGCTGAATTAGATATATCTTGGGCATTTGATGATGAATATAGATAATATTATAAAATTTTGTAAGAACTGAGTGTTGTTGCTAAGTATATGTTATTAAATAGCTACTTCAAATTTGAGTGCTGATGTTTATTTTTCTCAATAGAGATATGGTACGTGGAGGATGAAGTGGGAGGGTTTCCACCTCCGTAGGCCGAGGGTCTACGGGGATAGGTATATATGTACTCAACTCAATTATTTTATTATACTGTGTATATTAACTTTATATTTTCTAATGTGCGTATAATTTTGCAGGGTCCGCCTCCTCGTCCACGCCGGTCGTCCCGACAACAAGTATATGTATTGTACCCAAATACAAAACTCTATATATTACTGTTCATATTAACTTTATATTTTCTAATGTGCATATAATTTTGTAGGGTCCGCCTCCCTGTCCATGCCGGTCGTCCCGACAATAGGTATATGTATATATAAACACAAAACTCTATATATTATTATTCTTATTAAATTTATATTTTCTAACGTGCATATAATTTTGCAGCGACTGCCTCCCCGACCACGCCGGTCGTCCGGGCGACAGGTATATGTATATGTACCCAAACACAAAACTCTATATATTACTGTTCATATTAACTTTATATTTTCTAAAGTGCATATAATTTTGCAGGGTCCGCCTCCCCGTCCACGCCAGTCGTCCCGGCGTTAGGTATATGTATATGTAAGCACAAAACTCTATATATTATTATTCTTATTAAATTCATATTTTCTAACATGCATATAATTTTGCAGGGACCGCCTCCCCGACCACGCCGGTCGTCCGGGCGACAGGTATATGTATATGTACCCAAACACAAAACTCTATATATTATTATTCATATTAAATTCATATTTTTTAACCTGCATATAATTTTGCAGGGTCTGCCTCTTGCCCAATAGCGTCACCTTTCCCATCCCAATCACCAACAGGTACATGTATGTTTCCATACTTTAGTACGTTTCTTGTCTTCCAATTTTTTTAATAATAGTGTACTTAATTGTTTTCAACAGAGGTAGAGAGCCATCATCCAGCGGCGGATGAGGAGGGGCCTCAACTACCTGGACGCCAGCCATGCTGGATTTCTGGATAAACTTGATCACTTCAAACTTATTGTATTTGTTATTTATGTTATATAGTTCATGTACAAAATTAATGTGCAATTGCAGGGGAAGATAGATCTAGGTTCTGCCTTCTGCTATATTACGTCGTTGGTCCACGCATACGTTCCTGGACCAGTGGACTCTTGGAAAGAGTTCCCCCCGTCCGTCCGGAATTATTATTTGACATGTTCATGGTATTATTATTTTTTACTAATTTGAAGTCATTTCTTTAATTACTATCTATCTCTGTTAGTGCACAAAGTTGAGTAATTTTATTTCTAAACAGTGGAGGTACGTGTTCACGAGACCGGAGGATCTCCCTCGAGCACGAGTCGTCTGGGAGTCTACTGCCCAGACTAATTTTAGAAAGTCGATGTGGGAGGCCCGAGACAAGGTAACGAAGACCACAGGCATCCGGAATCCTACGACTTGGATGGATTACGGCCCTGTGTGGCTGAGGAGGGGCTATTGGGAGTCTCTTTGTCATCGTTGGGCTACTGGACCATGGCAGGAGAGGTCACAGGCGGCTAAACGCAATCGAGCAACTCATCCGGAAAAGAATGTGCATACTAGTGGGTCCGTATCTTATGCGACCCATAGCCAGAAATTGGTAAGCATATTATTGTTCAATTACTTAATACATTAATTATTATTGTGAAACTAACTATTTTTGTTGAATTGTAAGCTTCACGAGCTCGAGCGTGGCCCTACTTTTCACGAGTTATTTGATTGGACTCATAAGTGGAAGGGGACGAATGACTATGTCAGCAAGAGTGCTCGCACGATTGCTGTAAGTCAAAATATAACTTTTGAATTCAATTTAGATATTAAAAAATTATGATTTCCATAATACATTTTTAAATTATTTTTCAGGAGACCTATGACAGGACGATGGCGGATCGCTATGCAGAGGGCACTCCCAGCCAGACTTGGATCCAGAGGCTTGGGTCGACGCAGCGGGAGGGCCGAGGAAGGGCCGAGTGTACGGCTTTGGGGAAAACATGGATACTACTCCAGTGATGTCCTCATATGCAAGTTCGGTCGCTCCTCCGGCCTACGCGAGTTCATCTGCTGCGCCGCCCGGCAGTGGTGGAGAGGACATGAGAACCCTCATCCGGGAAGAGCTACAGTTGCAGTTTGGCGTTATGGTCGAGTAGCTGATCTCTGCCATCTGAGGAGTAGGCCCCTCACAGCAAGCCCCTCAGGTCAGTATTACTATTAATTTTATATAGTTTGAATGAAATGAAACCACTACAACTGGAGGCCACTCAGGTCAATTTATGAGTTGGTGTCCAAAGAGCTCAAAAGAGAAAAAAGGAAATCTAAATTAAGAAACCTATAAAGAAGGTCCCTTTATACAATCAACTTATGGAAGGATAAAAAAGCCACTTGAAAAAGATCTATAAAAAAAGACCCAAGTGTAAAGGATTAAAACATGCAACCCGGTGATCCAAAATCACAAATAGGGATCTGATCGACATGTTGTTCACTCCGACATGACCGGGTGGGTAAAAGTGACGTATGGGAAATGACGGAATCCTAATCGGATTCCGGTTTCGGTTCGACACTCAAATCACTAATCTAAAAAAAATTAAGTGTAAAGGATCAGAGCACGCAACCCGGAGGTCCAAAATCACAAATAAGGATCCAATCGGCGTGCCATTCACTCCGACAAGATCGGGTGGGTGAAAGTGACGTGTGGAAACTGACAGAGTCCTAATCGAATTCCCGATTTGGGTTCGGCACTCAAATCACTAATCTAAAGAAAACCTAAGTGTAAAGGATCAGAACATGCAACCCGGGGGTCCAAAATCACAAATAGGGATCTGATCAGCATGCCATTCACTCTGACACGACCGGGTGGGTGAAAGTGACATGTGGGAACTGACAGAATCGTAATTGGATTCCCGATTTCGGTTCGGCACTCAAATCACTCATCTAAAAAAAACCTAAGTGTAAAGGATCATAACACGCAACCCGGGGGTCCAAAATCACAAATAGGGATCCGATCGGCGTGTCGTTTGCTCTGACACGACCGGGTGGGTGAAAGTGACGTGTGGGAACTGACGGAATACTAATCGGATTCCCGGTTTGGGTTCGGCACTCAAATCATTAATCTAAAAAAAACTAAGTGTAAAGGATTAAAAATATTTTCTAATTAAACTTAGTGAATAATCACATGTTTTAAATTTAAAATTTTGAAAATAATGTTTGTATATTATTTTTTATTTATGTTTCTCATATTTATTTTTTTTATATAGGATCCTCCGGCACTTGACGATCATGAGGCGGGGACAGCGAACGATCCAACAGACCTTTCTTGATTTTTAGCACTTATTATTGTGTATGGTTTTATATTTGTTGTGTTTGATGATTTTATGTTTGATTTTTAATACTTATTATTGTGGAATGTATGAATATTTTAGCAGGTTTTGTAATTTATCATTGTTAATTTTAGTATTTTTAAAAAATAAGTTGTTAATTTCTGACAGATTTTTCGACGGATATTATTCGTTGGATATAGCGTCAGCACACAAGGTTGCCGATGGAACTTATCCGTCGGCAAACCCATCGGAACTTCCGACATATTATTTTCGAACGGAACGTATCCGACGGAATTTATCGACGGATTTTCCGACGGAGGTTCTGACAGATTTTCTGTCGAAATATACCGACCAATTTTTCGACAACATTTGCCGACCACTTTCGGTCGAAATTTACCGACGAACTTTCCGACGGAATTTTCTGTCGGAAGTTCCGACGGATTTTTTGTCCGTCGGTAATTTCTGACGGTATTTTTCAGATGGACCGTTTCCGACGGTCGTTCGCCAGAAAGTTGTCAGAAGATGTGCTTTCCGACGGATTTCCGTCGATGCCGCTTTTTCTTGTTGTGGGAGATTGGCTACCTGCTGGAGGCCATACCCATCGCCCCATAATTTCCCATAAATTCGTAAAGGTTGGTGTTCTCATTTTCAGGCCAAATGTGGTTAAATTATTCAGGGAATAATGTCTATTAAAATTAATTCTGAATTACTATTAAAACTTGTGTTATCTTTCTAGCTCTAATTGATCTTTAAGAAAGGAGGGTTATGTTGTCAAGATTAAATTTCAATTTTCATGTTCTTATTCTTTTATCTACAATTTTGCTATTAATTATAGGGGATATTTTGCCAAAGTTAATTTTTAATCCATGATTCCAGGGATCTTTTGTTAAATTGCTTCTTAACTCCTTAATTGTATGGATACTCTGTCAAAATTGTCCATTAATCCCTTAACTAAGGGGACACTCTGCCAAAATTAATTCTTGATCTATTATTAATTCTTGTTGTTACTCTGTCCATTTTTTAAAACCTTCAATTCTTCCTAATTCAATTTTTTTTTTTTGTAAAATTCCTTCATTTAGTCATGGTTTTTTTTTAAATTATGCACATCATGTCAAATTAGATATATATTATCATGCTTGAAAATTTTTAGATATATTGAATTTCAAGGATGACCATTTATTATTGAAATAATCTTTTTTTCAAAATAAAGTATACTTGTTTAATTATTCATGTTTATTATCGCTAATTATTTCTTAAACACCTTCTACGCTAATGGTTAGATTGTTTATAGTTTACTTAAAGTTTATATAGTTTATCACATATAGTTCAGTTATCTATATTTATTATATGTAGTTTATATAATTATTTTAAATGTAAAATAAAAACAAATAAAATATAAATATAATTTACAAGTTACATTTTCAATTTAGGTATATTATATTTTACTTTTAATTGACTATTATTAATTAACCATTCTCACTAACTTTAGTTATTTAACTATTATAAACTTTATACTATAGTAGGTTTGTTATATTATATTTATATTATTTAATATATATTATATATATTATATACTTTTATAATAATTATTATAAAATAAAATAAATAAATATGTAGAAAGTATACATTTATAAGTTACATTTTTATTTAGAAATATACATATATATATATATTTGTTATAAATACATATTGTATTTGTATATTCGTGAATGTATTATATTTATTTAGTGAATATACATATAATAAAAATTTGTTTTCAAAAATACTATAATAAGATTGGATTATAGTTGGTGATGACTATTGCTTACTTCTTAGACCTATGTCATCCAAGTACGAGGATCATATCTATAACAACATCAAATATCATGTCGTTCAAGTTCTTTAGGGAAACTGAATTATAAGTTTTGGGATAGCATACAAACTACAAATGTCTTCAACTTTTAATGAAACAGTCATTTTTCTATAAACGCAAAGATAGAGGCATGTGTCATGAGTGAATAATGTAAGAAAATAACGCATCAAAAAGGTTGAGAGGAGGAAGGATTGACTTACTTCCTTCTTGAGACAGAACTGCATCAAACACAAATATGCAGGCAAAAGAAATAAATGTAAGTTTATGAAGAGTCATGTAACACCTCAAGTTTGTTTATAAAAAAAATTGGTCATGTATTTTTAAATATTGCATGATAACATTATCATTAAATGAAGTGCACCTCACAATGCCATTACCAAAATAATCTTTGAAAATAAGCACACATGAGGTTACATAAGAAACTTGAGATGTTAACCCTGGGTGAAATCCTCTGAGGATTTCATCCCTACTGTCCACGAATTCATGCACGCCATGTAAAACTCTACATATATACACCCCTTAATCCTTATCCTACTTGCTGTTGGCTACTTGCTGCTGCTTCCGCTGAGGTCTGAGGAAGAAGGAGGAGGAAGTAGAAGGTTAAGGAGGTGTGATTCATGTAGGGTGAAGGGAAGGGTTTCTGAAGCCCTATTATCGCCATTTTGTCACCATATTCTTCTTCTCAGGTAGGAAGACTTTCTTTTCTTTCCCTTCTCGCTTGCTACTCCAAGTCCAAGTATATCCTCTTTCTGAGTGTTTGTTCTTGGTAGAGGAGGCCCTCGTGTATCAGTCATAGCTATAAATGCAAAGATAGAGGCATATGCCATGAGAGAATAATGCAAGAAAATAATGCAACAAAAAGGTTGAGAGAAGGAAGGATTAACTTACTTTCTTCGTGAGGCAAACTGCATCAAACACAAATATGCATGTAAGAAGAAATAAAGCAGTAAGTTGATGAAGAGTCATGATTGTGAATGATATAAAGCAAATTCATATTCATGATTGTGTATATCAATAGTCAAGTAGTTTATGTTTAATTTGCAATGGTGGAAACCATGCATTTGAACTTTTAAATGGGATGTGCACGGTTTTCTTTCTTTGTTTGTTTGTTTTTTAATGTGAGGATGATTTGAAGTTATTGAGCTTGATTTAGAGTTGTTTTTGTTTGATTTGAGAGTGTCTTATCTAGATTTAAAGTTGTTTTATTTGAGCTGAAAGTGTTTTATTTGGATTTGGAATTGTTTGATTTGATTTGAAATTGTTTTATTTGAATTTGGAAATTTTTTTATTTCATTATTATTTTTTACATATTTAAACATTTTATCCATTTATTATCATTTATTTGTTTTTATTTATTTATTATCTTTTTAAATTTTTATCACTTTTTGTCATTTTAAAAGTTTTTATCGAATGTTCCCTAATCGGTGCAACTGCTCTTCAACTGATACATTTGTTTATCAATTGATACATTTGTTCTCCTATTGGAACATTTATTCTTCAATTGATACATTTGTTCTCCAATTGGAACATTTGCTCTTCAATTGATACATTTGTTCTCCAATTGGAACATTTGCTTTTCAATCGATACATTTGTTTATCTATTGGAACATTTATTCTTCAATTGATACATTTGTTCATCAATTGGAACATTTGTTCATCAAGTGTAGCAATCCTCGTCATTCAAACCCGTTAACCTAATAACGTTCTTGACCCGACTCCGCCTCCCGCGAACGAGCCATAGCCTCACAAGGGATACCATTCACAAGTCCGTAGAAATATAAAGGAAACAACTTAAATATATATAAGATTGTCATCTCACAAATATTTACATGAAATATACATAGCCATTCTCTCAACTGTAGTCAGACACAAGTACAACAAGAACTGGGGCATACCCTGAGGTGTACAAAGAAAGGAAATTACGCTGCTGGTGGTGCAGACCCAACCCCGCTATGGTGCGGCTCCGAACTAGAAGAAGGGCAAGAAGACTCCTGCTCACCCTCACCTGAAAGGAGTAGGATGAGCCTCACAAGTCACTGTCTCAGTAGGGAAACTCCCCCAAAAGCCGAACAAAACTAAACTCGCAAGTACAGAAGCAGGAAGCTATGCTAGCAATTTATAGAACTATCTAAGCAGGATATTTAAGCTATAAATATTACTTAGCGCATGCCATTAACAAAAATCAACCTTTAATAAATAAATGGCAAACCTCACCAGATGTACGTGCTAAAGTAGGAAAACGTCACACTCGGGCCACGAAGACTAGTTCGTGACACCAGCAACAGACCCGGACAAACTACACAGGACTACCTCTCAGTCTCGCAGCCACGAACGAAAGGTCTAGCTGCTGCTCCAGTAGAACAAGCCAAGAAACTATGGAGACCAACCAACACCACTCCTGCAGACCACACTACCGCAGGCCCATGCCTGGCACCTTTAGGGACTTTGCCCGAGCTCCCTAAAGTGAGGCACTGGAAAATAGATCTAGCTGGGGCCAGTACGTCTACTGGTGTCCGTAATGATGACCAAACTCTCTCCATATAAATTAATTCACTTATTTATATATTAATTTTGATGATTAACAAAACATTACTAATGAATTACTTGAGCCTTGAGGACAGGAAATAAAAGTAAAAGAAAGTTCAAGACAATCAGGTAAGACTCTCACTTCACAATCTTTCCAAGTCATCACATCGACTTCTTCATACTTCATACTTCATAACGACTTCTATTGATAATCAGAACGATTCCTTTATAAGTTCATATCAATTTCAATAGTCATCATAACAATTTCACAAGTATTATGATCGATTTCCTTTCTGACCGAAAAGTCGTGATGTTTCAAAACAAATCGATACAGTAACGATTTGTTAAAGATCTCATAACGATTTTATAAGACATCGTAACGATTTATTTGGAAAGCGCAATGACCTGACCGTCGCAACGATTCTATAAGACATCGCAACGATTTCTTTTGAAAGCATAACGACTTGTCTGTTGTAACGATTTCTTTAGCTCTCGTAACGATTTCTTTAGAACTCACAACGACTTTCTAGCCGTAACGATTTCTTAAGTTCTCGTAACGATTTCTTTAGAACTCACAACGACTTTCTAGCCGTAACGATTTCTTAAGTTCTCGTAACGATTTCTTTAGAACTCACAACGACTTTCTAGCAGTAACGATTTCTTAAGTTCTCGTAACGATTTGCTTGTCGAAACGATTTCTTTAGAACTCAAAACGATTTGCTTGGTACAACGATTTGTTAAGAGTTTCATATCGATTTCTTTGATGATTATAACGACTTCTGTATTACTCACAGCGATTTCTGTATTGTCATAACAACCTGCTTACCAGTAACAATTTCATAAGTCATAAAGGCATCGGGATTGTTCATATCGATTTCATTTGATATATCAGTATAATACTCCTTAATATACGTTGAATAGTCAAAGTCGTATCTCGTCTATTTGACTGCTACACATTCAATGCTCTCTGAACGTATCTCCCATGCATGCAGACAATATCTTCTACTTTTATACTACTCTGTCTACGTCCTTTCTAGACAGAAAGGAGCTTTGCTATATATTGCAATATCTGTTCCAACTGCAACTAACAATCGACGACAGTCCTAGCTGTCCTCTATTTTATTGTTGATATGCTCGCAGATATCTGACAAGACTTATCTATATAACGTTGGACACAAGATACAAGATATTAAAATGTTTCTCTGGCGTGTACTAAGGGATAAAGGACTGAAGATCAGAAGCTTCCTTGCAGACCTGTCTAACGTTCACCAGAATGAGAGACAACGGATCTTTAACGTTCAAATTTCAAGCAGAAGCTTAAATACAAGACTCAAGACTGAGAAGGATACTACTTTTGAAAAAATATTATTCTGAAAGAAAGCATCGCCAATCCTTCAAGTCTTCTGTGATTCAAACAAGAGCGAAGCACTCCATTTCAATCAATCTTAGCTCTTTAGCTCTCAATGTTCTCGAAGAAATTTTTGTGAGAGCCAGTGTAGTCTTTGGAGAGAAACCAGTGTTAAAATTCCTTCTCTCTCGAGGCTTGTTTGCTTCAGATTGTAGCTGTTTGAGCTAGTTCCTGAAGCTTGTTCTTATACTTCTTTTTATTGGTTGTATTCCCTTCTGGGTGAAGGAAGACCTGGTGGTTTCCAGGGTGGTTGTTTTCCCTTCTGGGTGAAGGAAGACCTGGTGGTTTCCAGGGTGGTTGTTTTCCCTTCAGGTTGAAGGAAGACCAGTTGAGGCTGGGTGTAAGGATCTGTGAGGGGGATAGTACCCTTGTTAGTGAAATCCTGAGGTATCGCTCAGGGACTGGACGTAGGTCTCCTGTGGAGAGGAGTTCCGAACCAGGATAAAAATCCTTGTGTCTTGTGGTTGTGCTCTGTGTGTTTGCTGTTTCATTTCCTCTAACTCTAACCTTCGTTTAAGTTGTTGTGTAATCCTTTTAGTGAACAGGTATTAATCAAAGATCAATTTTTAACAACCCATTCACCCCCCCCTCCTCTGGGCTAGCTAGCTGGGCAACAAGTGGTATCAGAGCGAGTCTCTTTGACAAAGAAGAAGATCCAACGATCTGAAGAGCAAAGATCAATGGCAGCCCAAGGCTTCGAAGGTCAGTCAGTCAACAGACCTCCTTTGTTCGATGGTGAAGATTATCCGTATTGGAAGACCAGGATGGAATACTTTCTACAAGGCCACGACTATCAAATCTAGTCAATAGTAGAAGAAGGTGACCTGGTCGTCACAAATGAGAAAGCACAATGGACAGACGAAGACAGAAAGAAAATCTCCTTGAACTGTAAAGCCAAGAGCATTCTATGTTGTGCTCTAAGCAAGAAAGAGTTCAACAGAGTCTCAGCCTGCAAATCCTCCATGGAAATGTGGGAAAAGCTAAGGATTACATATGAAGGTACAGACAAAGTAAAGGAGACAAGAATCGACATTCTTGTCACTCAGTATGAGAGATTTCAGATGCAGTCAGGTGAGTCAATCACCTAGATGTTCAGTCGATTCACTGACATCACCAATGATTTAGCCAGTCTAGGAAAGTCCTATGAGATTGCAGATATGGTAAGGAAGATTCTCAGATCCTTGCCATCTTCATGGACACCAAAGGTCACAGCTATCGAAGAAGCAAATGACCTAAAAGAATGTCAGTAAAAAGCTCATCGGGTCCCTCATCGCCCATGAGATCAACATGGAAAGGCTAGGAGAATCATCTAGCAGAAAGAAGCACTCCAATGCCTTGAAAGCAGAAGAAAATCATCAGAGGCAAGTTCTAGTGGGAGTGATGTAGACAGCGAAAATGAAGAAGCAATGCTCTCTAAGAGATTGCAGCGCATCCTGGCCAAGAAGAAAAAGTTTCAATCCGGCAGAAGATACTTTAAGAACAATAAGGATTCCAAAAGATCAGATGGCAAAGAAATGAAGAAAGGAGAGACCATCTGTTATGAATGCAAGAAGCCTGGACATATCAAGGCAGATTGTCCAATGCTAAAGAAGAATGATCACAAGAAGAAGGACAGCTCCAAGAAGTTCAGAAGATACAAGAAAAAGGCAATGGCAGCTGCTTGGAGAACAGCAGTGACTCAGACAGTGAGTCAAGCTCAAGCAGTGATGGAGAAGAAGCCAACCTGGCTCTCATGGCCAACATCGAAGAAAAGGTAACTTCTGACTCTTCTTTTGATTCCTGTAATGATTCAGATTCTGATAATTTAGAAAGTGCCTTTAATGAACTGTATGATAAATATAAAGAAGTATCTAAATTACTTAAAATCAGTAAGAAAAATGTAATCTGTTTAGAAAACACTAATTCATATCTAAAAACAGAAACTGAAGAATTAGAAAAACAAATAACTGAACTTAAAAGAAGAAATAAGTTGTTATGTGAAGACCTAAAAGCTAAGAATGAACAAATAACAAAATTGGAAAAACAGAAAGCACAGATGAATTAAGGAAAGAAGTTAAAAACTTAAATGAAGAAAATAATAAACTATCAAGCACACTAGAGAAATTTACTAATGGTAAAAACTCTCTAATATTAAAAGGTGCTAGAAGAGCAGGTAAGAAGAAAAATGGGTTAGGATTTACACCCCCAGATAATGAAGAAACCATAGTCTACCCTAAAACATATCCAACACCAAAGTTTATACCTGAACAAAATATAGCATATAAAGCTGAGTTCAAGTATATAGAAAATGTAACAAAATTGTCCTGCTGTGATCACTGCAACAGGTTAGGACATATTATAACTACATGCCCAACAAGACATAAGAAGTGGATAATAAAAAGTAAAAACAATGATACTGACCCATCAGGACCCAAAAGAACTTGGGTACCTAAAACTTAATGTTTAAATTTCAGGGAAATTCAAGAGCATCCAAATGGTATTTGGATAGTGGATGCTCAAGGCACATGTCAGGCAACCAGAAGCTCTTCATAAATCTCCAAGCTGAAGAAGGAACAGTCACCTATGGGGATAATGGAAAAGGCACAGTGATAGGAAGTGGGTCCGTGAACATCAAAGGAAAATCAGTTATTGAAGATGTAATGCTGGTCAAAGGATTAAAGCACAATCTCATAAGCATCAGCCAGTTGTGTGACAAAGGCCATCAGATTCAGTTCCAAGAATCAAAGTGCAGTATATTAAAAGATGGAGCAGTCATATTTGAAGCTTATAGAGAAAGAAATTTGTATGTTCTCTATCTCGAGGAACTCAAGGATCAAGATGTCTGTTTGGCAGCTAGCAAAGATCAATCAACAGAGCTGTGGCACAGAAGACTAGGCCACTGCAGCTTGGATGGATTGAACAAGCTCCGAAAGAGAAAACTAGTGGAAGGATTGCCAAAGATCAACTCAAAAATGGATAGCATCTGCAGACCTTGTGCAAGAGGAAAGCACACCAAGAGCTCTTTCAAATCAAAGACAGTAGTGACCACCTCAAAGCCATTAGAATTACTTCATATGGATCTATTTGGGCCAATGAGGACTACCAGTCTCGGAGAAAGAATTATGGATTTGTCATAGTTGATGATTACTCAAGATTTACTTGGGTATCCTTTCTAGAGCACAAAGATGACACCTTTGATAATTTTGTCAGCTTCAGCAAGAAAGTTCAGAAAGATCAGAAGTTCACCATTATCTCTATCCCATCAGATCATGGTGGTGAGTTTCAGAATGAAAGGTTTGCAAAGTTCTGTAATGATCAAGGAATTGAGCACAACTTCTCAGCACCAAGGACACCTCAACAGAATGGAATTGCTGAGAGGAAAAATAGAGCTCTTTTGGATATGGCAAGAACCATGTTATTAGAATATGATTTGCCAAGATATTTTTACGCCGAAGCCATCAACACTGCAAGCTATATCATCAATAGGGTAATGATCAGGCCAATTCTGAAGAAGACTGCTTATGAACTCTACAAGGGAAAGAAACCAAAGATCAGTCACTTCAAAATATTTGGATGTCCTTGTTTCATCCACAACAATGGAAAAAGGGACATTGGTAAGTTAGATGCCAAATCAGATGAAGGCATCTTTATGGGGTACACTTCTAAACCCAAAGGTTATAGAGTTTTCAATAAACGCTCATTATTAATTGAACAATCTGTGCATGTTATTTTTGATGAATCTAACCCCTCCTTGAAAAAGGAAGAAATTAGTGACATTGATTGTGACAGACCGGGGTACTTATGCCCAATAAGGCTCCATATCCAGATCCGCCTCCCGCGAACGGACTGAAGTCTCGCAAGGGATATCTCACACACGTGTCCAGGAGTATAAAAGACAAACCACAAGAATATAAGACACAAGAAAGTACATGTGCTCATATCTGTTCACAAATTTGTACAACTGTCCCATTACATTAATACATGTCCAATTTAAAAAGTACAACTACCTGGGGCATACCCCGAGGGAGCACAAGCTCACACAACACTAACTACTAAACAACTGCTGGTGGTACAAGTCCGACACAATGCCACTGCAAGCCAAACACACGGCAAGCCCTGAAAAGAATTGTAAGGGAGTGAGCCTCAACAAGTCACTGGCTCAGTAGGGGCTACCCAAAACAACACCGTAACCACAGACACCTCAACCCCAATGGGTCTCACTGGCAACATCAATGGCCAAACCATTTCATGCTCACATCATGACAATAAATAACAATTAAACCTACTCATGATAATAAACACAAAGTCCTCAGAAGGAAAGTAGGGCTACAGGACTAACATAAAATCATTAGTTAACCCAACTACTAAAGTGCCTAAACCACAGTCTCATTGGCACACTGCTACAACAACTGGTTGCCTAAACTATAAACCACACAGGCAGCTCACTGCCTAAGCTGCAAGCTTCACAGGCAAACCTCAAACACTTGAATAACAGGACTGCTAACAAAGAGCTGGTCCTTTATACTCCAAATCACACTACGTCGGAAACTACACACAACGTAACAGAACTGGCTACCACAAAGCCAATCCATAACACACTAAAACTATAATTGGAATCATACCCAAGAAGAGTAAAACTCAACAAGTGGAAGGTCTCTCACGGCCTCCACGGAGCATGGCTCTACTAAACCACAATATGCCTAAGTCACAAGCCTCATCGGCATAATACCCACAAAGGTAACGTATTTAATAATCACAAACTAATCCACAATAAAATATAAACAAAGATCTACTTAAAACAGTTAGGTTACAACAAGTGGCAGGTCAAACCACAAGACCTCCACCACACACGAGAACCTAAGAAGGTTGGTACACAATATACCACCACAAAACTACAAAGTAACCCACGAAGGGAATAGGTACCTGCTACTCTGAGGTACCACAACACAAACACCCGAACAAGGGTATAAGTAGGTGATAAACACCACACTGAACCACGATTATATTGTGCCCTCACTTAGACACAACATTACAAGTGAAACCTTAATCGACGAGTCACACAAGCCACAACTCAGTCACAGCTGTGCCAACACTAGGGCACACCTCGAACTGATCAAACCTCGACCACGAGTCACAAACACACGAACCACGACAAGTAGCAAAGCACGAGTCGGAAGGGAATGACGCCACCACACGGGAACGGACTACTGGCTGATCAGGCCAATATCCAACCCGGACAACACAACACAAGAACAACCTCTCAGCCTCGCAGTCACGGACGAAAGGTCCAACTGCCGCTCCACAAGGAAGAAGTCAAACAACTGTGGAGACCAACCAACACCACACCTGCAGACACACAGCTGCAGGCCCATGCCTGGCACCTCTAGGGTCTCTGGCCAGAGCACCCTAAAGTGAGGCACTGGAAAACAGGACTAGCTGGGGACCAGTGTCGACTACTGGTGTCCGTACCCCCAACTACGAGCGCGCTACAAGCGACACAAGAACAAACTCTGGGAAGTCGCTGCCCCACTGCCGTCTTTCCCTCAGCCGGACGTACAACTCAAACTCAGAAGTGAGGGTGTCCGGGAAGACGACACAGACCTCGACGGTACAACACCAGTACCGGGACAAAACCCCGAGCACAACAAGCACACGTGCCTGGCTCACAAAGAACCTGGGGTACCCGACTAGAGAGGCATTCCGGAATAGGCGCCGGACCACCACACTCGGCTAGCACAAACCACGATACTTACACATATAGCCTTTACTTATAATTTACGATATACAAGTGTTAGGATTAGCTTAACATCGGTCACCATATGACCCCAAAGCTATCCCACACCAACACATACCTGAACCACAAACTTGCCTATCATTGGTCATGAGGTGACCTCCGTGGCAACACACACACCACTTAATACATAAATCCATATAATATTATTCGAAAGACAACAATGGACCAGGGCTAGGTCGGTATGGACCTTCACTGCCCAAACACCACAAGGTCATGGCTAGGCTCACACAGGAACCTCACTGCCCAGTTACTACGACAAATCATAAGAATTACATTACAACAAAGTGTGTAGTAAACACACACTCAAACCACGTAGACAATACGTGTATATTACACCCTGGATGGTGTACCACACGTCTTCCATGTAAACCACATGGACAACGCACTCCAAGAGTGCCACGGGTGCCAACGCACCACACATACTACGTAAAACAATTGCGTACATCACACATCATTCACGTAAAACATGCCCATTACATAAGCAGTATGCTCCAAGAGCATATCAAGTGCACTGGCTCACACCGGTCATCGCCATGCACATACAAACACGCAATATTCATAACCAGAAAAACTACGTAAACTACACTGCATGGATACATGCACCAATTGATGGAAACATCGACTGCCGCTTATAAGAAGTAGACGGCAAGCGATCTAGCCGTTTATATCCCGGCTGATGAGCTTGGCGACAAGCGATCTTGACGCCAAGTTCTCTGGCCTTAAACCCTGCAGAAACCCTAATCCAGCTCTACAGGTTTTCCAACAGTTAAAACTACAAGAAAATGTACTGGGACGGTTCTTTAAACATGCATGAACCCAAAACAACCCAACACAGCATGCTTCATACATTAAATTACTCAAACCACCCATTATCCCTTCATGGTGCAACTTAATCCGAAAATGCATTATCATGCTGGTTCAAGCAGTTAAGTCGTGTTTTAATGTTTCTAACAAGCTAACAGGGCTCGACCCCTACCTCAGAACGCAATTAAACTCCCGGAGAACCTTGAATCACGCCGAAACCCGAGAAACGCCCCACGAACACCGCGCTCCAATCCGCCATTCCCCGCCCGATCTGCAGCTACCACGCTTACCACAGCCTTCCCACGAGCTCCCGCCGACCGTCAGAACTCGCGAAGAAGCTCAAGGGTGAAGGTGGGGGAAGAGGAAGGGAGAGAGAGGGGAAAGAACAGGGCTCGGGTCTGCCATAAAAAAACACAGGTGCGTCAGGTTAACGTCAACACATATGCCGCTAACCAAACCGCCACCCCATAGACGTCCACATCTCTCGACGCCAAGTTCAAGCAATGGACGTCTACATCGATGGACGCTAAAACCATGTTAACGGCACACCATGGCCGCCAACACAAAGTCGACGTCACCCATCTGGACGCCAACACACTGTTGATGTCCAACGTACTGAACACCAACACAGGCCCATAACCAAACCCGTTAAGGATCTAATAAGAAACACACAACACTAATGGGCCTCACATTGGCCACCAAACCCACTAAACCTGGATCCACGGGGATCCGAAAAACACGCGACGTTACATTGATGATGCAGATGACCTGTCCGAAAAATTAAAGAATACCTCAATTGAGGACAAGGAAGATCCACCTCTGGAAGAACTACAGCAGACTGAAATTCAACATGGAAATCTTCCAAAAGAATGGAGACATCAGAAAGATCACCCTCCTGAGAACATTATTGGTGATCCATCCGTAGGGGTAAGAACAAGAGGTAATGTAATCCCTTGTGATTATTTAGCCTTTGTTTCTCAAATAGAGCCTAAGACAGTCAATGAAGCTTTAACTGATGAATCTTGGATAATAGCCATGCAGGATGAACTAAATCAGTTCAAGAGAAACCAAGTATGGTCACTTGTTCCTAGACCATCCAATCATTCAGTTATTGGCACCAAGTGGATGTTCAGAAATAAACTGGATGAGTCTGGAGTAATCTTAAGGAACAAGGCCAGACTGGTAGCTCAAGGCTATTCCCAAGAGGAAGGCATAGATTTCGATGAAACCTATGCTCTGTGGCTAGACTTGAGGCTATTAGGATTTTACTTGCTTATGCATCTGCATTAGATTTAAAATTGTTTCAAATGGATGTCAAATCAGCCTTTTTAAATGGATTTATCAAAGAGGAAGTGTATGATGAACAACCTCCAGGTTTTGATGACACCGAATTTCCAAATCATGTATTTAAACTCCATAAGGCTCTATATAGTTTAAAGCAAGCACCTAGAGCCTGGTATGAGAGGCTCAGTACTTTCTTATTAGATCATGGTTTCACTAGAGGTCAAGTGGATAGTACATTATTTATAAAATCTAAAGTCAAACATATACTTCTTGTACAAATATATGTAGATGATATTATTTTTGGATCTACTGATGAGTCTCTTTGCAAGTACTTTGAAAAGCTTATGCAGGGAGAATTTGAAATGAGTATGATGGGAGAGCTAAACTACTTCCTTGGATTACAAATCAAGCAAGGGAAGGAAGGCACCCACATCTGTCAAGCCAAGTACACCAAAGAGCTATTAAAGAAATTTGGTTTTGAAGGTGCGAAGCCACTGTCAACGCCAATGAGCACATCAACTAGAATGGACAGTGATCAAAATGGTAAAAATGTAGATCAAAAGAACTATAGAGGTATGATAGGGTCATTACTTTACTTAACAGCAAGTAGACCAGACATTTTATTCAGTGTATGCATGTGTGCTAGATATCAAGCAGACCCTAGAGAGTCTCATTTAATTTCTGTAAAAAGAATATTCAGATATTTAGCTAGAACTCATGATTTAGGTCTTTGGTATCCAAAGTCTTGTGAAATAAATTTAGTAGGATATTCTGATGCTGATTATGCTGGATGCAAAGTAGATAGAAAGAGCACCAGTGGTTGTTGTCAGTTTCTTGCAGGATGTCTGATACTTTGGTCCTCCAAGAAACAAAACTCAGTAGCTCTATCAATAGCTGAGGCAGAATATGTTGCTGCTGGAAGTTGCTGCACACAACTCCTATGGATAAAGCAACAACTTGAGGATTTCGGCATTCATATCAAGTCAATTCCACTATTGTGTGATAATACAAGTGCCATCAACCTCACCAAGAATCCAGTGCAACACTCAAGGACTAAACACATTGAGGTTAGATATCATTTCATTTGAGATCATGTAGCTAATGGTAATTTAGAAATTTCTTTTATAGATACAAATGGTCAACTGGCAGACATCTTCACAAAAGCCCTACCTGAAGAGAGATTTACATCTCTTAGAAGGGAATTAGGGATGTGCAATTTGTGAAAAGATTTCTGTATTTAAATTGGCACATAAAAATTTTTCAGATTAAAACGAAATTTTCTCTCTCTTTAACAATAAGCAAATCTCAGTTTATCTACATTCTTTGACCGCTGTTGTGTTGAAATCAGTTTGACTCGTCAAATCTTTTTGTCGCTTTCTTCCATTACCGCCTTTTTGGCGCTTCATTTTTCGATAAAGTATTTCTTAATTAGTCAAATCATTCTGGGAACGACTCATCTTCCACCTTTACCCTTTCTCATTTATCTGTTCGCCCAAAGCCGATGACCTAACGATTCCGGCATCGACTCTCTGTAAGATTTGAAGCTTCCTCTTCTTCCGCGAAGAATCCCTAGAGGGCTTCCATCTCTTCCATCATCTCCCTTCTCCAGAACCGTTTTCTTCTCTCTACCCATGGCCGCTCCGATGATCTCCGGAAGTGTAGGGGGCTACAGTGCTGAGTTTTTGTCCCCAAAGGAGCAGGAAAGGTTTACCTTCGTCAAGACAAAGATTTGCGGAAACAAGGCAGTGGATGTTCAGAATCTAGAGAAGAATGGCATGGGCAGCTTAGTAGAAGCCTTGAGAAGGATGCAGTGGATGGATGTTGCTACTTTCACCGAGGTAAGCTATCCGGACCTGGTGAAAGCATTTTTCGTGTGTTTGAAGTCAGAAGCAGATGGGTCCCTTGTCTCCTCAGTAAAGGGCATCCAAATCAAGGTAGACCATGAGTTATTGCACACGTTGTTTGGAGTGAAGACATCTGGACATAGTGGGGTTCACACCGTGAACGATGAAGCAAAGGGACTTGGCATTATAGGTCCAGGTTTCAGGCTGAAAGACGAAAAATTAGATATCAATCAAATGTCTGCATTCAACCGTCTGCTCCATTTCATTATCTGCCAAATTATGGTTCCGCGGAGTGCTACTTTCTCATCTTGCACTAGGGCAGATTCAGATATGATGTTCTGGGTAATCCAGAATAAGGAGATTAACCTGGCCGCAGTCATGTTGGAGAGAATGAAGTTTGCTAGTGCTCAAATCTGGGATACAAAGAGCAAATTGAATGTATCCTTGCCCTACGCTCATCTCCTAACCAAGATTTTCAAGCATTTTGGAGTTGATGTATCTGGAGCAGTTGTGGAAAAGATGGGCCAGTCTATAAGGTCCAAGAATTTAAAGAAAAGTGGCTTTTCAGTGCATAATGGGATGTGGACCAAGACCTCTGTGGCAGAGGGAGAAGCCATTATCGGAGATATTCCAGAAACTCAAGAAGAAGCAGCAGATCCTCCAGCAGAATTAGAGGTCAGATCAGCAGCAGTAGAGCAAGCAGCAGCAGATCCAGCAGTGGCAGATCAAGCAGAGATTTCCAGTTCACCCCTCTTGGAGGTTGAATCTCATCCTCCAGAAATTCAAATGGAAGAAGCTGCAGAAGGTGTGGCAGATCCTTTGCCCACCTCCATTGTTGCCTCTATTTTAAGAGAGGTTTTAGATTCCCTTCCCTCCTCCTCAGTTGCTTTAAAAGCAGGTGGACTTGATGAAGAAGAAGCTATGGCACCAGGCCATACAGAAATTTTGACTGAATCAGTTGTTAATGTTGAGGTGCAAGCAGCTACGTACTCAACAAGAAGTGATTGTGGAAGTAGCTCCTAGCCAAGGGGAGCAAAGTGCTAAAGAGCCTGAGTTGTCAGAATCAGCGGCAGAAGGTCACATTCAACAGATTGTTTTGGAGGAAGCTCCTGCCCAGGGGGAGCAAGAAAATGTTGATCTCCATGCTCCTATTCAGGGGGAGCAAGTTGGCAATGAGGAACCATTGTTAGAGAATGCTCCTGAGGCAGATGCACCATCTCTGGAAAATCAACCTCCTGCCAGCGTTCCTTTAAGTGAAGGCCCAAGGTCAAGCCATGTTAATATTGAGGAGCCTGTCACTCAGCAGAGCAAACAAAAGAGAGTGGTTCACAGAAAGCCAAGAAAGAGCCACAGAAAAGTAAATCTGAAGCCAGTTATGGAATTGTTGAAGGCTCAAGGAGATATTTTATCATCAGTTCAGACCAGTGTGCAAGGGATACTTGCTAGTCAAGCTTCGATCACTTCTGAGCTATCTTCAGTCCGAAATGCAATTAAGTGGTTCAATAAGGAAATGTCTGATATGAAGTCCATGATTGCAAATCTTTCAAAGTCAAGTGGAGTTTCTCCTGCAGCTACTCAGAGCAGATCAGCAGCTGTTCCTCGGCCTCCAGGGCCTCCAGCTCAAGAGTCTCGGCCAGCAGGGCCTTCAGCTCAAGCATCAGGGCCACCAGGGCCATCTGGGCCGTCTGCAGTTGTCAGAGAGGGTCATGCAAAAGGGAAAGAGCCCATTGTAGCCACTAAGGCCCCTAACACATCTACTCTTGCAACTCCAACCCTGTCCTCACCCACATCACCTTCTACAGCCCCTCCAGCACCACCAACTGTAAAACATCCTATGCCTCTCACCCAACCATCTTCCTCTCTCATTTCATCTCAACCTTCTTTCTCTCCCACTCCCTCTCACACCTCAGCTCCATCATCATTCTCACCTTCTTCTCCTCTCACTCAAACCACTCCCGTTCACCCATCTACATCCTTTAATCCCAAACATCTCTTCTATCCTCCTACTCCTCCTTCCTTTGTCGCCTTCCTTTCGAAAAAACCTCTACTTCTTGGTGTCTTTGACACTAATATTCCGGATGATTTTGAGAGAAATACCCTCATCACCATTCTCTCCACTGCCACTCATATCCACAGGACTGATCCTCTCAGTCCTTCCAAGAAAAAGAGGAAACATTCATCCTCTGTCAGCATCCCCTCCTCACCATTATTTCCTCCTCTTTGGTACTCTCTTACTCTCGAACCTCAGAGAAGACCTATCTATAGGGAATACCTTCAAAAGTGCATCCTCTCCACCGTCTATGGTATTCCTTTCCTCAACCTCTCGGAGCATCTAAACACTGTTCTTCCTTTTACCCAGCTGTCCCACCCTCAAAAATCCAAAATCCTTGAGGGCACTGAGTTCAAGACTGAAGATCAGTGGGCCAATGTCAAGGGCAACAAGGCTCAGTACACCAAATACTTGTCTGCCAGGGCAGAATCCCTTACCCATCGAGCTCACCCACTCACTCTTTCTGAGTGGTTTACTCTTCAACATAAGAACTCTTGGGGACCCTTCATTCTGAAAGAGATTAGAATTGCCAAGAACTTCCAGCTGTACAGTGATTTCTGCTACTTGAACAAGCTGCCTGAAGTCCAGTTCTACCAGTTTCATTCAGCCATAGTGATGCTGAGATCAGAACAACCACTAAATCTTCCCCTCACAGTGGATTTTGCCGTTCTGAAAGTTGACTCTCCAGTTCTTCTGCCAAAGCTACACTCCTTAGTGTTTGACTCAGATGCAGGCTCCCATGCCTTTGATATGTTTGCTAAGCAGATGGGCAGAATGTCAGCTAAGCAGGGTAGAATGCCTTCCTTTTTGCGGTTTATCTTCAGAGAATACCACTCTGGCCGCATTTCCTCTCAAGTTTTGGCTCCACTCATCTCTGAGTGTGAGCGGCTTTCTCCCACCATATGGGAAACGCTCTACAAGGAACCCCATCTTCAGTTGCAAGCCATCAATAGTTCCTTGGTCCGTCAAGCTAAACCCATTCTATCAGCCGAAGCCTTCATGGATCTCAACTCCATAAATCCCATTCAAGAGATCTATGTTCAGTGGGCAGCCAGATATACTGCCTTCTATGCTCTGAAGCAGGACCTTCTTGATCAGAAGATTTTCTATCCAATCTCTCTGGATAGATTTCTCCATCGTGCCAGCTTTGGAAAGAGCACCTACTTCCGATTCATCCTGGATAAAGATCAGTATGAAGAATTCCTGGAAGAACAGTGGCAGCTTTACATTCAGAGGATCTCTCCAGCCATGGGTGCTTCCTTCTCAGTTGTTCCTGGTGTTTTCCGTCAGACTTTTGAAGACATAGAGATCAAGGCATGGACTGTTATTTCTCAGCATGCCTCCCTCTTGTCTCCTTTGTATTATCTTACTCCTAATTAATACAAAGCTTTCTCTCTTCTTTGTCTCATAGACTATCTTTTTGCTTATTGACAAAAAGGGGGAGAAAACTAATGCAACTCTGAAAAACATGTTGTTTTCATTATGTTGTTTTGTATATTTTGTCATCATCAAAAAGGGGGAGATTGATGACCAAACTCTCTCCATATAAATTAATTCACTTATTTATATATTAATTTTGATGATTAACAAAACATTACTAATGAATTACTTGAGCCTTGAGGACAAGAAATAAAAGTAAAAGAAAGTTCAAGACAATCAGGTAAGACTCTCACTTCACAATCTTTCCAAGTCATCACATCGACTTCTTCATACTTCATACTTCATAACGACTTCTATTGATAATCAGAACGATTCCTTTATAAGTTCATATCAATTTCAATAGTCATCATAACAATTTCACAAGTATTATGATCAATTTCCTTTCTGACCGAAAAGTCGTGATGTTTCAAAACAAATCGATACCGTAACGATTTGTTAAAGATCTCATAACGATTTTATAAGACATCGCAATGATTTCTTTGGAAAGCGCAACGACCTGACCGTCGCAACGATTCTATAAGACATCGCAACGATTTCTTTTGAAAGCATAACGACTTGTCTGTTGTAACGATTTCTTTAGCTCTCGTAACGATTTCTTTAGAACTCACAACGACTTTCTAGCCGTAACGATTTCTTAAGTTCTCGTAACGATTTCTTTAGAACTCACAACGACTTTCTAGCCGTAACGATTTCTTAAGTTCTCGTAACGATTTCTTTAGAACTCACAACGACTTTCTAGCCGTAACTATTTCTTAAGTTCTCGTAACGATTTCTTTAGAACTCACAACGACTTTCTAGCCGTAACGATTTCTTAAGTTCTCGTAACGATTTCTTTAGAACTCACAACGACTTTCTAGAAGTAACGATTTCTTAAGTTCTCGTAACGATTTCTTTAGACCTCATAACGATTTGCTTGTCGAAACGATTTCTTTAGAACTCAAAACGATTTGCTTGGTACAACGATTTGTTAAGAGTTTCATATCGATTTCTTTGATGATTATAACGACTTCTGTATTACTCACAATGATTTCTGTATTGTCATAACAACCTGCTTACCAGTAACGATTTCATAAGTCATAAAGGCATCGGGCTTGTTCATATCGATTTCATTTGATATATCAGTATAATACTCCTTAATATACGTTGAATAGTCAAAGTCGTATCTCCTCTATTTGACTGCTACACATTCAATGCTCTCTGAACATATCTCCCATGCATGCAGACAATATTTTCTACTTTTATACTACTCTGTCTACGTCCTTTCTAGACAGAAAGGAGCTTTGCTATATATTGCAATATCTGTTCCAACTGCAACTAACAATCGACGACAGTCCTAGCTGTCCTCTATTTTATTGTAGATATGCTCGCAGATATTTGACAAGACTTATCTGTACAATGTTGGACACAAGATACAAGATATTAAAATGTTTCTCTGGCGTGTACTAAGGGATAAAGGACTGAAGATCAGAAGCTTCCTTGCAGACATGTCTAACGTTCACCAGGATGAGAGACAACGGATCTTTAACGTTCAAATTTCAAGCAGAAGCTTAAATACAAGACTCAAGACTGAGAAGGATACTACTTTTGAAAAAATATTATTCTGAAAGAAAGCATCGCCAATCCTTCAAGTCTTCTGTGATTCAAACAAGAGCGAAGCACTCCATTTCAATCAATCTTAGCTCTTTAGCTCTCAGTGTTCTCGAAGAAATTCCTGTGAGAGGCAGTGTAGTCTTTGGAGAGAAACCAGTGTTAAAATTTCTTCTCTCTCGAGGCTTGTTTGCTTCAGATTGTAGCTGTTTGAGCTAGTTTCTGAAGCTTGTTCTTATACTTCTTTTTATTGGTTGTATTCCCTTCTGGGTGAAGGAAGACCTAGTGGTTTCCAGGGTGGTTGTTTTCCCTTCTGGGTGAAGGAAGACCTGGTGGTTTCCAGGGTGGTTGTTTTCCCTTCAGGTTGAAGGAAGACCAGTTGAGGCTGGGTGTAAGGATCCGTGAGGGGGATAGTACCCTTGTTAGTGAAATCCTGAGGTATCGCTCAGGGACTGGATGTAGGTCTCCTGTGGAGAGGAGTTCCAAACCAGGATAAAAATCCTTGTGTCTTGTGGTTGTGCTCTGTGTGTTTGCTGTTTCATTTCCTCTAACTCTAACCTTCGTTTAAGTTGTTGTGTAATCTTTTTAGTGAACAGGTATTAATCAAAGATCTATTTTTAACAACCCATTCACCCCCCCCTCTGGGCTAGCTAGCTGGGCAACACGTAACCCCCAACCACGAGCGTGCTACAAGCGACAAACACAAACTCTCACAAGTCGCTGTCCCACTGCCATCTTTCCCTCAGCCGGACGTACAACTCTACACAAGAGTGAGGGTGTCCAGGAAGATGACACAGATCTCGACGGTACACAAGTATCGGGACAAGCCTCGAGCACTCACGTGCCTGGCTCACACAAAACCTAGGGCTCCCAACTGAAGAGGTAACCACGGTAGGTGTCGTACTACTCACCACGCACATACAAACCACGTGAACACACCGCACAAACCACTTGAACAACACGTCAACCACGTGAACAACACACTCCTCGAGCTCTACAAATGCCAATGCACCATTTACAATTACCATGCCCAACAAATATCGATAATCCAATAACTACGTAACCATGCGCAAGCATATTGCCCTTGGAATCCATATCGCGACGGGGTCCACTGTCACCTTCAGAACGCGACACCTCGATATGTCGCGTTCAGAAGCAAAATGCGACGAGTCGGGCTGTCGCATTCAGAAAGCGATAGGTATGTCCGTCGCCTTCACAGACAGTGACCTAAATCTGGGAACCCATCTCCGGATTCCCCATGCAAACCTTATAAAATGCCATGTCAAGCAATTATTCATGTTCTACATAGTGCCCTAGCATGATATCTAGCATCTATAAAGCAAATAACAGCAACACAGGTGCCACATGCAATCCACGACGTAAAATGGGTCAAGATCTCCCTACCTTAGCGAAGAATGGCGGTCCCCTAGCGTTTCCCCCGCTCTGTACTATGTCCTCACGGAGAGAGCACGCCAAAAATAGCTCTAAAACCCCGAATCGCCCTGACCAAACAGAGCTTGCTGGGCTCTGTCTGGCCAACCTAGGTTAAGAGCATTTTGCGGTTGAGAACGCGACGCACCCTGTTGTCGCGATATGAACGCGACGGAGAAGGTCGTCGCCTTCTCAACACTAACATCAACAAGCCGCCCAGTGTGCGACACGCGGCGGACATGCAGATGAAGACCCTCAAGCAGCGGTAACCAGAACGCAACACCCAGGGCCGTCGCGTTCAGAACGCGACGCCCAGCCCTGTCGCATTCACAGACAGTGAACTAGTGGGTGCTTTGGGCCCAAACTGTCGGCCCACGAAGCCCCACAACCTGCGTAAACACCTAAAACACACACCAAAGGCTACGCACTGGACTCCACAACCACTAAGCCATGATCCGAACAGTTAATACGCTACATTACTATCATTTAAAAGAAATTTCATCCTCAAAATTTAAGAAGAAAGCTCGACACTAAAATTTTTCAACTAAATAAGCATGGTACTATCACCTAAAAGAATTAAAGGCTTACTCAAACAAGTATGGATATGCTTTCATCATTTCCTCTGGTAAATCCCACGTATCCTCTCTGCCCTGTATGTTCTCCCATCTGACTTTCACTAATTCAATTTCCTTATTTCTTAACTTCTGGGTTCTGCGACCTGTAATATGCACTGGATATTTCGGCATTGTCATGTCTGGCTTTAGATCATCTCTTTGGTAACTGACCATCTGGGAAGGATCTCGGATATATCTTCTGAGCATTGAAACATGGAACACGTCCTGCGCGGTCTGCCATACAATGCTTCATAAGGTGACATTCTGATACTTGCATGATGATTGTTGTTATATGCAAACTGTTAGGTTGAGTGTGTTTTGGAATTTCCTAAAGTTGTATTTTAATGATGACCAATGAACATCACTCATACCTTGATTTTGATGATGACATATTGAACATGTTATACATTTTATACATATCACAACAATGCTTAAACAACATGTTTTTGATGTTTAATATCTCACATTTTAATGACAATATCTTGTATTAATGGTTTACACTTTATATTTTTAGGTTTACACAAATTTGTCCCAGTGGTGTCGACATGTCCACTTGTGTGTCGACACTAGCTGACTGTCCCATAAGCATGTTCTGAGAGAAGCAACCAGTGATGTCGACACAGTCCACCTCTGTGTTGACACTAGATGACTGTCCCAGGAAGTAGTCAGAACAGTTGAAGCCAGTGGTGTCGACACAGTTTGCCTGCGTGTCGACACACTTTGACTGTAGCTCAAAAATGAGAATTTTTTTGGACACGTGGCTGCTTAGGAATCAAGGGATTTGACCTAGATTTTCGTGCCCATGCACCCCAAGGCACCTTATGGACTTATGGGGCTATAAATACCCATGATTCTTATACTCCAATAGAGAGAGAGACTAGAGATCTCCATAAAATTAGGGTGTGGCGGCTGCAGAAAGGGAAAAAGGGAGTCTGCGTCCAGAAGGAGAGCAGCAGAGCACCACCAAAGGGAAGAAGAAGAAGAAGAAGAAGGAGAAGAAGGGGAGGAGCTCGTGGTTGCAGCAGTGCTGGTCCAGAAGGAGATCCAGCCGAGTCTGTGTTTGTATTGAGTGTCAAATTCCCTGGGGGATCTGTGTATGTGTTCTACACAGATCGCCCAATTCTATTTGTCTTTACCATTTTATCCTGTACTGAGATAGATCGTGCTAGAGGATCTATTCTCTAAGTGTGCTTATTCTAGCAGAACTTGGATCTGTTGTGATCCAGAGGTTTGAGTACTTTGTACTCTGGTTTGGAGCCGTAGTGCTCTGAGTTGGAGCCGTTGTGCTCTAGTGCTTGAGCGGTAGTGCTCATATGCTTGTGAGTCGTCGTACTCACACGTGGTTTATAGAGTAGGTAGTTGCGCCTATCTCCTGAGTTTTCTTTGAGTCGTCGTACTCAAAGGGTTTGGAGTCGTCGTACTCCGGTTGTGTCTTGAGTCGTCGTGCTCAAGGGTGTTTTGGAGTCGTCGTGCTCCAGTGTGTGTTGTACTCAAGGTTTTGAGTAGTGTGGCCTCACTGTGTGAGGGGTGGACGTAGGAGTCATTGGAGGTGATTTCTGAACCACCTAAAAATCCTTTGTGCAGTGGTTTGAATTGTGGTTTGACTTTGTATTACGCTAGATGCATGCATAGGAATTTTGCTCACACTACTAATTGATTTACTCACACACACTAATCACACATATTGCATTTGTTCAGTGGGGTTTTATTTGAATAGATATCTTAATTCAAAGTAATTTTTAAATTGCTTTAGTTTCCGCTACAAATCTATTCAACCCCCCCCCTTCTAGTTTGCCATTTTCCACCTATTCGATCCCAACAATTGGTACCAGAGCAGGTTAACCACTCTAATTGTTAGATCTAATTCCTTGTTACATTGATTCACTGTGATTAGACCTAATAGTCTTTTGAGTTTTGATATAATGTCAAATTGCTTTAATCTGCATGAATTTCTTGTTATAATTTCAGAGAAATCCCAATCTCACTTTCATCAAGTTTTTCAGAGGAAGCACAAAGAAAAGGAGCAAAAGGAATTCACAAATGCTCAATGGCAAAGAAGAACTTCAATGAATCTAGAAAATCACCAATTTAGAAAACTGTGGCCCTCACAGCACATTCTAAGAGCTCAGAGCATTCTTCATCCTCTTCAAAACACAAGAAATCAAATAGGTCTACAAGGTCAGGTAAATCCACTCCAGACTCATCTATGTATTCTAACTCTGATTCTGATGTAGATGAAGGAATGTCTATGGTTAAATTGATTGAATTCTGTGAGAAGATACAAAATCTTAATGTACAGCTGAACACTAAAAATAAAGACTTGAAAAAGACTTTAAAACATTGCCATGAAGCAAATGAGAATTTGAAAAATGAAGTTGAAAAATTAAATTCTGAGAAAGAGAATTTGGAAGATGAAGTCCAAATCTGTGAAAATAAACTGAATGGATTAAAAGATAACTATGAGCTATTGAAATCAAAAGTCATTAATCTGGAAAATGAAAAAGAAGAATTGATTTATCTCAATGAAAACTTCAAATCTGACAATGATCAATTAAACAAACAGATTTCTAACATGGCTCATGATCATCAAATAACTGAAAGATGCAAACAACTTGTTGAAGAAAATTGTCACTTAAAGAGAAAGATTGAATGCTTGTTACATTATAAATCATTAGATAATGATTGTAGCAATTTCAGTAATAAAATAGCTGATATGGAAAAACAATTGTTCAATTTGAAAATGAAAAAACAAGATGAAAAATGGTTTGGATGTCATGCTAAACAAGCTTCAAATTTCAGAAAAAGAAGTTGTTGCATTAAAAGCTGAAAAACAGAAGCTTCAACATGAATTGAAGAATACTAAATACACAAGTCTTGCTTCAGTGAGAGATAAGAAAAATGAAAATAAAATAAAATTAACATTTGTTAAAGCTACTACGAACAAGAACTCTGCTAATTCTAATAAAAAACTTGTGAAAGTTTTTGTTCAGAAACAGATAGAGAAAAAGAAAAATGCTACTGTCAAGAAGATTCATCTACTTCCTCCATCAGTCCAAAAAGTTCCAAAGTAAAGTCCAAATTCACATCATGCCAAGAGCCACCAAAAAGTGCCTCCTTCTCCTCATGGTTTGCCTTCTCACAGAAAAAGAAGATTCCAGCAAATACATACATGCCAAGGTAAGTACCAGGTAAGAAATGCTCTCATTTACTTTAACTGCAATAAACCTGGTCATCTTACCAAACATTGCTGGACTAGAAATCAAAGTTTCAATAAACATGTCAAATCAATCCAATACTTTCATTGTCATAAAATTGGTAATATTTCTAGGGACTGTTGGTACAGAAATGATTTTGTTGTGCATGCTCAGAAATTCCAGTCTAATGCATATGCTCATATACATAGGAATAAATATCATATTCATACTGAAAATGTTCAGAAATTCCATGTGTATAGGCATAGAAATGCTGCACAAAATCATTCTATTTCTGCTTATATTAAAAATCCAAAAATTAGAAAACTTCATGAAAACATAGATACATGGAGCAAGGCAAAAAGAAAATCTAGAACTAATTCTACTCATAATTCTATCAATGAAAGAAATGCATCTATACCAAAAATAAAATCATTTTAGATTCAAAAATCTTTATTGCACTCTAACATTGATTTCATTGCAGGACCCAAGCAAGTGTGGGTCCCAAAACCAGCTTGATCAGCAAGCTGAGTCGTTTGCAGCCATACATTGTAAATGATTCAAGATATTGTCTATGCAAGGCAAGAAATGATTGGAGAACACAGGTAAAATCTTTGAAAAATAAATGAAGACTGTTCAGGTAAAATTTCTTTATCATTTCAAATGTAAATTGTCTGAATTGAAATGAATGTTTAATTTTTATCTGAACAATGAGAAATGTGTTTCAATGCTGCTTCCAACAAGAAATTTATGTCATAACAATTGAAATCATGTTTGTTTGTTTGTGCCCATAACTCGTGCATATCTTCTTTTTTGACTTCTTGGTATATCAAATGATGACATGTGGAAAAACAAGTTATGCTTGTTTGGAAACTATCATTATGCGTGAGTAAAATACTCCGCCAAGTACCAAGAGTCATGTTATGCATAAAGTTCATAGTATGCATAATCATGTGTGAATTGATTACAAATTTTTTTTATTCCATGCACATGTTAAGGGGGAGTAAATTTTGGGAAGTACAAAATGCTCTTAAAAATGTTGCAAATAATTGTTAAAACTTGTTGGAACTTGAAAAGTTCAGAAACTTGAATTTGATCATGCTCTGGTCGACACACATCTTCTCTTGTGTCGACACTATTTTTTTTTATCATGATCAGGTCGACACTTAGTGCACATGTGTCGACACATAGTGCATGTGTCGACACTAGTTTTTCACTACTGCTCTATTCTTGAAAAGTTATTCTGACAACATTGAGTCTGCTACTTCTGTAACTGTCGATACATGAGATCCAGTTATCGATAGATTCTTTGAAAATCTTTGGATATTGCTTCATTCCAAAATGAAGACTTCTCACACTGCATTGGCATTCTTGGTATATTAAATAGTGACGTGAAGAAAGGCAAGTCAAGCTTGTCTGGACACTTTCACTATGCGTGAGTATAAGTCTCCGCCAAGTATCTAGAGCCTCCTTTTTATGCAGTTCTTCAGAGGGAGCCTTGTTTTTCTAAATCATTCTTGATGATTCTATTTTCACTTCATTCCATTCCTATTTCTTCAATAATCCTCATGTTCACCTTGAGAGGGGGAGCTATATGAAAGGGGAATCTTTCAGTATCAGAATTTGTGCTCACTATCAACTCTTTACTCAATTCTCTTGACAATTGTTGCCCATTTCGAGCCCCAATTATCAGAATTTTTGAGTCATTGTGCTATTTTCTTATGAGAGAATTAAGATATTGAAACTAAATTCATTGTGCATTTAGTTTAATTTCAAAGATTCATTAACATTTCAAGGTTAAGCAATCTTAATACTGAATGTCTTTAAAATGACTTGCAAAACACTTGTAGGCACATGAGTGGCTTTACTGTTTAACATGTGCATGTTTAAGCTTCATTTTTACCACATGTTAAGAATATGTTTTTTCTAAATTCGTAGTCATGACTTGTCTGGTCAAAGCAAACATATTCCTGCAAAACATCAAAAGAAAATGATCAACAATCTGGAAAGATACAAATAGAGCAATGCAAATTCTTGAACCACTCAGTAACCGGTCCATTTTGCCTAAAAAGTGATTTGTTTCGCGTCAAAAAGTGGAAATCAAAATTTTCAACTCTATATAAGATAATGAAAGTTAAACCACTGAGTAATCAGGAGGTCTTGCATCTGATCAATGTGATCTCTTGCACTAAAAAGTGAGATTTAACTAATTTATTCTTGTATTCTTTCCCAGTTAAAAATGAAAGAAAATTAATTTGACAGGATTGAAAATGTTAAGACCTTAATAAAGTTCATGTATACTGAGTTTAGACCTATTATTCTACATTGTGTAAAAATTAAAGCTCCTAACATCCGTGTTAAATACTTCTGCTCACTCATATAGGTCACTTTACTTCACATTTGCATCATTATTTGAACTACATTCAGATTATTATATCTTGCAATACCTTGTGTTGAGTGTGTCTTTGTGATTAAACTTTGTTGCACAATCACAAAAACACAATACTTTCTCTCATTTGACAATATCACTTTGTCTCACTTATTTTGATTATTTCTAACAATTTATTTCCTACATTTCATTTCTTGATCTCCTACAATCTTTGTTTCTCTCTCTTATCTATCTTTTTGATGCTGTCAAAAAGGGGGAGAAAGTTCTTTAAAGGGGAGAAAGTTTCTTATAGGAGAAAGCTGTTCAAAGGGTGAATATGGTCAAGGGAGTTATTGCAGTCAAGGGAGTCAGGCTATTGGGAGATTGTGCATATATTTTGTCATCATCAAAAAGGGGGAGAATGTTGGGTTGAGTGTGTTTTGGAATTTTCTAAAGCTGTATTTTAATGATGACTAATGAGCATCACTTATACCTTGATTTTGATGATGACATATTGAACATGTTATACATTTTATACATATCACAACAATGCTTAAACAACATATTTTTATGTTTAATATCTCACAATTTAATGATAATATCTTGTATTAATGGTTTACACTTTATATTTTTAGGTTTACACAAATTTGTCTCAGTGGTGTCGACATAGTCCACTTGTGTGTCGACACTAGCTGATTGTCCCAGAAGCATGTTCTGAGAGAAGCAACCAGTGGTGTCGACACAGTCCACCTGTGTGTTGACACTAGATGACTGTCCCAGAAAGTAGTCAGAACAGTTGAAGCCAGTGGTGTCGACACAGTCTGCCTGCGTGTCGACACACTTTGACTGAAGCTCAAAAACGAGAATTTTTTTGGACACGTGGCTGCTTAGGAATCAAGGGATTTGACCTAGATTTCCATGCCCATGCACCCCAAGGCACCTTATGGACATATGGGGCTATAAATACCCATGATTCTTGTACTCCAATAGAGAGAGAGACTACAGATCTCCATAAAATTAGGGTGTGGCGGCTGCAGAAAGGGAAAAAGGGAGTTTGTGTCTAGAAGGAGAGCAGCAGAGCACCGCCAAAGGGAAGAAGAAGGAGAAGAAGGGGAGGAGCTCGTGGTTGCAGCAGTGCTGATCCAGAAGGAGACCTAGTCAAGTCTGTGTTTGTATTGAGTGTCAAATTCCCTAGGGGATCTGTGTGTGTGTTCTACACAGATCGCCCAATTATATTTGTCTTTACCATCTTATCCTGTACTGAGATAGATCGTGCTAGAGGATCTATTCTCTAAGTGTGCTTGTTCTAGCAGAACTTGGATCTGTTGTGATCCAGAGGTTTGAGTACTTTGTACTCTGGTTTGGAGCCGTAGTGCTCTGAGTTGGAGCCGTTGTGCTCTAGTGCTTGAGCCGTAGTGCTCATGTGCTTGTGAGTCGTCGTACTCACAAGTGGCTTATAGAGTAGGTAGTTGTGCCTATCTCCTAAGTTTTCTTTGAGTCGTCGTACTCAAAGGGTTTGGAGTCGTCGTACTCCGATTGTGTCTTAAGTCATTGTACTCAAAGGTGTTCTGGAGTCGGTGTGCTCCAGTGTGTGTTGTACTCAAGGTTTTGAGTAGTGTGGCCTCACTATGTGAGGGGTGGACGTAGGAGTCACTGGAGGTGATTTTCGAACCACCTAAAAATCCTCTGTGCAGTGGTTTGAATTGTGGTTTGACTTTGTATTGCGCTAGATGCATGTATAGGGATTTCGCTCACACTACTAATTGATTTGCTCACACACACTAATCACGCATATTGCATTTGTTCAGTGGGGTTTTATTTGAATAGATATCTTAATTCGAAGTAATTTTTAAATTGCTTTAGTTTCCGCTGCAAATCTATTCAACCCCCCTTCTAGCTTTGCCATTATCCACCTATTCGATCCCAACACAAACTCCACCATGCCCAAGTGGTGTTTCTATGTACCTCCCCATACAAGACAGCAAGCTCTCAACATGTCTTTAATAGTCTAAATTGTTCTCTCTGTCTACCCATCTGTCTGTGAATGGTAAGCTAAACTGTAACTCAATTTTGTGCCAATCACTCTCTGCAAACTCCTCCAGAAACTTGAAGTGAACCTGGGATCTCGATCTGAGATAATGGTGACTGGAATCCCATGTAAAGGTACTATTCTATCTACATACAATCTGGCTAATCTATCCACAGTCCATGTCATGCTTACTGCCAATAACTTGCAAACCATGGTCAATCTGTCCACAAAAACCCAAATACCATTGTGACCTACAGATGCCCTGGGCAAACCAACTACAAAATCCATGGCAATATCATCCCATTTTCACTATGGAATGGGAAATGGCTACAACAGTCTTCCTGGCCTCTGGTGCTCTGCTTTTACTTGCTGATAAACTGAATATCTTACTATGAATTCTGTAATTTCTTTCTTCATATTAGGCTACCAGAAATGCTTCTTCAAGTCTTGATACATCTTCGTGCTGCCTGGATGAATGGTGTATCTGGACCTATGAGCCTCCTCTAACACTTTCTGCCTGACCTCAGCATTTGCTGGCACATACAACCGACCCTTGTGTCTGACCACGCTGTCATCATCAAGTGTAACTGTCACGTCTTGACATTTAATATATCTATAAATGCCGGAATGTGAACGAATAAGAAATCAAGAGTAAAATTTCAACTATTCGAGCAGAAAATTTCTCGGAGGCTTCACTAAATAAAAATTTATTAATTGTCATTCTACAGGTATTATATGATTCTCAATTTACAATTCAAAAGTGAATGCCGCAAAGGTTGATCTCTCAACCCACAAATCCCGATGCCCCCCTTCTAGAACTATAGATACCTGAGAAAAATAGGATTTGATGAGCTAACTAGCCCAGTAGGATTCAATCTTCTAATTAAAAGGACTATGATAACCAAAGAATAGACAATGAACTTAACTGTTAGCACTACTGAATATCAAAGATGATTGAATGACCATGTCATTAGATAACAATTGTAGAACATAAGTACTGAACAAGATTGCACGGTCAAGAATTCAGAACAACAATTCACGTTCTAGTTCAAATACATATCCAACTCATGATAAAATAACATGATGACTAATCAATCTTGTATTGACGCAATGCCAAACATCCACAGATCCTTTATCATTCCGTACGACCACTAAACGAATTCGGGTGCTTCTCTCGGGACTAGACTATCCCCATTTGCACAGGCATATATCTCAACTGAGTCCGAAGACCGAAAAATTATCATCATAAATTATTTTTGGTAATATTCAAGTGTGGTACACAAGTACTCCTATAACGACCCTCCTTATACCGGTACAGATATACCATCCCACATTGATTTAGAGAGCATCGCTACAGTGGGACATGTACCCAACACATGTACAATAGACTGAAACGTACACAAATATAACACATAACAGCGGAATAGAAAGAACTCGAAATAAATCTCTTATTCCATCATCCACATTTATACACAGTCTATATAGTACAAAAGGAAACTAACTATTTCATAACTGAGAAATTTAACAAATTACATTGTCCACCTCTTGCAAATATAATGAATTACATAACTCAAATGTAATACAAATCTCCCTATTACATACTATGAAAGGAAATACAACGTCACTAGCTCCACAAGTAATCTCCTACTCCCGCTCCGAGTCACTCCTAATAGTCTCCTCGGAAGAGGTAGAGACACCTGCACCTGTACGCCGAAGCAAGAGTGAGTCCAAAGACTCAGCAAGTAACTTCCATTCACACTAAGCATACATACATCACATGGGCTAAGTGCATTTTTCATAACACAACTATTACATATAGCATGGATCAGTTAATTAGCTAAAGGAAAAACCTAAACATGATAATTCTACATTTACAATACATGATACTTGATTTATATTTTAATTCACATCACATGCTTTCTATGCATTCTTTAACATGGAATCTAATTTCACATTTCATCACATGTATGTTGCAACATAATAGCAATTAAGCATAGAGTTTGCATTAAAAGGAAAAGACATTCCTAGCATGACTTCTATGCAAAATTTCATATTCATATCACATTTCTAAACTTAGTTAGCTTGCTATTTTACATGGAATTTACACATTCATATCAGAAAATACATGCTCTTATATCACATTTACATATCTACATGTTCGGTTACTCATTTACATAATTTCACATTCACTTTTCACATAACCACATATTCACATTATTAACATTTACATGCCGTGACACATAGTCCAAACCACCTATAGAAGGACACACACTTATCACATCACACATATATCTATCACCTAGGCATTACAGTGATAAATCTTAGTTAACTGCGCAGAACCGGGAGAAGCCCTCTCCACCCTAACCAGCGGTACTTGTCCGCCTCCAGGATTTTATCCCAATGCCCATAGGATTTCACACACAAATGAACCTTCCCGTAGGGACTTTACTACGGTACAGTTCCACAGCCCTCTAAGGTAGCAGTGTCACCTATTGGCACATTTACACATTTTCTCAATTTTTTTAACACACACTTAATGCATAGCTTAACACATTTGCTTCATGTTCACACATACACACATTGTAGGATCACCTAGCATGGTACTACTGTTTTTAGGGTTAAACAAACACCATTTACAACTAATCCTAATCATGCGGTAATTATTTAATTTATCACAATTTACATTAAGCATGCTTAAATTGGCCATTCTCTCATGAATTAGTGAAATCACTATCTACTGTTGTCAGATTTACATGAGAATTTAACCACATATCATTTACAGGTTAAGCATCATGCATACCAAATTTCACATTTTTCTGAATTATCTATTATTTACGAAGATTAAAATAGTCTCATTACACGATTAGTAAATACTCAATTCTGCATGGTTCACAGTAGTAAAATACACTAACCAGTTCATAACATGCATCTTACAGTCAAGATTTCACATATGATTTTTCTGGAATTTCAACTGTATTGTACAATTTATTTGCAAGTTTTTACAACAATACATGCTCACTGTTTTATAGTCCAGAAAATGTAATAATTAACATAGTCATCAGAAATTCACCACATTTTCACAACATGCTCTGATATCTATGTAAATACCACAGGAAATTTTTGACATCATGATTCCTCAAAGAACTACATAACAACAATTAAAACATGCTTAAGACAAGATTTCAAAATTTTAATAATTATCACAATGAACGAAAAATTATCAAAATCACATAGCACGTTCCAATAAGCATACTTTACAATATATAATTTTTTTACCATATATCCTCATGCACATAAAATCCAAAAAAATAGATCATTTATAGACAAACAGGCACTCTGTCACTGTCTGAAGAACTTGGCGGCAAGGGGGGTGGCCGCTTACCCATGTTAACGACAACATAGGATGACGCCAACTTAGGATATTAACGGCAAGAGATCATGTCGTTAAGTTCCTGTCTGTGCGAAACACAGACTGAACGCAAAAGATTGATTGAAGGGGGGTTCCAGACTCGAATAATATTCGAAAATTATCCTAGGACTTACTAGACATACGTATGGATGATGTGAAGGGTTTACTTGCCTTATAAAAATCTACCACCGAGGATTTGTCTCGACGAAGCTCTCTTCGGCCAGAGCCAAAGAGCCACCAAATCTCCCTCAATCCAACTTCTGTGTCGATGCAGACTGCCACCCGGAGTTGGGAAGATGCACCCTGACAATCAAACTCCCTCCCAGTCGATGAAGAACGCCGGAAGAAGCCTCCAATCACCAGATTTCAGGCTTCAAAGATCGGGTTTCGCTCAGAGTGTAAGGCCCTCGAATTTCCGCCGCATTGTTTGTGATTATGTGTGTATATTTGTGTTTGTGTATGTATGTACATATTTACATACGTATTAATTAGTACGAGTACGTGTGCATGTGTTTATATTAAATATAAATAATGTACGTATTGCATGGTGATAGTATGGATATAATACCGTATACGTATTGCATGTATATATGCTCGGTATGCATGGTTTTCTGCATATTTTAGAATTCTGGCCGAAGGCCCCTTGGCGTCAACCCCTAGCCGCTGAGATGGTGTCAGCGTCCAACCTGGACGCCGATACTAATCCAGGCGTCCAGCGATATGGACGCCAATCTCTCTGGCCTGCATGCGCAGCAGAGCTGCAAGCTTCTGAAACAAGGCAAGCCAACCATTGGGGGTTGTCCCCAACGGCTCTGAAGGCTGTCAAATCGGCCTGGTGAGTGGGAGAGAGACTCTCTTTAGGTCTGAACCCGAAATGGCTCTCCCCACTCTTCCCTTCACCCTTGCAAGAGGAGAAAAGAGAGAGGAAAACCCTAGGGGGAAAACTGTGAGAAAACCCCCTCTTAGCACCCTCAAATCCGACCCCCTGGAGCTTGATCCAAAGATCTACTGCTTCAAGAAGGTAGCTGGACCAAAGGAGGAGGCTTCCCCGACATCCCCTTGGCGTGGAGATCATCCAGGAGCCCGGAGGAGAGATCGTTTGGAGGGAGTTCTGCACTTCTTGGGACAGCCCAAGGAGGTCTTCACCGAGCCTTAAACCCTTTGGAAGAATTTTTGAAAGACAAGTGACCTACCCATGATGTCCCCTTATGAGTCTAGGTCGGTTTTATGATTTTTGAGCATTTTTCCTCGAGTCCTAGACCCTCCCATTCACCCAAGTTTGAGAGCTCGGGTCTGTGTTTCTGCACAGACCTGGCTTGACGGCAAGGTCCCTGGACGCCCAGATCATGCTTGGCGTCCATCGGCTCTGTCGCTGACCCTGAGTCAGCGGCCAGAGACCGCCGCCAAGTTCTTCAGGACAGAACAGTGAACTGTTCTGCCCTTCTTCTACATTAATTTCGATATGGTTTCCATGATGAGGATATATGGTAAACTTTATACTCTATGTATATTGTTAATTGTGGTGTGTGAATGAATGTGGGGTGTGATGGTGGATGTGAAATGTTGTATCCCTTGAACTTGTGAGCATGACTTATTGAGATTCTTGCAAATTATGTTTCATGATTAGAATTAGTATGAATTCCTTAGTTTTGGTCTGATCATGAAGGTTAGTGGGTCAGTATATGTGTTTGCAAATTTGTTGAATTATCCATGCTTGTGTAACTTGCTAATAAATCCGATTCGGTAGAATAAAATAAAAGCATGCAAGAATGGTTTGTGGTGATCGATCTGTAGATGTATGAATTAGGGTAGACTATGTATTCTCAGATCATGTATGTGACAGAAACCCTGTTCAACAGTAAGTGGCAACATTTCATGATATGTTAAATTCCATGTAACTTAAATTGTGAATGTCATGCAAAATAAGTGTTTGATTTTTTAAATTATATTTAGCTCATAAAATCTAAAAATTTGAGTGTATGATCATGAACCCGAAAAAAGCATGTGGTTAAAATTTTAGGTCATTTGGATCAGTAAATAAAAAGTTATGTATTTTTCATGTGAAATGTGATAATTTATGCATATTATCGTAATGTGATTAGATGTTGCCTAAACCCAACATGATGAGTGTGTTTACTGTGTGTTAAACTCTGAAATCTATAGTTCCATGTTAGAAAAAAAAAATAGATATGTACATGTGAGTGAGAAAGTGAATGAGATGAAGTGTTATGTGTAAAACCATGTGTAAAACGGTAAATGTGTAAATGTGTAACTGTGCCAATGTGACACTGCTTCCGTAGAGGGCAGTGGAGCCGTATCAGGGAAAAGCCCCCTGAGAAAGTTCAATGTGTAAGTGACCCTAAGGGCATTAGGGGGAAATCCTGGAGGTGGACAAGTACCACTGGTTAGGGTGGAGACTTGTTCTCCCGGTCTGCGCAGTCCAAGAGTCGCCATTGGAATGCCTAGATGGCGTCTATGTGTAATGTGATGTGTATATGTCCTTCTCTGGTGGTTTGGACTATGTGTCACGGCACCTAAAATGTGTAATGTGAAATGTGTAATGTGTATGTGTCCATGTGTAAATGTGTAAGTGACAATGTGAATGTGTATGTGTAAAGTGAACCATGTGAAAGAGGAAATTCGTGTAAAGAAAATGTGAAACTAAAGATGTGAAAATGTGTTATTGAAAACCATGTGAAACAAATCTGAAATCATGTGAAATCAGTGAATTTATGTTATTATCATCATGTTATTATGTGCAAAGATGTTTAGAATCCATGTTAGGGATAATTGATGAAAACGGGCAAAAGATAGCATGATTGTTTGAACACATGATATGTTTTATGCAATAATGTAGCTTCCATGTATAGGTTTACAGCCGTTAAACCATGTGAAATCAGCAACCTAAAGCATGTGAAAAGGTCATGTATGCACTTAAGGACATGTGAAATCCATGCTAGTTGTGTTCCCCTTTCATGTATGTAAAATGTTCATGTTGGTAGCTCTCATGTTTTAGCTCTTTAAAGATTTAAGTTTCATGAGTAAATTGAGTAGAGAGCATGTGATAGGTGAATTTTATTTTTAGAAATCTGAAAACATGATTCATGTATAAAATTGTAAAACTTTCATGATAGGTTGAAACTTGAATTGACTAGCATGCTATGTGTTGCAAATTGTAAATGTGCATGTAGAAACCACTAGGACTTGTACGAGTATATCGTGAGTAGTGTTGCTTGCTGAGTCCTTGGATTCACTCCTTGCTTCGGTGTACAGGTGTAGTTGGTGACACGGCACCGTTGGAGGAGACGGTGGAGACGGACTCCGAGCGCGGAGACTAGCTAGCTTTGGAGTTTCTTGAGATTTGTGTATTTCCTAAGTATGTAATTCGAACATTGTATTAGAGTACTATGAAAAGAATGTAAAAGTGTGGACAATTGTATTTCCATTTCAGCAATTTAATTTATGTGAACTTTAGTTCCTTTTATGCTAATGGCGAATTGCATGTATGTTTAATGTGGATGATGAATGAATGGAGACTGTTGTCTTTTACTTCTGCTACTCTGTTGTATATTCGCGTGTATCTCAGCTGTACGTATCGTTGGGTAAATGTCCCACTGTGGCAGCGCTCGCTATACCGACGTGGGTTGGTATAACTGTACCGGTATAATGAGGGTCGTCACACAGAGAGAACTAAGGTTTTTGACAAATGCCAAAAGACCCAACTGTGCCCCAAACTGAGTCTTTTATAGGGTAAAGGGTTGGAGACGCGCTTGGGTCGGCTAGGTTACCGTTGGGGGACGGTTTCCTAAACCAAGGGCGACATTTCCGGAGACGTTTCCGGATCTGAAATCGCAACAGATCTGGGAGACTAACGTCAACATCACTGGCCGCCAAACTGGGGTTGGCGTCCATCGATGTGGCCACTGACTCACCATCAACGTCAACTTATGTTGACGCCAATAGGTCGTCTGCACAAAACTTAGAACAGCAGGAAAATATACTTACTCAATACATATACATAACCATACAAAGTATACTTTATAAAATTAGTACTATTTATGCAATGAAATATATAATACAAATAATAACTTAACAAATATACATCTATTTATAACAATACTCAACTAATATGTATATACATAATATATATATATATATATATATATATACATAACTACACACAATTAAACATCAATTCTCACACAACCAAACACCTAAGCAAGAGAGCAAAATTCTAGGGCCTTACAACTCCAAATCTCGCATGTAACAAAGGTTTATGGTCCAAAGCCAATAATTTCATAAGGTTGAAACCACATAAGAATCAATTAAACTTGGAAAGTTTATGAATAATCCAAAGTAGGATATGGAAGGCATATGAATAATCCCTCTTAGTGACGAAGTAGTAATTGGAATCCAAGAAAATGAAGATCCATAAATTGTCATCATAATTTCATTCTTGTAAAAGATTCAAGTGGGGGTACACAAGTACTCAAGATCTCTCATAGAACAAAGGTTCAGGATTCAATGCCAAAATTTACATAAGGTTGTAGACATGTAGGAATCAAATATACTTGAGGTGTTCAAAGACAATCCATAATGGAATATGGATGACATTTGAATGATCTTTCTCAGAGATACATAGTTGGGAATCCAAGGAAATAAGTGAAATAACTAGTTGAGTTAATACCAAAGTGTCTCACCTTTGGTTAGACATGAAACAGATCAAGTTAAACACCTTAGACAGGTGTATGTCGACAGCCAGGAAGTGGCTGTCGACAGCTATTGTCCTCCCAGAACCAATCCCTGGGATCTAAACATTGCCTGTCGACAGGCCAAGGTCGGCTGTCGATAGGTAAAGGCCATCTGTTGATAGGTGAAGGCCATCTGTCGACAGCTACTGATGGTTTTGCATTATCTGGTTCTGGAAGCTGGAACTCTGCCAACAAGTAAGTTCTGGCTATCGACAGGTATAGTCTAAACTCTCAGAAATGATTGTTCAACATCTCAAAATACTCATCTGAGTGTTCCTATGATTCTAAGCATGGCTGACAACATTTAGTGGGTCTAGTTTACACTTCTAACACTACTTTTCATGAAGGATAACAATAGAACAAGGCAACACTTTCTTCACAATAGAATGACATGAACTAAAAGCTCATAGGAATAAAACTCCATAGGAACATATCTTCCACTTTCATGCAAATTTTATAGAAACTGAAACAAGGTTCTTTTCATTACATAAGGCTACATCTAAAGACATGAGTGTCAATTTAGAGACATGAATTCAATGAAGAAGAATTAACCAAGATAGCTTGCTGAATCTCATGCCAACGTGAGGTCAGATAGATGCTTAAACTCTATGACTTTAGAAGAAGGAGAAGTACGAGATGATGACAAGGAGAAAGAATCCTACTAGTCTTAGGAAGATGAAGGCCTTCTCTTCTCCTCAACGAAGGAGCCCACAGTAGCAGGGAGAAGGAAACTGTAAGGCTTGTTGTAACAGCCACGACAAGTGCAAAGGGTGAAGTAGCAACAGCAGCTACGACAAGCAGCAGCAACAGCTCCAAGAACAGCAGTAGTAGCAGGAGCAGGAGCAGGAAGAAGTAGGAGAGTTGAGCAAGATGTGGAAAGATCTACACGATGGGTGAAGGGAAGGATTATATAACCTCCCAACTCCCATGCATGTATGGCACGTAGGCCATACATGTGGAGCCGTAAGACTCCCTTTTACCATGCCAAGCCACGTTTGCCATGCATGGTTCCCATGGCTTACACCTAAGGTGAGACGTGTAGGCAATTTAACCCAGGTGAAGTGAGCCTTACGTAGCCACTGCTACGTAAGCAACTATTTAAAATAAATGGTTACCGTAAATAGGTGGAAATTCAACTGGCCCATTTGACCCTAAATTTTTATACCCAAATAGTGTCCATTCAAGTTGAAATTTCATACATAAGCTAATAGGAAGGTTTTAAAAATTATGGTGGTTTTAGTTTATTTTTTAGAATTTATTTTTTCACCCAGCAAAAATTACCCGAAAAATAGTTGTGTTGGCTTAATCTTGAAATCCGCATGTCAACAATTCCATATATTTACATTTCTGATATCAGCACATTTTTCTAGAAAATTATGGTGTTCTCAGATTTTATTTTCGTTATAGAATTCTGGCGACGCCCTGTCGGAGTGCGCATCTCTGAGTACGATACTGGAATAACATTTATTAGTACAAATTAATCTTAAATTAAAGTTAATTACATCACATTATAGTAGTTATGTTTAACAATCAAAATCTTCACATTTTTCTAATTTTCAAATAAATAAATTTTTGGGGTGTTACAGTAACCTCCTCCATTCTCACAATATCAACTAAATTTTCATCTATTCATTGCACTTCCATTATCTGCCAGTACAAAGAAGGTTCCACTACACTATTTGCTAACACTGCTCGCCGCTGACTATTTGGCACATACAATGAATTTTCTGCCACATCTTCATACAATTTCCATTCTCTGATCATCATATGACACATGACTGCCTTTTTGCTTAATGCATCTGCCACCACATTAGCTCTGTCTGGATGGTATGCCAAACTGAAATCATAATCTTTCAAATATTCCATCCACCTGTGCTGCCTCAAATTCAGATATTTCTGGGGGAAGATGTACTTCAAACTCTTGTGATCAGTGAATATTTCAAACCTCTCACCATACAAATAGTGCCGCCAAATCTTTAGTGCAAACACAACTGCTGCCAGCCCTAAATCATGTGTTAGGTAATTCTCTTCATGCTTCTTCAATTGCCTGGATGCATAGGCTACCACCTTTCCATGCTGCATTAACATTGCTCCCAAACCTCTTCTAGATGCATCTGTATACAATACAAATCTGCCACTGCCTGACGAAATCTCCAATATAGGTGCTGTGGTAAGCCTCTTCTTCAACTCTGCAAAACTGTGCCTGCAATCTGAAGACCATACAAAGGGCACTCATTTCCTTGTCAATCTTGTCATTGGTGCTGCAATCTTCGAGAAATTCTGGATAAACTGCTTGTAATATCCTACCCAACCCAGAAAGCTTCTAATCTCTGTCACTGTCTTCGGTTCTTCCCACTTCATTACTGCCTCTACCTTGGCCGGATCAAGTACAACACCTTCACCTGATATCACATGACCCAGAAACTGAATCTCTTTCAGCCATAACTCACATTTTCTAAACTTGGCATACAACTGATGATCTCTCAAAGTCTGTAATGTAATCCACAAGTGTGCTGCATGCTCTTCCTCTGATACTGAATATACCAGTATATCATCAATAAAGACCACAATGAACTAATCTAGATACGGATCAAATATCATGTTCATCAAATTCATGAATGCTGCTGGCGCATTGGTCAACCCGAATGGCATAACAACAAACTCATAATGCCCATATCTGGTTCTGAAAGCTGTCTTGTCAATGTCTTCTTCCTTAATCCTCAGCTGATGGTACCCTCACCTCAAGTAAATCTTGGAAAATACTTTAGCTGACTGAAGCTGATCAAACAAATCATCAATTTGGGAAGTGGATACTTATTCTTGATGGTAACCTTGTTCAATTGCCTATAATCAATACACATTCTCAGACTACCATCCTTCTTTCTGACAAACTATATGGGTGCTCCCCATGGTGAATGACTGGGCCTAATAAACCTTTCTCTAATAATTCATGCAACTGCTTCTTCAATTCCTTCAGCTCTATCGGTGCCATTCTGTAAGGTGCCTTTGAAATCGACATACTGTCTGGCTGCAACTCAACTGTGAAATCCACCTCCCTATATGGAGCTAACCCTGGCAACTCCTCTGGAAACACGTCTGCAAACTCTCTAACTACCAGTACTGAATCTACAGACTTACTGGACTCAACTAAACTAACTGAAGCAAGGTACGCTGCACACCCTGTATTAATCATCCTTTTAGCCCTAAGTGTGGAAATAATAAACTTAGGAGTGTAGAAGGGCATACCTTGAAACTCAAACACTGCTTTACCAGGCCTGCAAAATCTGACTCTCTTCTTTCTACAATCCACCAATGCCCCATAGGCTTCCAACCAATCCATCCCCAAAATCACATCATAATCCTTCAATGAAAGTGCATACAATCTTACTGGCATCTGATTCCCCTAAATCACTATCGGAACCTCATCTAAGAAACATGAAGTGAGCATGAAACCTCCTGAGGGAACCTCTACAATCAACTCACACTACCTTTCTTCTAGGGGATGTACCATGCTATCCAGAAAATCCTCGGAAATGAACAAATGCGAAGCACCCAGATTGATCAATATTCTAGCAGAAAAATCAAAAGGCAGTAATATACCTTCAATTAGATTGGATGCCTCTACCTGAGCTCTGGTAAGTGCCATAACACGACCCCGTCCTCCTCTCTGGAAAGGTGCACCTCTGCCTCGCTCTGCTGGCTGCTAGAATGGTTTTGCTACTGCTGAGTCCCTCTACTATAGCTGTACTCTCGAGGATGTAGACAATTCCTGGCTAAATGTCCTGGCTGCCCACAGTTATACCACCTAAAGCCTAGAAAAGCTGCGGGCTGCCCTGCTGTGCTCTGCTGCGACTCCTCCAGAGCTGGCATGTAACCTCGGCCCTGCTGATAACCTTGTTGAAAGCCCTGCTGCCTGCCACCACCTCGTCCTCCTCCTCTGAAGATCTTCTTCAACTTGTTACCCCACTTGGCAAATCCTGACAATGATGAAGCTCCTGAGGGTGTCTTACCCTTGCTGATGCCTATAGACTGATGGGGAAGCCAAAAACTGCATGAACCTCCTGACTAGGACTGCCCCTATCTTGCCTGAACAGTCCTCTCTAGTATAGCTGCTCCCTGTGCCGCTTCCTCCACTATCCTGTACATGAGGGGAATCACTGCATCCTGTAACTCCGGTCGCATACCTCTAATGAAATACACTACGAACATTGCATTATCAGTAACTATATATGGAGCACATCTGCTCAGCGCCATAAACCTCTTTTGGTACTCTAACACTGATAGATTCCCTTGGTGCAATGTCCTGAACTGCTCCCTCTTGGCCTATTGTATCTGAACTGGGAAGAAAGTATCGTTGAATTCTGTCAAAAACCCTGGCCAGGTGATGGTGTCCTCCATCCTCCCTGTAAACACTGTTTGCATCTTCAATCTCCACCACTCCTGTGCAAAGCCTCGTAGCTGGTAGGTGGCAAGAATCACCCTGTCTGCCTACGGACACCTCATAGTAACGAACACCCTCTCTATCTCGTGCACCCAATGCTTCGTTGTATCTGGGTTGGGGACTCTTGAGTACGTAGGGGGCTGCAACTGCAAGAACTTCTCCACAAGTGTTGTAGACTCCTCTGCACTGGATGGCCGTGCTGGTACTATTGGGAGTATAGGTACAACAGGTGGTACCTCAACTCCTAGTGGTGGGGGTGGGGGTGGTGCTATTGGTACTGCCTCCTCTACAACTAGTGGTACCAATGCTGCCGGCTGTACTGGTGCCTGATGATCCAGCCTTGTCCGAATGTCTGTGATGCTTTCCCATAATCTCTCTATCATCTGCTGTGTGGTCTCCTCCGGCTCATCTCCACCACCTCCCCAATCTCCCCTGTCTGCCATTTCTGATCCTGCACAAACATCATTCCAACCATACAATATACAACAAATCAATACAAAAATCAGGTCAACTACCAGCAGTGGGCAAAAGTAGAGAACATGCTATGTAAATTTCTAATTCCTTTATATTCACAAGGACCTTGCTCTGATACCAACTGTAGCGGTCCTCTTCGTTCAAACCCGTTAACCTAATAACGAGCTTGACCGAACTCCGCCTTCCACGAACGAGCCGTAGTCTCGCAAGGGATACCATTCACAAGTCTGTAGAAATATAAAGGAAACAACTCAAATATATATAAGATTGCCATCTCACAACATGAATTATACATAGCCATTCTCTCAACTGTAGCCAGACACAAGTACATCAAGACCTGGGGCATACCCCAAGGTATATAAAGAAAGGAAATTACACTGCTGGTGGTGTAGACCCAACCCCGCTACGGTGCGGCTCCGAACTACAAGAAGGGCGAGAAGCCTCCTGCTCTCCCTCACTTGAAAGGAGTAGGGGTAAGCCTCATAACTCACTGGCTCAGTAGGGAAACTCCCCTAAAAGCCGAACAAAACTAAACTCACAAGTACAGAAGCAGGAAGCTATGCTAGCAATTTATAGAACTATCTAAGTAGGATATTTAAGCTGTAGATATTACTTACCGCATGCCATTAACATAAATCAACCTTTAATAAATAAACAGCAAATCTCGCCAGATGTACGTGCTAAAGTAGAAAAACGCCACACTCGGGCCACAAAGACTGGTTCGCGACACCAGCAACTGACCTGGGCAAACTACACAGGACTACCTCTCAGTCTCGCAACCACGGATGAAAGGTACAGCTGCCGCTCCACTAGAACAAGACAAGAAACTGTGGAGACCAACCAACACCACTCTTGTGGACCACACTGCCGTAGGCCCATGCCTGGCCCCTTTAGGACTCTGGCCCGAGCTCCCTAAAGTGAGGCACTAGAAAACAAGACTAGCTGAGGCCCAGTACATCTACTAGGGTCTGTAACCCCCAACCACAAGCGCACTACAAGCGACAAACACAAACTCTCACAAGTCATTGTCCCACTATCGTATTTCCCTTAGCCAGACGTACAACTCTACACAAGAGTGAGGGTGTCCAGGAAGACGACACAGACCTCGACGGTACATAAGTACCGGGACAAGTCTCGAGCACTCACGTGTCTGGCTCACACAAAACCTGGGGCTCCCAACTGAAGAGGTAACAATGGTAGGCGTCATACTACTCACCACGCATACACAAACCACGTGAACACACCACACAAACCACGTGAACAACACACTCCTCAAGCTCTACAGGTGCCAATGCACTGCTTACCATTACCATGCACAATATATATCGATAATCTGAAAGCTACGTAACCATGTGCAAGCATATTGCCCTCAGAATCGTTATCGAGATGGGGTCCACTGTCGCCTTCAGAACGCGACACCTCGATATATCACATTTAGAAGCAGAACACGATGGGGTCGGGCTGTCGCATTCAGAACATGACAGGCAGGTCCGTTGCCTTCACAGACAGTGACCTAAATCCGAGAACCCATCTCCGGATTCCCCTTGCAAACCTTATAAAATGCCATGTCAAGCAATTATTCATGTTCTACACAGTGCCCTAGCATGATATCTAGCATCTATAAAGCAAATAACAAGCTACACATACACCACATGCAATCCACGACATAAAATGGGGCAGAGTCTCCCTATCTTCACGAAGAACGTGAAGAACGGCAATCCCCAGGCGTTTCCCCCACTCCGTACCACGTCCTCGTGGCGAGAGCACGCCAAAAACGGCTCCAAAACCCCGAATCGCCCGAAATCCACGCGAAAACGCCTCCCCCTGGCCAAACAGAGCTTGCTGAGCTCTATCTGGCCGACCTAGTTTAAGAGCACTTCGCGGTTGAGAACATGACGCACCCTGCCGTCGTAATATGAATGTGACGGAGATGGTCGTTGCCTTCTCAACACCAATGTCAACAAGCTGCCCAACGCGCGACATGCGGCGGACATGTAGACAAAGACCCTCAAGCGGTGGTAACTAAAACACGACACCCAGGGCCGTTGTGTTCAGAACGTGACGCCCAGCCCTGTCGCGTTCACAGACAGTGAACCAGTGGGTGCTTTGAGCCCAAACTGTCGGCCCACGAAGCCCCACAACTTGCATAAACACCTAAAACACACACCAAAAGCCACACACTGGCCTCCACAACCACTAAGCCATGATCTGAATGGTTAATACGCTACATTACTATCATTTAAAAGAAATTTCATCCTCGAAATTTAAGAAGAAAGCTCGACACCAAAAATTTTCAACTAAACAAGCATTGTACTATAACCTAGGATAATTAAAGGCTTACTCAAACAAGCATGGATACGCTTTCATCATTTCCTCTTCTAACTCCCCCGTATCCTCTCCGCCCTGTCTGTTCTCCCATCTGACTTTCACTAATTCAATTTCCTTATTTCTTAACTTCTGGGTTCTGCGACCTGTAATCTGCACTGGATATTCCAGCATTGTCATGTCTGGCTTCAGATCATCTCTCTGGTAACTGACCACCTGGGAAGGATCTTGGATATATCTTCTAAGCATTGAAACATGGAACACATCATGTGTGTCTATGAAATCTGTTGGGAGATCCAATCTGTAGACTGTTTCACCAATTCTTTCTAATATCTGGAATGGGCCAACATATCTTGGACTCAATTTACCTTTTTTACTGAATCTGAGCACACCTTTGGTAGGAGAAACCTTCAAAAATACATAATTGCCAACTTCAAACTGTAGTGGCCTACGTCTGGTGTCTGCATAGCTCTTCTGACGACTTTGTTGAATTTAATGAATTTAATGAATTTACCATTTTTGCACATTGTTGAATCAGCTCTGGACCCATAACATGTCTCTCACCTACCTCATGCCAATTCAATGGTGTCCTGCATGGTCTTCCATACAAGGCTTCATAAGGTGCCATTCCGATACTTGCATGATGATTGTTGTTATATGCAAACTCTACCATGCCTAAGTGGTGTTCCCATGTACCTCCCCATACTAGACAGCAAGCTCTCAACATGTCTTTAATAGTCTGAATTGTTCTCTCTGTCTGCCCATCTGTCTGTGGATGGTAAGCTGAACTGTACCTCAATTCTGTGCCTATGACTCTCTGCAAACTCCTCCAGAAACCTAAAGTGAACCTGGGATCTCGATCTGAGACAATGGTGACTGGAATCCCATGTAAAGGTACTATTCTATCTACATACAATCTGGCTAATCTACCCACAGTCCATGTCATGCTTACTGCCAATAACTTGTAAACCTTGGTCAATCTGTCCACAAAACCCAAGTACCATTGTGACTTGCTGATGTCCTGGGCAAACCAACTACAAAATCCATAGCAATATCATCACATTTCCACTGTGGAATGGGCAATGGCTGCAACAGTCCTCCTGGCCTCTGGTGCCTGCTTTTACTTGCTGACAAACTGAACATCTTACTATGAATTCTGTAATTGTTTTCTTCATATTAGGCCACCAGAAATGCTTCTTCAAGTCTTGATACATCTTCATGCTGTCTGGATGAATGGTGTATATGGACCTGTGAGCCTCTAACACTTTCTGCCTGACCTCGGCATATGCTGGCACATACAACCGACCCTTGAGTCTGACCACGCTGTCATCATCAAGTGTAACCTCCTCCATTCTCACAATATTAACTAATTTTTCATCTATTATTTGCGCTTCCATTATCTGCCAGTACAAAAAAGGTTCCACTACACTATTTGCTAACACTGCTCGCCGCTGACTATTTGGCACATACAATGAATTTTTGCCACATCTTCATACAATTTCCATTCTCTTATCATCATATGACTCATGACTGCCTTTCTGCTTAACGCATCTGCCACCTAATTAGCTCTGTCTGGATGGTATGCCAAACTGAAGTCATAATCTTTCAAATATTCCATCCACCTGCGCTGCCTCAAATTCAGAACATTCTGGGAGAAGATGTACTTCAAACTCTTGTGATCAGTGAATATTTCAAACCTCTCACCATACAAATAGTGCCGCCAAATCTTTAGTGCAAACACAACTGCTGCTAGCTCTAAATCATGTGTCGGGTAATTCTCTTCATGTTTCATCAATTGCCTGGATGCATAGGCTACCACCTTTCCATGCTGCATTAACACTGCTCCCAAACCTCTTCTAGATGCATCTGTATACAATACAAATTTACCACTGCCTGACGAAATCTCCAATATAGATGATGTGGTAAGCCTCTTCTTCAACTCTGCAAAACTGTGCCTGCAATCTGAAGACCATACAAAGGGCACTCATTTCCTTGTCAATCTTGTCATTAGTGCTGCAATCTTTGAGAAATTCTGGGTGAACCGCCTATAATATCCTGCCAAACCCAAAAAGCTTCTAATCTCTGTCACTGTCTTCGGTTCTTCCAAGTCATTACTGCCTCTACCTTGGCTAGATCAACTACAACACCGCCACCTGATATCACATGAACCAGAAACTGAATCTCTTTCAGCCATAACTCACATTTTCTAAACTTGTCATACAACTGATGATCGCTCAAAGTATGCAATGTAATCCTCAAGTGTGTTGCATGCTCTTCCTCTGATGCTGAATATACCAGTATATCTAGGGGTGTTCATGGTTCGGTTCAGTTTGGTTTTCTCCATTTTTGGAGAAAACCAAACCGAACCGAAGTCATTGTTTGAACCGAACCGGTTCGGTTCGGTTCAAACCGAATTCTGGCATTTTTGGGTATTTTTTCTGGTTTTTCTAGCATTTCTGGCAATGACCAGCAAAAACCATGTGAAAAGGGGCATTTTGTGATGGTCGCGAGTATCGAACTCGCGACCACCATGCGCGTAGAGGGCGCGCGACGCCGCCCTCCGTTGCGCTACCCTTTTTTTGTATATTTCTATTATTTATATAATTATATATAGCTATTCGGTTCATTTCGGCTTCCCAGCCTGAAACCGAACCGAACCGCCCAGCCCATGAAACCGAACCGAACTAAACCGAACCAGTCGGTTCGGTTCGGTTTTTCGGTTTGGACCATATTCTGTACAGCCCTAAGTATATCATCAATAAAGACCCCAATGAACTGATCCAAATATGGATGAAATATCTTGTTCATCAAATTCATGAATGTTGTTGGCACATTGGCCAACCCGAATGACATAACAACAAACTCATAATGCCCATATTTGGTTCTGAAAGTTGTCATGTCAATGTCTTCTTCCTTAATCCTCAGCTGATGGTACCCTCACCTCAAGTCAATCTTGGAAAATACTTTAGCTGACTGAAGCTGATCAAACAAATCATCAATTCTGGGAAGTGGATACTTATTCTTGATGGTAACCTTGTTCAATTGCCTATAATCAATACACATTCTCATACTACCATCCTTCTTTCTGACAAACAATACTGGTGCTCCTCATGGTGAATGAATGGGCCTGATAAAACCTTTCTCTAATAATTCTTGCAACTACTTCTTCAATTCCTTCAGCTCTGCCAGTGCCATTCTGTAAGGTGCCTTTGAAATCAGCATACTGTCTGGCTGCAACTCAACTGTGAAATCCACCTCCCTATGTGGAGCTAACCGTGGCAACTCCTCTGGAAACACGTCTGCAAACTCTCTAACCACCGATACTGAATCTACAGACTTACTAGACTCAACTAAACTAACTGAATCAAGGTATGCTACACACCCTGCATTAATCAACCTCTAGCCCTAAGTGCAGAAATAATAAAGTTAGGAGTGTAGAAGGGCATACCTTGAAACTCAAACACTGCTTTACTAGGCCTGCAAAATCTGACTTTCTTCTTTCAACAATCCACCAATGCCCCATAGGCTTCCAACCAATCCATCCCCAAAATCACATCATAATCCTTCAATGAAAGTGCATACAATCTTGTTGGCATCTGATTCCCTTGAATCACTATTGAAACCTCATCTAAGAAACATTAAGCCAGCATGAAACCTCTAGGGAACCTCTACAATCAACTCACACTGCCTTCCTTCTAGGGGATGTACCATGCTATCTAGAAAATCCTCAGAAATAAACGAATGCGAAGCACCGGGATCAATCAATATTCTAGCAAAAAAATCAAAAAGCGGTAATATACCTTCAATTAGATTGGATGCCTCTGCCTGAGCTCTGGTAAGTGCCATAACTCGACCCCGTCCTCCTCTCTGGAAAGGTGCACCTCTGCCTTGCTCTGCTGGCTGCTAGAATGGCTGCTGCTGCTGCTGAGTCCCTCTACCATAGCTATACTCCCAAGGATGCAGACAATTCTTGGCTAAATGTTCTGGCGGCCCACAGTTATAACACCTAAAGCTTGGAAAAGCTGTGGACTGCCCTGCTGTGCTCTACTACGACTCCTCCAGAGCTAGCCTATAAACTCGGCCTTGCTGATAACCCTGCTGAAAGCCCTACTGCCTGCCACCACCTCGTCCTCCTCCTCTGAAGATCTTCTTTAACTTGTTACCCCACTTGGCAAATCCTGACAATGATGAAGCTCCTGAGGGTGTCTTACCCTTGCTAATGCCTGTAGACTGTTGGGGAAGCTGAAAACTACATGAACCTCCTGACTGGGACTGCCCCTATCTGGCCTGAACAGTCCTCTCTAGTAGCTGCTCTCTGTGCCGCTTCCTCCACTGTCCTGCACATGAGGAGAATCACTGCATCCTGTAACTCTAGTCGTAGACCTCTAATGAAATACTCTACCATCATCGCATTATCAGTAACCACATATGGAGCATATCTGCTCAGCGCCATAAACCTCATATGTAACTCTAACACTGATAAATTCCCCCGCTTCAATGTCCTAAACTGCTCTTGTATCTGAACTGGGATGAAAGTATCATTGAATACCGTCAAAAACTCTGGCCAGGTGATGGTGTCCTCCGTCCTCCATGCAAACACTGTCTTCATCATCAATCTCCACCACTCCTGTGCAAAACCTCGTAGCTGGTAGGTGGCAAGAATCACCCTGTCTGCCTGCGAACACCTCATAGTAACGAACACCCTCTCTATCTTGTACACCCAATGCTCCGTTGTATCTGGGTTGGGGCCTCCTAAGTACGTGGGGGGCTACAACCGTAAAAACCTCTCCACAAGTGTTGTAGACTCCTCTGCACTGGCTGGCTGTGCTGGTACTGCTGGAAGTATAGGTACAACAGGTGGTACCTCAACTCCTGGTGGTGGTGGGGGTGGTGCTATTGGTACTGCCTCCTCTACAACTGGTGGTACCACTGTTGCCGGCTGTACTGGTGCCTGATGATCTAGCCTCGTCCGAATGTCTGTGATACTTTTCCATAATCTCTCTATCATCTGCTGTGTGGTCTCCTTCGGCTCATCTCCACCACCTCCCCAATCTCTCCTGTCTGCCATTTCTGATCTTGCACAAACACCATTCCAACCATACAACATACAACAAATCATTACAAAAACCAGGGTCAACTACCAGCAGTGGGCTAAAGTAGAGAACATGCTATGTAAATTTCTGATTCCTTTATATTCACATGGACCTTACTCTGATACCAACAGTAGTGGTCCTCGTCATACAAACACGTTAACCTAATAACGAGCTTGACCTGACTCCGCCTCCCACGAACGAGTCGTAGCCTCGCAAGGGATACCATTCACAAGTCCGTTGAAATATAAAGGAAACATCTCAAATATATATAAGATTGCCATCTCACAAATATTTACATGAAATATACATAGTCATTATCTCAACTGTAGCCAGACACAAGTACAACAAGACCTAGGGCATACCCCGAGGTGTACAAAGAAAGGAAATTACACAGCTGGTGGTGCAAACCCAACCCCGCTATGGTGTATCTCTGAACTAGAAGAAGGGCGAGAAGCCTTCTACTCTCCCTCACCTGAAAGGAGTAGGGGTGAGGCCTCACAAGTCACTAGTTCAGTAAGGAAACTCCCCTAAAATCCGAACAAAACTAAACTAGCAAATATAGAAGCAACAAGCTACGCTAGCAATTTATAGAACTATCTAAGCAGGATATTTAAGCTGTAAATATTACTTACCGCATGCCATTAACAGAAATCAACCTTTAATAAATAAATGGCAAAACTCGCCAGGTGTACGTGCTAAAGTAGGAAAATGCCACACTCGGGCCACGAAGATTGGTTCGCGACACCAGCAACCGACCCGGACAAACTACACAGGACTACCTCTCAGTCTCACAGTCACAGACGAAAGGTCCAGCTCCCGCTCCACTAGAACAAGCCATGAAACTATGGAGACCAACCAACACCACTCTTGCAGACCACACTGCCGTAGGCCCATGTCTGGCATCTTTAGGGACTCTGGCCCGAGCTCCCTAAAGTGAGGCACTGGAAAACAGGACTAGCTGGGGCCCAGTACGTCTACTGTTGTCGTAACCCCCAACCACGAGTGCGCTACAAGCGACAAACACAAACTCTCACAAGTCATTGTCCTACTACCGTCTTTCCCTCAGTTGGACGTACAACTCTACACAAGAGTGAGGGTGTCCAGAAAGACGACACAGACCTCGATGATACAGAAGTACCGGGACAAGCCCCGAGCACTTACGTGCCTAGCTCACACAAAATCTGGGGCTCCCAACTGAAGAGGTAACCACGGTAGGCGTCGTACTACTCACCACGCACACACAAACCACGTGAACACACTGCACAAACCACTTGAACAACACGTCAACCACGACAACACACTCCTCGAGCTCTACAAATGACAATGCATCGTTTACCATTACCATGCACAACATATATCAATAATCCGATAACTACATAACCATGTGCAAGCATATTGTCCTCGGAATCCTTATCGCGACGGGGTCCACTGTCGCCTTCAGAACTCGACACCTCGATATGTCGCGTTCAGAAGCAGAATACGATGGGTCAAGTTGTCGCGTTCAGAATGCAACAGCCAGGTCCTTTGCCTTCATAGACAGTGACCTAAATATGGGAACCCATCTCCGGATTCCCCATGCAAACCTTATAAAACGCCATATCAAGCAATTATTCATGTTCTACACAGTTCCCTAGCATGATATCTAGCATCTATAAAGCAAATAACAAGCTACACATGCACCACATGCAATCCACGACGTAAAATGGAGCAGAATCTCCCTACCTTTGTGAAGAATGCAAAGAACAACGATCCTCGAGCGTTTCCCCCGCTCCGTACCACATCCTTGCGGAGAGAGCACTCCAAAAACGGCTCCAAAACCCCGAATCGCTCGAAATCCACGCGAAAACTCCTCCCCTTGGCCAAACAAAGCTTGTTGGGCTCTATCTGGTCGACCTAGCTTAAGAGCATTTCGCGGTTGAGAATGCGACCTACCATGCCGTCGTGATATGAATGCGACGGAGATGGTCGTCGCCTTCTCAATACCGACGTCAGCAAGTCGCCCAGCGCGCGACTTGCGGCGGACATGCAGATGAAGACCCTCAAGCGGCAGTAACTAAAACGTGACACCCAGGGCCGTCGCGTTCAGAACGCGACGTCCAGCCTTGTCGCGTTCATAGACAGTGAACCAGTGAGTGCTTTGGGCCCAAACTGTCAGCCCACGAAGCCCCACAACCTACTTAAACACCTAAAACACACACCAAAGGCCACAGACTGGCTGCCACAACCACTAAGCCATGATCTGAACGGTTAATATGCTACATCAAGTGATACATTTCTTCATCAATTGGAAAATTTGTTCTTCAATTGATACATTTGTTCATCAATTGGAACATTTACTTTTTAATTGATACATTTGTTCATCAATTGGAACAGACAGGAAATCGATTGGGGAAGGTAGACATCGATTGGTGAACAAAATCTTCCAATTGGTGAACGAAGCTTTCCAATTGGTGAAGACACAGATTTTCTATTATTGTTGTTCTTTATTATTATTATTATTTATTAAATTTTATTTTTATGTTTATATTGGGAAACCAACACATCGAATCATTCAACTCATTTGAGGAGGTTACTGGTTTATTACTTTTTTTAACTGACACAAACATTTATGGACATTGAAATGCATATGCAAAAATTAAATAAACGAAAAATCCAATTAGAATTCAGCAGAATCTCCACCTATTTCGGGTTGTGGGCGGATGCAATAGTACTCATCCACGAAGATTCGAGATGGCCCCAAAATTTTAAGGTGCATGGCTATCACAACACCCGATATTATCCCGGGGTCGTTCCCGCGAGGGCTTGCCTACAAGAAGGACTGGATTACCCGAATATTCCGACGGGACATCATGTGCACGTAGACAGTGCTCTTTGATTTAGCCTCGTGCTTTGCCATTAACCAAACAACGGAAGTCCTTAAAAGTCCCTGATGGCCACGAATGTGAGCATGGGCAAGAAAATAAATTGGCGTTCCCAAGTTAATGTACCGACAGAACACAAAGACTCAAATCCGATGAGATATGCGGAGAGGGCATATCGGCCCCCACTTTTTATTATCATTTTTTAAAATATAGATATACATCTATCTATGTTTAGATGTGTGGGCATATGCATATTGCAAATCCAAGTTTCATTGGGCATGTTGATCACAAGCTGCCAACAAGAGATAAATCTACAATCATGAAGCGTAGGCATGCCAGTCACACAAGTGACAATGTGTTCTGCCTCTGAGAGTCAGAGGACTTTAAATCTCATATGCGCACCGTTCGACTTCGCCATACGAATGGGTATCGAGTAGGTACCAAAGACCTGCCGCTGCGTAAACTCAACGACGTTAATTACATCTCCTTTTGGGGAAAAAAACCCTTGATTAATCGTCAGAGAAAGGAGCCTTATGGCCAAAATAGGAGACATTCGATAAAAGATACGCAAATAAGTATGCAATCAGGGATGCCCACATGGGACCTATATAGATTACATCCTACAGAGGAGGCATTCTTTTATTTCATGATTTTTTTAAAATCTGATTTTGTAAGTTATGTCATTTCATTTGAACTTGTTTTCTTTGTTTTTTTTTTATGTGAGGATGATTTAAAGTTATTGAGCTTGATTTAGAGTTGTTTTTGTTTGATTTGAGAGTGTATTATCTAGACTTGAAGTTGTTTTATTTGAGTTGAAAGTGTTTCATTTGAATTTAGATTTTTTAATTTTATTATTTTATTTTACATTTTTAAATATTTTAACAATTTATTATCATTTATTTATTTTTGTTTTTTTATTTTATCATTTTTATCATTTATTTGATTTTTTTTATCATTTTAAAAGTTTTTACCGAATGTACCCCAATCGGTGTAATTGCTCTTCAATTAATACATTTGTTCATCAATTGGAATATTTGTTCTTCAATTGATACATTTGTTCATCAATTTGAATATTTGTTCTTCAATTGATACATTTGTTGTCCAATTGGAACATTTGCTCTTCAATTGATACATTTGTTCATCAATTAGAACATTTGTTCTTCAATTGATACATTTGTTCTCCAATTGAAACATTGTTCTTAAATCGATACATTTGTTCATCAATTGAAATAGACATGCAATCGATTGGAGAAGGCAGATAATCGATTGATCTCTAAAGGCAATCGATTGGTGAATAAAGGGAAATTGATTGGTGAAGACTGGCAATCGATGGATGAAGAAAGCTTCCAATTGATGAAGAGAGGCAATCGATTGATGAAGAAAGTTTCTAATTGATGAAGAGAGGCAATCGATTAGTGAACAAAACTTTCCAATTGGTGATGAAAACTTCCAATTGGTGAAGACACATATTTATTATTATTATTATATTTAAATAATTTTTATTTTTATATTTATCATATCATCATTTATTTTCTATGTCCATTAAAAGTTCTTGACTTGCCCATTAGGGCACCAACACATCCAAACCTTCAACTCATTTGAGGAGGTCATTGATTTATTACTTTTTTTTTGAAGTGACACAAACATTAATGGACATTCAAATGCATATGAAAAAAATTAAATAAACGAAAAAAATCAATTAGATTTCACAGCATCTCCCCCTATCCCGAGTTGTGGGGGGGTGCAATAGGTACTCATCCACGAAGATCCGAGATGGCCACAAATTTCTAAAGTGCATGGCTATTACAACACCCTATATTATCTCAGGTCGTTCCCTCGAGGGCTTGCCTACAAGAGGGACCAGATCACCCGAATTTTCAGACGGGACATCATGTGTGTGCACGTAGACAGTGCTCTTTGATTTAGCAACCGCAGTAGGTCTGCCCTCGTCGCAACAGCCACTGCCTTTTTCACAGCAGCCACCCATAATGCCACCTCGACCATGGTCGAGCTTGAAGAAGCCGATCACCCTCGCAAGCTGGATGGAAGATTCGATGAAGACCCTCCTAGAGGCGGCCCCGCTGGCCATGGCAGCCGAGATTGGCTCAGGCGGGGGGGACCTGCCACAGCGGACGGAGAGGAGGGAGGAGACGAAGGGGTTCCTCTGGTGGACAGTGAAGGTGAAGGTGAAGGTGCAGAAGGCAGCAGCCTTCAAGGAGGCGATGGTGATGCGGTAGGATTTGGGGTCGACATCGGCGAAGGCACAGAGGCACCCCCGCCTGCCATGGCGACCAAGATGGGTTCAGGTGGGGTGTGGGGGGGAATCCGCCACCGGCAATGGAGAACAGGGTGGAGACAGAGGGGTTACTCCAGTGGACGGTGGAGGTGAAGGTGAAAAAGGGAGCGGCCTTGGAGGAGGTGATGGTTATGCGGCAAGAGTTGGGGTGGACATCGGTGAAGGTGCAGAAGAGGTGGGTGAAGAGAGTGGAGTTGATGTTGGAGATGGGGAAATCGCTATCAGGGAACCAGTAAGCGTTCCTAACGGTGCTCTTCACGATCGACAGGTGGAGGGCTGAGAGGAGCTCGCCTATGAGATTAGAGAAGATCCGCCGGTGCTGGGCCCACTGCCGCCTCCGCCGATGCCTGTCGCGCAGATGGGCTATAGGATCCCGCTCAGTGATGAGAAGAGGAAGAAGCCTGGAGCATGTTCGCAAGATTATCAGGTAGTAAAAAAAATCTCTCGAAAGCCCCCCTTTCTTTTATGTTTCCCAACTTTTCACTATCGTCTTTGAATTGGCGGGGTCAGAGTCAACCTAAACTTGCACACCTTTAATGAGTATGGGCAGCAACTGAGCTGTTGGGCCGACGATGGCTGAGGGAGGGTGGTGGTTGTAGGGGCAGGGGATCACCAATCCAACTAAAAACTATGTGTTCTTCGTTATAAGTTTCCTTCATTAACTCTACTTTTTAAATTGTAGGTTTCGTTTCAAATTCAATGTATTTAAAACACTGCATTAAGACTGCACATATGTCGATACATTTCTCCAATACATTTCTATTCTGGCATTTCAAATTGTCTGCATCTATTCTGACGTTTCAAAATGTATGCATTCAAACTAATAAATGACCATGCAAATTAAAGGAAAGCAGAGGAACATAAACAGTGAATGAAAAAAATGAATCGAACAAAAATCTATGTTTCTATTTTGGTGTTTGAAATTGTATGCATTAATTTAGGCATTTCAAATTGTATGCATTCAAGTCAATAAATGACCATGCAAATTAAAACAACAGAGGGAAAGAATGAATCAGACGGTAAAGTGTCTCTTCTAATAAACCGGACAGAAACAAAGATGTGTCTCTTCCTCCAGGGCGGACTAAGGCTAAACTGGGTTGAGGATGAACCGGACGGTAAAGTGTCTCTTCTAATGAACCTGATGGAAATAAAGATGTGCCTCTTCTTCCAGGGGGGCTAAGGCTAAACCAGGCTGAGGATGAACTGGACGAAATCTTAAAGTGAAGAGCATTTCAAATTATATGCATTCAAATCAATAAATGACCATGCAAATTAAAACAACAGAGGGAATGAATGAACCAGACGGTAAAGTGTCTCTTCTAATGAACCGGACGGAAAAATAAATGTGTCTCTTCCACCAGGGTAGGCTAAGGCTAAATCGGGCTGAGGATGAACCGGACGAAATCTTAAAGTGTCTCTTCTAGTATACTAGTCAAAAAAATGCCCTACGTGCATGTCATATATTTGTGATTGTTGTATAATTATTAAAATAATTTTAAAAACAATTAAAAAAATTCATATATTTGTAAAAGTAAATTAGAATATATAATTTTTTATTTCGAATAGTTTTCTTTTAAATAAATTTAACAATTCTCTTTTTTTTTACATTAAAAAATTTGACAATTATACTAAATATAGAAGAGATAAGAGCTAAATGATATGTGAATATAAGTCTTAAAACTAAAAGTTGTCATAGTTAGATTTCGACTGCCTCGGAGCAATCGCATCAGAATTTATAACGGAAATTCTGTTAAAAGTAAATAAAATATACTCGCTATGATATTTTGGGATAAGGCATTTGATTAAGAATATCTACTCAATTTAAAGGAAATGTTTAGCTTGACAACAACTTTAAAAGTTAATTATTTTGTTCATAACAATTGGTTTTATGTTATTGAAATTCTTTTTAGTATTGTCAACTATTTTACCTACTTTCTTCTCCTAATTCTAGTCAATTAGAACAACCAAAATAAAAGATTTATTTTGACACATGCTACCTATATATATGATGCAATCTTTTAATTGATCAACAACTGTTTATTTGCCAATAACTTTCCTGATAACAAGATATCTATGTATTGATTATTTGTGCTTGTTGTGGTTATTTTGATAATCTAGAAAATTATAATATATTTATAAATGTAACACTTGAAAAGTAATTTTTTATAAAATGGATAATTCTTCCATCATGTAGAATCCTTTGAATTTTATCATTTTCAACAATTTTCATAATATACTCTAATACTTTATAACAATCAAATGTCTATATATACACATATATACATGCAAATAATATAGTCTTTTTGACAAAAATATATACCATCAATATAATATAGTCATCATTTAGATTACTTTGCAGAAGTAGTCGAACCTGGTCACTACTAACCGATTAGAGACATTTTAAGTCTCTAATCAATCAACCTTGTATTGATCGAATATTTTACTAATCAATCTCTACCAACGTGTCAGATGAGGCTGAGCAGGTTCATCTCTGCCCATGCCTTCACATAGTTCTCCATGTCGTCTGTCTGCTGCCGCTCTTGATGAGGATAGTCTTCGTCTTCTTGGGGTCGTCGGTCATGGGGTCAATGATGCTGGCGCCCCTATCGACCTCCAGCAGCAACTTCTCTTTCAAAGTGCAGTTGACAATCTGCTCGGAGATGCGTTCAAAAGGAAAAACCTCAGCGGTGTGAACGTAGCCTCTCGTGAGCCTCATGACGAGGAGCCCGCCTCACAAACGACTCCAAAAATAGAGAACCATAATCCCTGTAACAAACAGAGATAGAGATAACTCCATCTACATGGATAATCATTATCCTCGAAGCTTGGGTGCTTTTTGTAACCTACTGTAAATATAAAACCAGTGGAATATTCAGGGTTGCAAAACATGCAAACCCATTCTCTCTATTCTCCATTCTCCTCCATTTTCGGGGTCATATGTGAGTCGGGCTCCTTGTTATGAGTCTCACGAGAGGCAACGTTCACAATGAAGACCATGATCTGTATGTCAGGCCTCTCCCCCGTCGCGGCCATGTAGTACTTGGTGATCATCTCATACACCTTATCGGTGGGGTGGAAGAGATAGCGACTGAGATGGTTGAACACCGCCTCCTTCTCCGAGAACATGTGGATGAACTCCGTCTCGCACTATTGGTTTAGGAAGATCCCCGACATGAAGTAGAACAACCAAGGGACTTTCCCTAGGATGGCCTGGCCCTTCTCACATAAGTACATATCCTCAGTCTGGTAGTCACGAAGGGAGGTGGGGCCTTGCCACTAGCGTCGCCGCTGCTGATCTTCTTGCTCTCCTCTCTTGAGCCTCATGACGAGGAGCCCGCCTCACAAACGACTCCGAAAATAGAGTACCAGAATCCCTGTAACAAACAGAGATAGAGATAACTCCGTCTACATGGATAATCATTATCCTCGGCACTTGGGTGCTTTTTGTAACCTACTGTAAATATAAAACCAGTGGAATACTCAGGGTTGCAAAACATGCAAACCCATTCTCTCTATTCTCTTTTCTCCTCCATTTTCAGAGTCATATGTGAGTCGGGCTCCATGTCATAAGTCTCACGAGAGGCTACGTTCACAATGAAGACCATGATCTGTATGTCGAGCCTCTCCCCCGTCGCGGCCATGTAGTACTTAGTGATCATCCCATACACCTTATCGGTGGGGTGGAAGAGATAGCGACCGAGATGGTTGAACACCGTCTTCTTATCTGGATGAACTCCGTCTCGCACTACTGGTTTAGGAAGATCCCCGACATGAAGTAGAGGTCCGACCTCAGGAACAACCAAGGGACTTTCCCTAGGATGGCCTAGCCCTTCTAACATAAGTACATATCCTCAGTCTGGTAGTCATGAAGGGAGGCGGGGGCTTGCCAATGGCGTCGTTGCCAGCATCTTCTTGCTCTTCTCTCGTGAGCCACATGACGAGGATCCCGCCTCACAAACGACTCCAAAAATAGAGTACCGGAATCCCTGTAACAAACAGAGATAGAGATAACTCCATCTACATGGATAATCATTATCCTCGGTGCTTGGGTGCTTTTTGTAACCTACTGTAAATATAAAACCAGTGGAATACTCAGGGTTGCAAAACATGCAAACCCATTCTCTCTATTCTCCTTTCTCCTCCATTTTTTGAGTCATATGTGAGTCGGGCTCCTTTTCATGAGTCTCACGAGAGGCTACGTTCACAATGAAAACCATGATCTATATGTTGAGCCTCTCCCCCGTTGTGGCCATGTAGTACTTGGTGATCATCCCATACACCTTATCGGTGGGGTGGAAGAGATAGCGACCAAGATGGTTGAACACCGTCTCCTTCTCCAAGAACATCTAGATGAACTTTGTCTTGCACTATTGATTTAGGAAGATCCCCGACATGAAGTAGAGGTCCGACCTCAGGAACAACCAAAGGACTTTCCCTAGGATGGCCTGGCCCTTCTCACATAAGTACATATCAACAGTCTGGTAGTCACAAAGGGAGGCGGCGCCTTGCCACTGGCGTCGCCGCTACTGATCTTCTTGCTCTTCAGCATGTTGGCGTAACTCTACAAATGGGATCGGTAGAATGACTTGAAGTTTGAGATGGGGAAAATTGGTAACTGCAACCAGGTGATGTCTAGGAAAGGCTCGCAAAAGAGGCTGGGCATGTCCTTGTCGGGGTCGATGAGGAGGGCATAGAGGAAGGTGTTGCTCAGCTCGCTCCATGGAGTCTGCAAGGTGTACTTGCACTCCACCTACTCCTCCGGCGCTGATTCCCCAACCTTGAGGAAGGGCAGTGTCTTCTTGTAGGCTGCAGTTTGGGGGGTGCATTTTGTACAGATCGTAGACATTTATTCTCATATTTACTACACAAAGCAGACCACGTAATTCTTCCCCCACTCCTTCTCCTCCAGTGCTCTCACTGGGACAGCTTCATTCTCCACGACCCTCTACTCAGAGAATGCCTGGACAAAGCGACAAGGCGCGGGGGAAAAACCAAGTTGCAAAAGAGACAAACATATTGCTTACTACGTCTGTATACATCATCACCACTGTAGGAAGCATGCAGCTGCCCCACACACACAGAGAACCTTGTAAGCGGCGTTGACGCCAGCGTAGGCAAAGCAAACCTCTAGGGGCCCCCTCTCCTTGTCGTTGCCGGCATGTCAGACCACCCCCGTGAGCGCGTCAGTCTCGTGCTGGTGCGCCGCCGTGAACGCCATCGTCGTCTGCCCCGTCTAACCCCCCCCCCCCCCCCCCCACCACCTTCATGTGTACAAACATATGAATGTGGTTGCTGGACGGTGTGTGCGTGCAGCCATGGATTACGACAAAAAGTACAAAGACTTCGACTATAGATAAAGAAGGACCTGTGGGAGTCATTAAGGTGATGGACGTTAACCGAAGGCGTTCGTGTAGAACTCCACGGACTTGGCGACGTCTTCTAATTACACCACGATGTACACGAATGCCGGCCTCAAGTTCGACCTCCCCCCCCCATCCCTCGTTCTTCTTCCTCTACTTCTTCGTGAGAATTGCAGGGACCTCTTTATTTTTGTCGGAGGAGGAGAAGGTTTGCATTAACATGGCCGGTGTCTGTTACGTGATGAAGACAAAACGATGAGGATTGTGGGCACCTTTGCCATTGAGAAGGAGGAAAGTTGTATTTAAGATATTATATTTAATTTTTTTATGAACAAACAGTTAAAAAAGAGAGACTTTTAGGTGAACTGGGATTGAACCGGACAAAAAAGTAGAAGTGCCTTTTCTAGCATATGGGTTATAGATAAGTTATAGGTAGATAGAAGAAACATTTGTTCAAAGTGGTATTTCACCCCTGCCGCCTTAACTCTAATTATGGAGTTTTTTTTTTGACAAATGCCTTAAATGTAATTTCTTAGTGTTAATTATTATGTTTGGTTGTGTCTAGTTTTAAGGTGATTTATTATTTGCTGGTCTCATGGTTGGACTTTGGCTTGGGTAAAAGCTGCATGTTATTATTATGTAAAATTTCATACTTTAATCCTCCACTTTGGAGTTCTTGTGCATCATTGATTGATGGCTGTCTCGTGCCTATTAGGATTGGTGTGCAGGAAAGAGTAGATCTATAAGGGGGTGAATAAATCTACTAGTGGAAGTTTTTACTTTAAAAAACAATTTGATCTATCACACAGATTTAAAACCCCTCAGAACAGTCTAATCAAATTTGTATAGCAATCCAGAACTGTGTTGAAGTGTATGTGGAACAGAAGCTCTGCATCTGTAGAAGCTTGGAGAATGAGCCTTCATCATCCAGAAGCCCTCCATACATTCCAGAGAGTTGATGCTCATCTGAAAGGCGTGGACTTGGTACTACATGTTGCAAGACTTTGATCTGAAGCTCTCTACATCGGCCAGTTCATCATTGTGACATCATCGTTAGAGACGACTACCAAGGCCAATTTTCTGTGACTGGAGAACTCTATACTTTACTTATTTACTTGTTATTTCTCCTATCCATGTTCTTAATTGTTCATAACTGAACCAACAACTCATTATTGTGTGGTTGGTGTGTGGTGCGTGCGGCGCGCTACACATCAGGTTATCTCGTCCCCAGAAATGAGGTGGGGTTGGTGTTGTCCCTGTAAACAACGGTGTGAGTGTGAGGTTTATTAGCTTGTATCTGGTGCAGGAATATGTGGTGGGCATCGTATGCACAGCGGAAATGATATTTAAATATTTAAAACCACGATTCTAGCACTATGTCATCGAACCGAGATGATGTCAGGTGCACGACATTCATGCAACCATACAAGGGCAAGACTCTCACCTAGGGGTGCTCGTAGAACCCCCTAAGCGTAGAACCTAGCCCCCTGGATGAAGAAGCTCCTCGCGACCTCCCTCTAGCGGAATCCACACGGTGGTGACCGGAACGATGGCGGCTCCTCTCACCAGTGTCTCCTCCTTGTCCGGGGGATGCTCCAAGCAGCACCTTGCAGTAGCAGTAGCAACTCAAGCAGCGGCAAGTAGGGACAGCAGGGAAGCTTCCTGCTTCCTCTTCTTCTCTTCTCCAAGGGGAGGAGAGGGCTGCGGCTGTGGTGTGTTGTGCATGGAGTGAGAGAGTGGGAGAGGAAGAAGAGAGGGGTGGTATGGGAGACCCCTCAGCTTGTAGGGCTCTCTCATCCCCTCCATCATGATGGAGGACACTATATAGTCAACCCTTCGCACAACCTCCACGCCATGCGGACGTGCATGGTACGGCTTAAAGGACATGCAACCATACCTGTGTTGGTAGCAACATAGACTGTCGCCAGCCATTACTGGTGACATGGTTGACTGCTGCCAAGAGTGAGTTCTCAACGTATGCCTTTTTTTGCTCCTGACATTCATGAGTGAAATGGCCTCGCTTTTTGCAGTTAAAACACTTCAGACAAATTTTATCTTTCTTGCCACTACGCTTCCCATGTTGGCGCTTGAAAGTTTTATCCTTATTGGAATCTGGTGCTGTGTCTGATCCTTTGTCCTTCTTTTGTGACCCGTTTTTCTTGAAGCGTCTACTACTCTAAGCGACATTAGTAACAACGCGATGCACTATTTCACGCTCGGCTTCTAACTCCACATGTTGAGATATATCCATGAAGTTTTTGATATTCTCATTATGAGTTAGAATTTGCTTCAAATGGGTCCACGCATCTGGAAAGGATCTAATCACCGCTTGACCTGTTGTTCATCGGTGAGTTCATGACCTGCTACCCCCAAATCACAGATCATAGTTGAAATGACCGTAAGGTGTTTAGCTACCGTGTGGCGTGACTCCATTCGGTAAGTCTCAAATTTCAAATCTCACAGAGGTTGCATGCCTTATTTTCGGTATGACCGTTGATGTCGAATGCCATAGAAAACGATGGATGTGCCATCAACCCTGAGTGGGTAAGAGGGTTGTCAACCCTAAATGGACAAGTGGGAGCTTGTTGGGTGGATGCTCATTTGGGCTATGTCAGAGCCCACCTCATGTGCCTGGTGAGGGTGCATAGCGCCCTCTTGCGGAGGGCGTGGCCGCGCTAGCGTGCAAGGCGTGCTGGAAGAAGCCACTGCTGTCACGTGCGGCGTGCGGCAGCAATGGCCCTTGCTGCCTCTTGCAGCAGGGGCTGCCCCCCTCCCCCTCTCTCCCTCATCTCTCCTCCTCCTCTAGTTCTCCTCCTATAAATAGCCCCTTCGTGGTAAAGGGGGTAGAGTGTGAGCTTTTGGCTTGTGGAGTAAAGGTGTTGTCTGAGGAGAGAGAGTGTAAAGAACCCAGGTTGTGTTCTCTTTCTGGCATCAACTTACAGAAGTACGTCATCCCCAGTGCCTGGGACTTAAGGCGTGGTACCGTGTAGGTGACTCTAGTAGCCATCTATTTACCACTATGAGGACCTGTTAATCAAGTTTCTGTTGTAAGGTATGTCCTTTCATCTATATTAACACTGATATCAGAGCCACTAGTTGGTTCTGGTTTTTTCCTTCTCCTATGAGCTGTATAGATGGCAAGTTCCTCGACACTGTCGGACCGTGAATTGACATATTATTCTGAGGATTGGTTCTCAAAAGATAATCTAACGTCGACCGAACAAAATGATGTCAACTCTGGTTTGTTGGTAGCAGATCCTAGACAAACGTTGTCCTTGGACATTGCGACTAGTGCAACAAGTGTACCGAGTGCAGGTGCACCGACAGCAACCATCAGCACACCTGTCTCAGAGATCTAGGTGGTGCATGTACTTCTTGGAGAGGATACATCAGATAGTCTAAGTGTATGTGTGCCTTCTCCTGACCGAGATAGATCCTTGGTTCCCTCCTGATTTTGAACAAGCCCCTTGGGAACCATGGCTGGTTGTATGGGAGTTGTATGTGCCAGTTGTGCCCCTCCCCGCACGACCTCTCACTATCACTAATAGGACTCCAGAGGGAGAGTTGGTGGCAGCTGAGGGTTATATATAGCTTTTGTAGAGAGTTGGAGATGACAGGTCATGTACTGCGCTAGTTTTTATAGTGCATTTTTGTTTCTGCTTTTGCGCGTGAGTTTGTTCAGTCTTGCAACGGAAGTTGTACATGTAACCTGTGTATGTTTATAAATAAACAAGTATGTTTATGGTTAACATATTATATATGTATTTTTTTATTTTATGAAAATTAGTTTTGCATATGAGATAATTGCTCAAAATCATTTTAATTATGTTGAATTATCTTATATAAGTGGGAGATGATTTTAATTGCCTAGCTTTACTTTCAATTTTACTATATAAGAAACATTCATTGTAATTAGTTTGGATTTCTAGAAGCAAATAGGAAAAATGTGTAAATTGATGTCAATTTTTTTTTTTCCTATTTGACATGTAGTGGTAAATTATGGCTGCCAAAAACATTATTGCTGATCTTACTAAGGGTGAAAAGTTGAATGGCTCAAACTATGATATATGGTATTGCAAAATGCAGTATTTGCTGAATGAGCAAAATGATTGATCACCTTACGGTGTCTATATCACTGCCTGTTGAGGGCAATAGCAGCATAGACCAAGAAGCTTATGTAGCTTGGTTTGCTAGATGAGCAAGATGTGATTGATCACCTTACGGTGTCTATGTCACCGCCCGTTGAGGGCAGTAGCAACACACACACACACACACACACACAACAGATTAGTTACAAACACAACTCAATGGATTCTTAAAAAATCTGAAACTTTCTCCCAAAAATTGTTGAGAAGAAAAGAAAAGAAAAGAAACACAACTTAAGTAGTAGATCATCTACACTGGGAACCATCTCAAAACAGAAAAGAGAAGAGAGAAAGGAAAATAAGAGACCCCGAACACTGGAAAACATACATATCATGTCTTGAAATCTATACCACATTGCAGTGAACCACCTTCTCTGTTCTTGCCCATAAAGTTTCTGTTAACTCATAGTTGGGGTATCCTAGCATATTGTCGATTGAGTGTTTACATGTTGGGGTATCTGAGCATATCATCGTTGGCCTCTAACTCCTAAAATTTGTTCTTCTTCGCCCCCCCATCCAGTAATCGGCAAGGCCATGGAGGCAGTTCCAGGAGGCAAGGAGTACAAGCAGGAGAACCTCTAAAGTGGAGAGCCTCATCAGTGGATCCACCACCCTCTAGTGAGTAAAATGGGGGTTGGTGAGAAAACCCTAGCTAGGGTTTCGTGGAGAACACTGTCTTGGCATTCTTACTTGAACTCAAATATCCTGTCAGACTGACTATTACAATCTCTTGATTATATCTTGATATCTTGTACGTCACACTAGTCATGTTGTATTATCATGGTTTAACTTCATAGTTCATATCATGCTTATGTCATCTAGATTTAAAAAGGTTAATTACTTATATCATTACTTGGAAGATGTAAATCCTACTGAGCGAGTGCTCTCATTACCTACTTTCCACCCTTTTTAGGAGAACAAGAAATAGATGAGAAAGAACAAGCTTATACTGGGGTAGACTTGGAGTGAAGAGTGTGCCATAGATCATCAAGTTATCATCATGATGTCTTAGAGTCTTATAGTTTGAAAGAAACTTAGAACCATAAGGTAGTGAGGAGAAATATGTATTTTTTCTTTCTTAAGTCTTTGTCATCCAATAAAGTTGTAATAGACAATTTTTCAGTTTTGAAATAAAATTTCAATTAGTTATTCATTTTGTGGGCCCTTATATTTGTGTTGATGCACATCAAATGCTCACTAGCTAGAGGCTTATTTTCCAGCTGTCCACATCTTGACTATTTATCTAATTTTCGCTATGTATTCTCGAGATGTGACATAAATGAATACCAGAAACCAAGGTCCAAAGGACCCACACTATAATCAAGAAGCCCAAAAACCTTGGGAGCCAGAACGCTGAAGGGTGGACAATTATGTTAAGAATGTGATGTCCCGATATGCTGCATTTTGGATGAGAATACGTCGAGGACAAGGCTGCGTTCTGAACACGGCCTCCTAGCTTGTTGCGTTCTCAGACAGAACAAATGGTGCACATCTTCCCTCGAGAAATCCCAAGAAACCATCATTCTCACATCCATACAACCACTGTAAATAGCTATATCAATGATGAACCATGAATATACCTCAAAAGAACCATTTCCATGCATTCAACCACACAAACCATGCAAACCACACAAACCATTTCCATAACTTTTTCTATAGACCTCGGACTGATGACCCATTTTTTTGTTGGATTTTCTATTCAAAGGCTTCAATATGGTATATTCAAATGTCAAATTTGCATAACAAATTAGTGAGTTATGACCCTAGAAGTGGAAGGTATGGGACTGCATCTGTCTTGTGATGAGCATACGTCTCGATTTCCTTCGTTTCTTTGCATGTGTGAGTTGATATATTCTGGGAAGGTTCTAGAAAGTCTTGTCATGCAATTCAACCTGTGATTAAAATTTAAATATTTTGACATGATTCTAATTGATCTTAAGTGATTGATCATGCTTTCTACTTACCGATTGCTCTCTTTCTTGCCTTGTTATCAAACTTGTTAAAATAAGCACATGGAAACTTGTTAAAATTGGTCATGCATGATTTTATTCCAGATTTAGCACTCTTGTTACTTGCCTAATGTGAGGCTTTCAAAATTGAATTTAAGAAAGTACTCGCACATGAACATGAGCGATTCTCACGCGCAGCTTGCACATACACTCTTGCACGATAGGAAATCTTTTTATTGGCTTGGATGAACTTTTTGTCAAATATTCCTTCTGCCGAACTAGGGACTCCTTGACCAAGGCCTCTGTAAGTCTTCCCAGACTATGGATTCGCACATGGCCGACAAGCAGGTTGTACCATGAAGTTCCCCGAAGTTAGTGTGGACTTCTCTCTCTCATTTTGACTTTCTCAGAGTGATTGCGCATAACATGAAACCAAGTTATTAATTAAAGACAAAATAGAGGTAAATGCGTCGTTATGCTACTAGATTGAACTCTTGACTTGATATTCCCAAAGTATCCTTGAACTCTATATCATTATTGTCATGACACCCTCGATAACACTTCGAATCATTATTGTTGTCATAATAGTCTTGAACCTTCTTGACCAATCCATCCTTATGGGCACACTGTCTTGTGATACATTCTTGAAGTACATCAATAATATTGGAGTCATAGACTCAGAACATTGTTCTCGTTGCCCATGAGTCAACGGGCTCATTGGGGTATATGCCAATGTTGCGTAATACAAACCTGACTGTGAGCCTGCATCTGGTCCTAGAGATTCTGGCAAAGTCGTGTTGCCTGTGGGTGTGATTGTCGGATTTTCTCCCAACAAATTCGTGTTACCCCAAGGTGTTGATTTCCCAATTTTCTAAATATGTTCGTTACCCCAGACGTTGATTGCAAGGCTAATCCCCTATCAAAGTCGTGTTGCTTGGTATGGTGCGGAATCATGATTGGTGCTTGGCATGGCATGTATTTGTTCCATGTGATACACTTGCTTGACTTGACTTGTTACTCACTACTGCATGTTGGCCCTTAACCCGAGTGGTAGAATGATGTACTTGCCTGAGGCACCATTAGACCCTACATGATATGAAAGTACATCTTGTGGAGTGCCCATAGCGGGTTACTCAAAATGTTTGCTAGTGAATTATCATATGTGCTTGTACTTCCTAATACTATCTTGATCTCTTGGAAGATACTCTAGTGACCTTCTTGCGAGTAAAGAACTTTCTTGTACAATCCCGATTGTTCTCACTCCAATGATACTGACGTGAGAGTTATCCTGACTTTCTTGCTCTATTGACCATGTTACTTTCAAGTGTGAATATTTTCTTGTACATGTGATATACTTTCTAATATGACAATATCCCATATTTGATCATCCTGCTCATATAATATCCCGAATTGGTTGGACGTCTCTTGATCATGTTGCTAGTCATGTTTTCTTATCGACTGTTACTTGCATATTTTGTTCATGGTGTACAACTTGCAATTTGTTAATTACTTATATTTTCCAATGACGATGTAAATCCTATTGGGAGAGGGTGCTCCTGCTTCCTTTAACAATTTCAGGTAGTGAAGGTAAAGCTAAATGATGGGACTTGTACGCCAAGTATGGAGTACACTTAGAGAGTCGTTCTTATTTCTAGTTAGTCTATGAGAATGGTCATTATTGTAATTTTCCCCTTTTTATGGAAAGAGAGAGAGATTGGTGAGATAAGAGTGTTTTTTTTTGACATTAGAGCTTGTAAAATTCATTTTTGATAAATAAAATAAGAGAATTTGATTATTCCCTTATGGGTCCTACTTGTAGTAGCTATTTGTCTATAGCTTCTAAATGCTTGCTTGTTCGTCGCATCTCCCGATTCATTCCACTAAAAAAATTGGGGTCGTGATAGGAATTCTCAGTCTTTTTGCGTGGTTTGTGTGGTTGAATGCATGGAAATGGTTCTTTTGAGGTATATTCATGGTTCATCATTGATATAGTTGTTTACAGTGGTTGTATGGATGTGAGAATGATGGTTTCTTGGGATTTCTCGAGGGAAGATGTGCACCATTTTTTTTGTCTAAGAACGCAACAAGCTAGGAGGCCGTGTTCAGAACACAGCCTTATCCTCGACATATTCTCATCCAAAATGCAGCATATCGGGACATCACATTCTTAACATAATTGTCCACCCTTCTGCGTTCTGGCTCCCCAGGTTTTTGGGCTTCTTAATTATAGTGTGGGTCCTTTGGACCTTGGTTTCTGGTATTCATTTATGTCACATTTCGAGAATACATAGCGGACATTAGATAAATAGTCAAGATGTGGACAGCTGGAAAATAGAAAATGTTATGGCCAGTTAAGTGGACATTGTTCAGAGGCAAGGTCGCGACAACCTTCCTATTGCATTCTGAACATGGTAGGCCGACTCGTTGCATTCTGGACGGGTGTTATGGGTGCTAAATGCACCCAATTCAACTCCTACTTGGACTAGGGTGATATATGACACTTCTAGGACTTATAACTCACAATATAGAGCATGAAAAATTATGAAATCTAGTCCATTGGATTTCTATCTCTCCAACCTATCTACTGTAACGAGAAATTAGAAAACAAAACACATTTAGCGTGGTAATAAGACACAAAGGGACTGTCTATGCAAAACTGACACATTCAACTTGTTTGGGATAAAACTCTCTACATAGGTCACAAAACTTGGAGCTTTTAGTTTCGTTTGAAAGTAAACTTAAAGAGGGTTTTCCAATTCAAAATATTAGGATTTTAGACTATTTGAAATAAGAGATATAGAATTCATAAGACATACGATTGTTCTAACTACTATGTATAGACAACTTAAGAATGTATGAAACAATACGACGAAATAACTTGAAACAAATTGAGGACAATGGTATTGTCATGATCTAGACATATTAATCCATGCATGAATATGAGACATGAGATGCTTATGTAGGGTCATCATGAACATGAGACGCTCGTGTAGGTGCATGGCCTCTCGTTCATTCCTACAGACAGTGCCCATGAAGAGGCGTGATTTAAGTGTGTCTCTTAAGAGATATTGTCCCCATGATTGGGGTTTTGTCCTTTAAAAGGGCCCTCTTGGGAGAAGATGTGAGACTCTTGCTTATAAGCACACACTTGTTCTCACTATCTTCCAATGTGAGACTAAAGTGTTGCCCAGCTAGCAAGCCCAGAGGGGGGGTGAATGAGATTCTTAAAAATATTAAGAACTTACAACCTGTTCACAAAACAGTCACAAAACACACTTCGCAGATTGTTAGTGTTGGTGAAGGAAAAATCAAACACACAAAGGCAATCACACGACACAGAGAATTATCCTGGTTCGGATCTCTTCTCCTTAGGAGTCCTACGTCCAGTCCCTGAGCAATATCTCAGGATTTCACTAACAAGGGTACAGTCCCCCTTAAGGACACTACAGCACCCAGCACCCCAGCTGGTCTTCCTTCACACGAAGAGAACAACACCCTGGAACCCACCAGGTCTTCCTTCTACACAAAGGGAACAACACCCTAGAACCCACCAGGTCTTCCTTCTACACTGAAGGGAACAACACAAGAAAAGTGTTCAGAGATGAAGCCCCTAGATCAAGCTTATAGATCACTGCTTGATCTGAAGCTAAGAACTGAGAAGGAAAAGATCTACAACAAAGGACTCTTCTCAGAACTAAAGGCTCTCTCACAGATCTACACTTAGCACAGAGAGCAAGAGCTAGAGCAGATGTGAATTTTTGCTTGGCTATGGGGAAGCTTGCAGAAGGTTGTATGCGTTGACCACTTGTTTCTCTAACCGTTGCTCGTTAACCATGCTAACTAAGTTCTTTTGGAGCTTCATTCTTCTATATATATCACTCTTTTGAAATTTGAACGTTGAAGTGTTCGTTGTCTCTAAGTTCTGGTTTATGTTAGACTGCATGGTACTGAAGAAGTTCAATGGTCTTTTGGCTTTCCATGCACGCAAAGAGAGAAGATCTTTTGTGTATCCTTTGGCTTCTATTTTGTCCAACGTTGTATGACGAATGTTGTCAGAGACCTGCACACATTAAATGCTAAACAATAGACAGCTAGACTGTCTCTTGTTGTCACTCAATCGTTAGATTGATTTTATACATAAGTAGAAGTTCCATTCTGTTCTTCTAAAAAGATGTTTACAGAATAAGCAGGAGAATAGAAGATATTGTCTGCATGCATGCAGTGATACGTTCAGTCTCCATAAATGCACGGCTGACAGAAGGATATGTGTGAAGACTTTGACTTTTCAACGTTATTAAAAAATTAACTCGAAAATCAAATCGTTATTAGTCCATGAAATCGTTATATGCATGACTCATGAAATCGTTATGCATTTGAGTTGATATTCATGTAAATCATTGTGTACTCATAAGCAAATCGTTATGCACACGTCGTTATAATAAAATTGTAAAAGACAATGTGAATGAGTCGTTATTTGTTGTATCGAATTGTTACAGTGACCATGTCGTTATGTAACTTGATGAATCGTTACAGTGACAGAGTCGTTATGTAACTTAGCGAATCGTTATGAGAGCAAATCGTTGTGATCACTTAACAAATCGTTATGATCACTAAAGAAATCGATGTGAGACCAAATCGTTATGATCACTTAAGAAATCGATGTGAGACCAAATCGTTATGATCACTTAAGAAATCAATGTGAGACCAAATCGTTATGATCACTTAAGAAATCGATGTGAGACCAAATCGTTATGATCACTTAAGAAATCGATGTGAGACCAAATCGTTATGGTCACTAAAGAAATCGATGTGAGACCAAATCGTTATGATCACTTAAGAAATCGATGTGAGACCAAATCGTTATGATCACTTAAGAAATCGATGTGAGACCAAATCGTTATGATCACTTAACGAATCGTTGCGAGAGCAAGTCGTTATGAATACATAGCAAATCGTTATGAAAGTAAATCGTTGCAATCACTTAACGAATCGTTGTGAGGGTAAATCGTTGCAATCACTTACCGAATCGTTATGGAAGCAAATCGTTATGAATACTTAGCAAATCGTTACGAAAGCAAATCGTTGCAATCACTTAACGAATCGTTGTGAGGGCAAATCGTTGCGATCACTTACCGAATCGTTATGGAAGCAAATCGTTATGAATACTTAGCAAATCATTACGAAAGCAAATCGTTGCAATCACTTAACAAATCGTTGTGAGGGCAAATCGTTGCAACTTTACTGAAATCGATGTAGCATAAAGAAAATCGATGTGGACTTAGATAGATTTCATGCTTTGGAACAAAATTGCTACAGTAGGAATAATGCTTACCATTTGGCGTGATTTTTCTTGTTTTATTTCCTGTGCTCAAGACTTGTAGAAAATTCGTTAGATTAAACTTTATATAGTTTTGTTAATCACCAAAATAGATATGTAATTTATTTAAATTACATGGGGATAAACTGATCATCATAAAGTATGCTCTACAATAATAATTCTTATTCTGGTGATTCCACTTTGATAAGGAATTGTATTCATTTGGTTCTTAATTATGGTTTAATATACTACCCTAATTACTTTCAAAAGATTGTCTACTTTACTGGAAAGTGGAAATACACTACTATTTCTTCTAATCAGTAAATAAAAAGGGAAAAGATCTTAGCCTATGTGGAATACCATCATGGTTTCTTTATCAGTGATGAGTTAATAGCTCCATTTTTCATTGATTTTTATTTGCATTCACTCTGAGAGTCACCTTGTAACTGGAACTTTTTTTGTCTATTGATACACTGTATAGGATAGCATTTGAACTCCATTAGCTTTTTGATATTGCAGGATGCCCCTGTGCCTCCTTGCATATCACAACTAGAAGGTGGCCTCATTCAGGTGGCAATTGAAGTAGAAGACAGAGCCACAACGTTCTGCAATAACAAGTAATTTAATATTTGACAGGCACAGTTTTTGCAATTACAAAGTAATTTTAGTGTTTGACTAGCTATTTTACCATGTGGTTTCTAAGTGAAGGCCATGAGTTTCATTAAAGAGATGTAGAAGGAAATGGCTAATACTTATAAGAAGTGCTAAACCTTGAATATTAAATATCTCATTCTATAGATTATTCTCTATAAAATGATCCTTCAGTATTTCTTGCCATTATACATTTGACAATCTTGTGTTGGATGCTGCAAATCCTGTTCTGGTAAACTATTGTATCTTTTGTGAAACTAGATGCCACATGATCACTTCACTTATACATTTATTTTATACTTTTGGGGAAAAAATAATATTCTCCACTATTTAATAAATAATCATTATATATAATGGCTCGATTGAAATGGTAATTTGAGGGCTCAATTATTTTCCCATTGGCTACTGGGAATGTTCATTTGCAGTCATTGTTCTAGGTGTTATCTTCATTGCATCTGTAGGGAACTCCTTGTATGCCATGTTATGTCCACGTTCATGTACTAATTTTCTGAAGATCTTTGAGCTAGCAATTCACTCCTAGGAGCTCTTTCATTATTCAAAACATATGCTTGCACCATAAGAAAAAACTGAGAAAAAACACAGTGTTAATCAGTAAAGATAGACATGTTGTCCTTTTGTAATGACCATTGTTGCAGTAGATGAAACTACCATGCGGAAGTCATTTCCAAAGTATTTCTAACTTTCTCTATACTAACCTTAAAATTTTGAGGATAACCTCACTCTATCCCTAGTCTATCCAAATACCAAACATAGCCGACAGGATTCTGACATGTTGGGAAACTGTAAGACTAGGCATTAACATTTAACCTACCATGGAATGTAGAAATTAATGATTCTATGTTACAATTAATAACATGATTAACATCCACTCATTCACAAGCCTTTCTGTTATGGTTTTGTTTATCTTGATTATTGGTGATCCAGAGAGGGTTGGCATCTCGGCTTGTGGATGCCATGCATCCTATTTTTTGAATAGAACATACTGTCATCTTCTTATCAAGATGCTCTGATTCCTTGCCCCAAGAGTGAATGTTGACGATGTTCAAGTAACAGTGCTCGTGGTGAAGCCAATAATGAGTTGTTGGAATTCATGGGCAAGGTCAAGACTTATTTGATCAACATTGAGTTGCTTCTTTCAAAGTTTCCCATGTGTAGTAGCTCTATGGATTTCTCATAAAATTGGAATAGCTAACAATTTGAGCTCTAAAAATTTTGATGAACCTTATTTATGAAGTAGGTATTGGCTTGAGACCAAGTCAGATGACTCCTCAAAGGGGGTGGAACAATAAATCCAAGCTCCTCGTGATTGATGAACAGTCTATCCCCATGTAATTTAATTTAATTACTTTTATATTTTTTGGTGATTCACAAAACCTTGATAAAGGTCACTAACCTATTTTCTACAAGTCTTGAGCACAGGAAATAAAACCAAAGGAAAACAAGCCAAATAGGTAAGCATTAATCACTCTATTGAAATAGCATCATATTTGTCTAAATACATTGATTTCTACTAAGCCATAACGATTTCCTTTGTTTATAACGATTCCATGATCATAAGGATTCATTATGTGCTTTAACGATTTAATAAGTATTCGTAACAATTCCTTTAGTCATCATAACGATTTGCTCTCGTAACGATTCCTTTAGTCATCGTAACAATTTGCTCTCGTAACGATTCCTTTAGTCATCGTAACGATTTGCTCTCTTAACGATTCCTTTAGTCATCGTAACGATTTGATCTCGTAACGACTCCTTTAGTTATCGCAACGATTCGCTTTCAATAACGATTCATTAAGTAATTCACATCGATTTGCTTATAACGTCATAACGATTTGTACATCGATTTGCTTATAACATCATAACGATTTGTACATCAATTTGTTTATGACTCTATAATGATTTGATTATAACGACTTGTTGATAACAATTTGCTTATAGAATCATAACGATTCACTTATTAATACTCAACGATTCCTTAAGCCAAATATAACGACTTGATATTTGACTCTCTTTTGACTGCGTTATAAAGTCAAAGCTTTCTCGCACATCTTTCTAATGTCTGTGCATTTATTACTCTGATCGTATCTCTGTATTCATGCAGACGATATCTTCTATTCTCGTGCTTATTCTGTAAACATCTTTTTGGAAGAACAGATTGAAACTTCTACTTCTGTATAAAATCAATCTAACGTTGACTGACAACAAGAGACAACTTAGCTGTCTATTGTTTAGCATTTAATGTATGCAAGTTTCTAACAACATTCGTCATACAACGATTGGACAAAATAGAAGACAAAGGATACTACAGAAGATCCTATCTCTTTGTGTGCACAAATGGATAAAAGACTGCTGACTGGAAGCTTCTACAGTACTATGCAGTCTAACGTAAACCAGAACTTAGAGACAACGGGCACTTCAACGTTCGAATTTGAAAAAGATGATATAAAATAGGAGATTGAAGATTCAAAAGTAGACACTTTCCAAGAACAAAGGACATACCAAGTGAAATCGTCGTCAACCTCTCGGAGAGCCAAGCAATCACTTCCATTAGTTTCAGCTCTAGCTCTCTGTGCTTAGTGTAGATCTGTGAGAGAGCTTCTTATTCTAAGAAGAATCCACTATTGGAGATATTGTTCTTCTCAGTCCTTGCTTCAGATCAACTGTGTTCTATAAGCTTGATCTAGGGGCATCTTCCTCTTGAACATTTTTCAGGTGTTGTTCTCTTCAATTGTGAAGGAAGACCTAGTGTGGTATCCAAGGTGTTGTTCCCTTCAGTTATGAAGGAAGACCTGGTGTGATATCCAGGGTGGTGTTTTTCCCTTCATGTGAAGGAAGACTAGCTGCGGCTGGGTGTAAGGGTCCTTAAGGGGGACAGTACCCTTGGTAGTGAAATCCTGAGATATTGCTCAGGGACTGGATGTAGGACTCCTGTGAAGAGGAGCTCCGAACCAGGATAAATCCTTTTGCAGTGTGTGTGTGCTTGTTTATCTTTGCATTCATTCTCTTACTAACACTAACAACAATCGAAGTGTGTGTGTTGTGAATGTTTTTGTAAACAGGTATTTGTTGACTAAATTTTTTAAAGACCCATTCACCCCCCCCCCTATGGGCTTGCTAGCTGGGCAACAAGTGGTATCAGAGTGAGTCTCTTCGACAAAGAAGAAGATCAAACAATCTGAAGAGTAAAGATCCATGGCAGCCCAAGGTCATTGCGAAGGTCAGTTTGTCAACCGACCACCATTGTTTGATGGAGAAGACTATGCATATTGGAAAACCAGAATGGAGAATTTTCTACAAGGTCTCGACTATCAGATTTGGTCTATAGTTGAGGAAGGTGATCTTCTAGTCACCAACGAAAAGAATCAGTGGACAGATGATGATAAAAAGAAGATCTCTCTTAACTGTAAGGCTAAGAGTATTCTGTGCTATGCCCTCAGTAAGAAGGAGTTCAACCGTGTATCTGCCTGCAAATCCGCAATGGAGATGTGGGAGAAATTAAGAATCACCTATGAAGGCACGGATAAAGTGAAAGAGACAAGAATATACATTCTTGTAACACAATATGAGAGGTTTCAGATGCAGTCAGGCGAATCAATAACCCAGATGTTCAGCAGATTTATTGACATTATAAATGGATTGGCTGGTCTTGGCAAAAGCTATGAAATGGGAGATATGGTAAAGAAAATACTGAGGTCTCTACCATCTTCTTGGACTCCCAAAGGAACGGCCATAGAAGAAGCAAATGATTTGAAGAGGATGTCTTTGGAAAAACTCATTGGGTCCCTTATGGCCCATGAGATCAACATGGAAAGGTTAGGAGAGTCCTCCAGCAGAAAGAAGCACTCCAACGCACTTAAAGCTGAAGGAGACAGATTAGAAGAATCATCGGATGAAGATGAAAGCTCAAGCAACTACGAAGATGAGGAAGCAATGCTCTCAAGAAGACTCAAGAAAAAGAAGTATCAATCTGGAAGAAGATACTTCAAAAAGAACAAAGACATCAAAAGGCCTGAAGTCAAAGACTTAAAAAAAACTGAGCCCCTTTGCTATGAATGTAAGAAGCATGGACACATCAAAGCTGAATGTCCGAAGCTCAAGAAACCTGAATACAAAAGGAAGGACAGTTCCAAGAAATTCAGGAGGTACAAGAAGAAGGCAATGGCAGCAGCTTGGAGCAACAGCAGTGACTCGGACAGTGAGTCAAGCTCAAGCAGTAAGGAAGAAGAAGAAGCCAATCTGGCTTTCATGGCCAACACTGATGAAAAGGTAACTTCTGACTCATCCTTTGATTCCTGTAATAATTCTGATTCAGATAATTTGGAAGAAGCATTTAATGAACTATATAGTAAATATAGAGAAATATCTAAATTGTTAAAAGCCAGTAAGAAAAATATTACATGCCTAGAAAACACTAATTCAGATCTAAAAATAGAAAATGAAGAAATAGAGAAGCAAATAACTGAACTTAAAAGAAGAAATGAGCTATTATACGAAGATCTAAAAGATAAAAATAAGCAAATAATCAGACTGGAAAAATAGGAAAGTTCAGATGAACTGAAAAAGGAAATTAAAATTTAACCGAAGAAAATGAAAAGTTATCAAGTACACTCGAGAAATTTATTAATGGTAAAAATTCTTTAGTATTAAAAGGTGCTAGACGACTAGGAAAGAAGAAATATGGACTATGGTATACTCCTTCAGAAAATGAAGAAACAAAAGTCTACCCCAAAACGTATCCAACTCCAAAGTTTGTACATGAACAAGACATAGGATATAAAGCTAACTTTAAATATATTAAAAAAGTAACTAAAATGTCTTGCTGCAGTCACTGTAATAAGTTAGGTCACATAAAAGTAACATGTCCAACTAGACACAAAATGTGGGTAATAAAAAGGGAAATTATTGATACTAACCAACAAGGATCCAAAAGAATTTAGGTACCTAAAACTTAGTGTCTCTATTTCAGGAAAGTCCTCGAGCATCAAAATGGTACCTAGACAGCCGGTGCTCAAGGCACATGTCAGGAAATAGGAAGTTGTTCTCTCATATCAAAGCTGAAGAAGGGACAGTCACCTATGGAGATAATGGAAAAGGAACAGTGATAGGCATCTATTCAGTAAGCAACAAAGGCAAGACTGTCATTGAAGATGTTCTTTGTGTCAAAGGGCTGAAGCACAACCTCATCAGCATCAGCCAGCTATGTGACAGAGGTCATCAGATGAAATTCCAAGAATCCAAGTGCAGTATCTTAAAGGATGGAGCAGTAATTTTCGAAGCCAATAGAGAAAAGAATCTGTATGTGCTCTACCTTGAAGAACTCAAAGATCAAGACATCTGCTTAGCAGCCAGCAAGGAGCAGTCAATTGAGCTGTGGCACAGAAGATTGGGCCACTGCAGTTTGGATGGTATGAACAAGCTCATAAAGAGAAGCCTGGTAGAAGGTCTTCCAAAAGTCAGCACAAAAATGGATGGTATCTGCAAACCATGTGCTAAAGGGAAGCATACTAAGAGTTCCTTCAAGTCAAAGACTATGGTAACCACTTCTAAACCCTTAGAACTCCTCCATGTGGATTTATTTGGGCCAATGAGGACCACTGGTCTTGGAGGAAAGAATTTTGGATTTGTTATACTATTCCATATTCACATGGGTCTCATTCTTGGAGCACAAAGATGATACGTTTGATAGCTTTGTAAGTTTCAGCAAGAAAGTACAGAAAGACAAGAAATATTGCATTGTTGGAATCCGGTCAGATCATGGAGGAGAGTTCCAAAATGAAACATTTTCAAAATTCTGTGATGACTAAGGGATTGAGCACAACTTCTCAGCACCAAAGACACCACAGCAAAATGGAGTTGCTGAGAGGAAGAATAGAACCTTGTTGGACATGGCGAGGACAATGTTGTCAGAATATGATTTACCAAGATATTTCTAGGCTGAAGCAGTGAACACAGCAAGTTATATTATCAACAGGGTGATGATCAGGCCAATATTAAAAAAGACAGCCTAAGAATTGTACAAAGGAAAGAAGCCGTAGATCAGTCACTTCAGGATATTTGGATGTCCATGTTTCATCCACAACAACGGCAAAAGAGATATTGGTAAGTTAGATGCCAAATCAGATGAAGGCATCTTCATGGGGTATGCATCTAAACCTAAAAGTTATAGAGTATTTAATAAGTGTACACTGTTGATTGAGCAAACTGTGCACATTATTCTTGATGAGACTAACCCTTCCTTGAGAAAGGAAGAAAATAGTGACAACGATGATGCAGATGATTTGTCCAAGAAATTAAAGAATACAATAATTGAGGACAAGGAAGATCCACCTCTGGAAGACATGTAGCAAAAGGACATTGAACATGAAAATCTTCCAAAGGAATGGAGATATAGGAAAGATCACCCATCTGAAAGCATTATTGGTGATCCAACTGTAGGGGTAAGAACAAGAGGTAATGTAATCCCTTGTGATTACCTAGCTTTTGTTTCTCAAATAGAGCCTAGGACAGTCAATGAAACTCTTACTGATGAATCTTGGATTTTAGCCATGCAAGATGAACTGAATCAGTTCAAGAGAAACCATGTATGGTCACTTATTCCTAGACCATCAGGTCATCTAGTGATTGGCACCAAATGGGTGTTCAGAAACAACTCCATTATTATGTGACAACACCAGCGCTATAAACCTCACCAAAAATCCAATACAACATTCAAGGACCAAACATATTGAGGTTAGATATCATTTTATTCGTGATCATGTAGCTAACGGTAATATAGAAATTTCATTCATAGATACAAATAATCAGTTAGCAAATATCTTCACAAAAGTCTTACCCGAAGAGAGGTTTACTTCTCTCAGAAGGGAATTAGGTATGTGTAAATTGTGAAAGACTTATCTGTTAAAACTGAGATATTAAATTTCAGAGCCTAAATTATTTATTCTCGTTGAAATTAAGCAAATATCTCATTTATCTCTCATGAGCAAATATCCCTGTCGGTTCGCTATTTTGTAATTCTGTATCTCTTTCGAACTGGACTTTTGTCGTTTTCTACTATAAAGGCGCATCCTATTTCAAAAACAATATTTATCCATTATTTCACAAATCTCAAAATCTGTGTGGGAACGATTCGTCTTCCCTCTTTATCTCCTTCGTCCTCCTGCCTGAGGCGATAACCTATCGACCCCGGCATCGACTTCCCCCAGATTTGAAGCCTTCAACTTCTCCCGCCAGAAATTTCTTGAGGGTTTCTTTTTCAATCACTCTTCCAGTCCTCCAGAATCTTTCCCTGCTCGATTCCATGGCATCTACAGTTGTTTCCGGCAGCGTTGGGGGCTACGGAGCTGCGTTCCTCACCGCAGATCAGCAAGCAAGGTTTGCGACAGTCAAGACAAAGCTTTGCGGTCACAAGGCAGTGGATTTGGCAGACCTGGAGAAAAATGGCATGGGTAGTTTAGTTGAAGCTCTACAGAGGTTGAAATGGACGAAGATTGTGACTCTTTCTGAAGTAAGTTATCCGGATCTTTTTAAAGCCTTCTATGTTTGCTTGAAGACAGAGGCGGATGGGACCTTGACTTCCATGGTCAAGGGAATCCAGATCAAGATTACTAGAGATTTACTGGCATCTCTGTTTGAAGTTTCTACCACCGGTTGCAGTGGGGTCCACTCGGTGGACATTCAGGCCAAGGGTTTAGGGATTACCGGTTCGGAGTTTAGGCTGAAGGATGGGAAGCTGGATATCAATCAGCTTAGTGCCTTTAATAGGTTACTGCATTTCATAATCTGTCAGATCATTGTACCAAGAAGTGCAACATTTTCTTCTTACACCAAGGCAGACTCTGACCTGATGTTCTGGGCTATCCAGAATCAGGAGATCAACACTACAGAATTAATCATAGAGAGAATGAAGTTTGCAAGCTCTCAAGTGTGGGATATTAAGAGCAAACTGAACATCTCACTACCATATGCCCATCTTCTGACTAGAATTTTCCATCATTTTGGCATAAGTGTAGTTGGTGATGTATCTGAGAAGATGGGCCAAGCTATTAGGTCTAGGAACCTGAGAAAGAGTGGTTTTTCAATTGTAAATGGTGTATGGTCAAAGATAGGTGCAGTCGAGGCTGAAGCCATCATTGGTGAAGTCCAAGAGGACCTAGATTCAGCAGCAGCAGAGCCAGCAGCAGCAGAGTTAGCAGCAGCAGAGGAAGCAGCTAGCAGAAGGATTGAGGACATTCCTCCTGAAGACATTGAGCTCATTGGGCAATCTTTAGAGGATCCTCTTCCCTCTTCCCAAGTAGACACTCTACTTAGGGATGCACTGGACTCCACTTCTTAGGGGGAGCCAGTGGCAAGTGAATCTCAAGTGGCAGAATCTGTGGCAGTGAGCCACACTGAAGAAGTGATCATGGAAAAAGCTCCAAGTCAGGAGGAGCAAGTATATGTTCAGGAAGATGTTGTGATGGAAGATGCTCCTATTGAGGGGGAGCAATCAATGGCAGAGGAAATTCAAGGAAAATTTCCTGTGGCATCAGGCCACACTGAAGTTCCATCAGAAGAAACCCCAGTCCAAGAAGAAGTAGCAGCAGCAGCACAATCAGATGTTCCCATGAAAATGTGCATGTTGAAGAAGAATTTTTGGGAGAAAAGGATGGTGAGACTCAGGGGGAGGGAAATGAACACTCCCCAGAGAATCAATTCAGATATGGGGAGACTGCAAGCTCCTCAGATTCAGAAGAAGACCAAGATTCGCAGCCTCTAGTGGACCAAGCAAGGGAGAAAGGGAAAGCAGCAGCATCCGAAGTTCCTCTTATTGCTAACACTCCCTTTCAAAGGCAGAAGAGGCAAAGATTCATAATCAATTTGAAGCCTGTCATAGAACGGTTGGATGCTCAAGGTGAGATCCTGTGCTCAGTGCAGTCTGATGTGAACTTCATTTTCATGAGCCAGGCATCAACATCCAAGGAGTTGTCTCAAGTGAAGAATGCAGTCCGGTGGTTCAACAAGGAGATGGGAAGCATGAATTCTATGCTTTCTGAGATTTTGAAGGCAGTTGGAGCCCAAGCTCCTCCTCCTCCTCCACCTCCTGCTGCTCAAAGAAGTGAGGAAGATGTTCCAAGGCCATCAGGGCCAGTTGAGCAAGTGACAGGGCCATCAGGGCCGACAGCAGCAGTTTCACAAGCAGAGGTTAGTGAGTCAAGGCCAGCAGGGTCAGTTGAGTAGGTGCAAGAACCAGCAAGGCCAGCTGAGAAGGTGTCAGGGCCATCAGGACCCGTGGAGTCAGTGTCTGTGCAGCCTGTAGCTGAAGAAGAAGCTGTAGCTCCTGAGCCCCCAACTCCTTTCTCCACTCAGACCCCAGTACCTCCATCACCACCTTCATCATCCACAGCTCCACCTGCACCTCAGACTTTCAAGAAACCTCAACCCAGAACCATCTCATCACCTACACATTTTCCTTCACAATCCACCTCATCTCCTGCATCTTCAACACTCATTTCTCCACCTCCACCTGTTTTTGAGGTTCCACTAGTATCATCATCAGTTGGAGCCTCCTCTTCTGGTCCACCCTCTTCTGAACCAACTAATATCCCACCTGCTACCTCACATTCTTTTCTTCACCCTTCTCCTCCACCCTCTTTCATCACTATAATTCTTGAGTGTGCTCAACTTGATTCTCCCTATCTTGGGGAAATCAATGATGAGTTTGAAGAAGTCATCCTCAGGTCTGTATTGAAGGTTGGGGATCATATTCACAGGGCAGACTCTTCTAGTTCTGCTCCTAAAAAAAGGAAAATCTCATCCACCTCCTCTCTTTCCTCTGAACCTCGATATCCACCTATGTGGTTTTCTCTCACAGTGGACAACAAAAATAAACCACTGTATAGAGAATATCTTCAGAATGTTGTCTTTACCACCCTTGTCAACCTTCATTTTCTTAATCTTTCAGACCATTTAAATGTCATTCTACCTTATACCCCTCTCACCAAAACTGAAAAATCCAAAATCATTTCTGTTGCTCATTCCAAGACTGAAGAGCAATGGGCTAGGGGGCATAAAGAGCTTTACCATAAATTTCTTCTAGCCAAGTCTGCAAGATTCCCTCCAAGGGACCATTCTCTGACTCTCTCAGAATGGTTCCAAATTCATCACAAGAACTGTTGGGCCCCATTCATTCAGAAGGAGATCAAGATGGCCAGGCACTTCCAGCTATTCAACAATTACCGATATGTCCATCGTCTTCCTGAGGTCCAGCTCTGTCAATTTAAGCAAGCCATAAGCGCACTTGGTTCAGCTGTAGCCCACACTGAAGCTGTCCAAGTAGATTTTGCTACTCTTCAACTGCCAGAGGAAATTTCACTTCCACCCATTCATTCTCGGTTAATGGAATCCTCAGTTGGCTCTATCATCTTTGAGCGCTTTCCAGAGTAATGGGCAGAATCAAGGTACAGAAGGGCTTTCTGGTTGCATTTCACAGATTCCTATTTAGGGAATATCACTAGGGCCATGTCAGTGTTGAAGTTCTTGCTCCCATTCTGTCAGAATGTGAAAGGTTATCCCCTTCAGATTGGGCCAGATTTTATCCTCTTTCTGCTCAGTAGTTAACCTTTTTATATCTTTTTACTACAATTTATGAAAAAAATTAATATGTCAATACAAAGGCTTCCCATATATATTACTAAAATATATCGTAGCCAAAAATTATGCTCACACAGAATCTAAGTATCAACACTGAAACAAAAATTGCCTAAGTCCACAGCGTATACTGTATATCATACTGACTTCGACTCCTGACTCTGACTCTAGAAAAGTCGAAGTATTGTTTCGATTGATGAACTAACAGGTAGTACTCCGACTCCATAAGAGTCGAAGTCTAGCTCGACTCCGACTCTCCCAAAGTCGAAGTGTAGCAACCCGGTATTTTAATAAATCAATCAATCAAAAAATTTAAAGAAAAATAGATTAATTAAAATCCATTAAACAAAAAGAAGTAATGGGCTTTGCTAAATGGATCATGTAAAAGTTATTGGGCCAAAATAAGGATTTTTAAAAGTTGAATAAAAGAAAATTACCCTAAATTCGTAGCTTTAATATTTCCTAAAATGAAAAGAGCTATTAAATCATTAAAATAGTTAATATGGGTTGGAATTGGACTCCTAACCCTACCCAAATTGGCTAGGCACGAGTTTGCAACCCAATCTAACCCAATTAGGAGATGGCAAGCTTGGAAGGTTGAAAGAAATAAGGAAAACTCGGAATTTAATAGGAATTAGAGTCATAATAGGAAATAGAAACAAGGGAAGCTTAAATACCCCCCAACCTCTCCATGGCTGGCCCTAATGCATTGCTGAGGATTGCTGGACGTGGAGAAGAGGCCAAAGGAAGGGAGAATTCGTGGGGAGCAGGCTTGCTCAAGATCCAACTCTTGTTCTTCGAGTTCTAAGCCCTAGAAGACAAATCGACCCAAAGGTAGGCATTCTCACAAGTTAAACCTAATTAATTTCTTCTGTAGGATGTTCCAAACATCAGGAACAAAAACCCTCTTGTTGCTCTATTTTTCATCGACCCTATCTTTTGATCTTGATTTTTTAAGTTCTGTCATCATCACATCCCCGAGCCATCATATTTAATTTAGAACTCCATGTACACTTGATCTTTTGACACGAAACTTTTACTGGACATACTGCTCGTGGTTAGGAATCTTTTACCCCCCAAACCCCCAATTTTCATTTAGTATACTACTCAAATTAATTCTTTTTACCTCACTGTACACTGTTCTGTGTTCTTCGTGCATGAACTTGTTTAAAACCTGTCAAGACCATGATTACATTCAAATTTCTATTTACTGTGTATACTCTCACATGTCTAGATTAGTTTGAAAGTGGTTTCGCAATTTTTAAAGGGCTGTACACCGAGTTATCAATTTTTGAACGACCCTGTATCAAAATGGGGCAAGCCTGGACCGCAATCCAAGGCAATCCTTTTCCCACTCGGACTCAGGCGCAGAACCTGAGAATGCGACGGCCCGATAGGCCGTGTTCTCAAGGGCTGGTCACGACCGGCAACCTGTCACGTTCTGAATGTGACTGGCTCTGGCGTCGCATTCTGGCTGTCTATCCTGACCGACCCGTCGCGTCCTTTGAAAGATCCTGTCGCGTTCTGGATGTGCCCTGTCGCGATCCTTATAGGGGTACGTCGCCTTCTAGATTTTTGTTCATAAACCCTATATTTTTACTAATCTTGACTTTCTACAGAACCCACCTACCCTGTTAACTGTCTTAAACACAGTAAATGATGCTATTGAACTTGGACATGTAATTGGTTAATTAAAAGTCGTACACATGATCTTCTCATATCCATGATTCTCTTTATCACATGCACATACTTGTAACCATCCAATATGACTTGATTTGACATGAAAATACCTCATAAGATATCTGGTAAATTACTTCAATAATGTATAGTACATTGCACTAATTTTTAACAGACTTGTCTTCATTTCTCATGATGTTTTGGGAATACCGTTACCGACGCTCCACTGTTCTAGAATTCCTCTGGAACGTCGAGCACTTGTTTCTATATATACACTTTCTCTTGACTTGGACAAACTCTCCATCGGATATTCCTTCTGCTGGGCTAGTGAATCCTTGTTCAAGCCCTCCGTAAGACTTCTCTGTCCATGGATTCCCACATGGTCGACGAGCTGGTTGTACCCTAATACCTATGATGCCCTTTAGGGATCAGTAAGATCCAAATGGCCTTAGAATGCTCTCTCGTTCTTATCTTGAATCACGCTAGACCTCTGGACTTGTGCATAACATGGCCAGTGGAAGGGTAGTGAATTCCACCTAACTGCCAATACCAAATGTGCATGTTGTGCAACTGCTAATATCGCTCGTTTACTCGACGTTTCATGTGAAATGACACGTAGTTCTCATCTATACTCTACTCGCTCGTCTATTCACACTCTCTCTACTATCTCGTCTATTCATCTAGTACTCTCATCTATTTCTTGGTACTCTCTCTTGGCCATTGACTGATTGTCTAAAGATAAACAATATAACTAATGCCTGGCAATATAAAGGGGCTCGGTCTGGTCCTGGGAGGTGCGCCCAAAAGTGCTATTTGCCCGCGGGAGTTAATTGACCAGAGTGTTTGGCATTACACTCAAGTGTTATCTATCTCGACTATCTGAATGACAATCAAAGTGCTATACTATACTCGTTGTGCTATTGTTATACGTTGTGCTATTTGTGCTATGGCCATCCTGCTCTTTGTGCTATGCTCGACACGTGTGCTATTTCATTCACATATTATTATTGTTAGTTATGGGTGTCCTCAAGCCAATCATAATTTGTACAATTTTGTTCTTTAATAATAATAATAAGGCTGTTATATTCATTATGTGTAATTCGTTTGGCGTTTCATTATGAAGTCCATGAATATGCGCAATGGATATTAATTATGATGAGATCATAATAATGGGATTAATATCCTTTAAACGTATATTCTTAATTGTTCCTAGTCGGAGGATATTCGAGAAGGACATCGAATATTCGGTTAGACTAGTACAGGTGGCACCTGCTCATATGATGAGGGTGACTGGTCTCATAGTCACTTGTGTGGAGACACTAAGGTGAATCTGTAGGTGCTCATTGGAGAATGAGTTCACTGAACTGATCCGTTATGAATTGCTGGATGGTAATGTTACCTAACTGTCAACCAGCTAGATTCATTGTCACAGTGGCGTGATTGGTCCTTAGACCTGAGGCACCAAGGACACCTTGTCGGTGGACTTCTGGGATTTGACCTTGACTTATAGATGTCTAGCCATGAGGTCTTAATCAGTTAAGTGTTCGGATCTAGCGGAATACCTTCGAAGCTGATTGTGTGGTCAATATGGGATCGCTCACTCTCGGTAATAAGAGAGTGAGTGCTCTAGGGAAAGATGCCTGAGAGTCCCTGGCCAGGGCAAGACTACTTATCAGAAAAGGAGTTTTTCTGATATTGTTATGCGGCATCTAATCCAAGTGAGTGCGCATATTAGGGTTTGACAGTTGACCATACCCTAAGTGCACTCGGGAGCATTGTACGAGTGAAGAACTATAGTCACGTGGTAACTGTTGACAGAAAGGGTTCCTTGAATGGGTTGCTGAACCCCAATGCTTTCCAGGGTCAAGTGGTGTTGCTTGGCACCCAACTTGATTGGAAGCCCGGTCAATTATCGTGAGACGATAATTGATTGCTTAATTAATTAATATGAGATATTAAATTCATTACAATAAGCCAATTAAAAGTTATTGGACTTAATGGGCTGAAAACTAGACTAGCACTTGGGCCTAGAGGGTCACATGCAATAGAGTTCTGAGCAGACTGGGCAAGATGACCGTTATAGACATTAACTGGGTTTTTGTGAAAAATTGTAAAGTCTATATATGCACGAGGAGAGTCAAACCCTGGGCCAAGCTCTAGGGTCTTCCTTGGCCGCCTCCTCCTCTCTCTCTCCTAGGGTGCCTCCACCTCTCTCTCTCTCTCTGGCACATGGTGGAGCTGAGATCCGGGAGACGCATGGAGATCGAGGAGATCCTGTTTGCATCTGGAGCTCGCGTGGATACGTCTAGAGGCCGGACACTTGAACGGCTTGCAGCACCAGCGCCTCCGGTGCAATCTTCTCCCCAGATTCGAGAGTTTTGTAACCCTGCAAAGGTAAAGATCGGATCTTCGTGTGGGTTTTCCATTATTTGTTCGATTCCGACCGTCGGCAACGATATCAGAATGGAAGGAATCGCGTTTCCGCTATGCTCTGAACAATTCCTTACAATTATGCTATCTTAGTTCATGTCATCATGCTATCTTACGTTACTTGACTCTCTAGCTCTCTATCATTAGTTACTCTGCTCTTTAATACATTAATCATTTAAAGCATGCCTGATCGTGAGATTTAAGTCCTACTGGGCGTTATCACTCACCCTGTGTTATTGTTGTGTGTTCTTAGGTGAGACTAAGGATGATACTTACACTCATGAGGAAGGAAATGACCAAGAGTGAAATCAAGAGTACCTTGGCATCTTAGTATTATGTTAGAGTCTGAGTTTAGTCTTTTACTTTTATTCAATGTAATTGGGCCCTGTAGAATGGCTCTGATATTAGTGGTTGTAATAGACATTTGAGGAATTATTAATGAGATGCATTTGCTTTAGTATTTATTCTTTGTCCAATGGTTTGATGTCTATTATACGCTCTGTACCCGTTTACTTGCAACTGCCTCACGTTCTGATATTCTGCATTGAGGCGTGACAGTTTTGTGGTATCAGAGCCTAGGTTGTTCTTAAGTATAGGATGATCTAGGTTGACTAGCCTCGACTAGAGTTAGTTACCCTACCTATGTGAGTTGTGGTTAGAACCAAGGGTAACCAGTTAAAATGTACCCACACATGCACAAATTAAAGTTCACATCAATATCATAATAACAAGTTACTATTGTAGGAACTTAAGCAACTAAGATGACGGCTGAACCTGCTCAGATGAGGGGCATGCAACAAACTATTCAGGAGCTCACTCGTGCACTTCTGCAAGCTGCACAAGGTGGAGGAAATCACGGTGGTGCAGGCGAGCTGCATCGTAACTTCAGGAGCTTGAACCCACCTAGGTTCAATGGTTCCACGGATCCAGACGAAGTCGAGCACTGGCTTAAGGAGACAGAAAGGGTTTTCTTTGTAATGCAATGTGCAGCTGGGGACAAGCTGCTACTAGCTACATTCCAATTAGAGAAGGACCCCCGCTCTTGGTGGGAGTCAGTGGAAGCGACCAGAGCTAATGGTCAATTTACTTGGGCTAAATTCAAAGAGGCATTCAACTCCAAGTACTTATCGAAGCGCGTGCAAGAAAGGAAGGCCGCAGAATTTGCTGCTCTCAAATAGAGGAGCCTGTCCGTGGCTGAATATGAGGCACAGTTTTCAAGATTGGCAAGATATGCTGACCACCTGGTGAATATAGAGAAAATGAAGGCTAAGCGCTTCCTCAATGGCCTTAAGCCTCGGTATATTACTCAACTGGCCCCTCTCGACATCCAAACATATGCCGAGATGGTGAAGAAAGCTCAACTGCTAGAAGATGCTATGAACTTCACTGATCGTATCAAAGGGAAGTTCGTGAAAAAAGAACTGACATCTGGCATGACATCTGCCAAGCCAAACAACGGCAAGAAGCGTCCTTTCAGCATCACGGAAGGACCCAGCCAAGAAAGGAAACCCAAGGTCTCCATTCCTAAAACCCCAGTAAAAAGCAACTGTAAGCACTGTGACAAGCCAGGTCACACGGATGATGAGTGCTGGAGGAAAGTCGGTGCATGTCTGCGCTGTGGAAGCCGCAAACACTAATGTAGCTAAGAAATAGGGGAGACTGCAAGCCCTACATGATGAAGAGCCCGCTGAGGAAGGTGGCGTGGTAGAAGGTACCCTATAAGTTTTCTCCTTATCAGCATTTGTTTTATTTGATACTGGTGTAACTCATTCATTCATATCTCAAAACTTTGTTGATACTCTGAATGTTAAACCAATGTCTATGAGGTGTGAATTCTCTATCACAACACCACTGGGGGAGAAGGAGAAATTGAACAAATATTTTCCATCTGCTGATGTAATGATCGGAGAACATAACCTAAAAGCCGACCTGGTATGTATGCCCATGGAAGGCTATGACGTGATTCTGGGAGCCGACTGGTTGTCCACTTATGGGGCAAGTGTCGAGTGTAAGAAAGGGAAAGTTACTTTTAGTGAACTCCCTAAGTTGTCATTCACTGGGATTAGACATAAGAGATGAATGTCTCTAGTCTCTGCCATAAAGACCCACAATATGATAAGGAAAGGTTGCATTGCTTTCCTTGCAGCCATAATAGTTGAAAAGAAGGGTTCTAAGATAGAAGACATACACATGGTCCAGGACTACCCTGATGTGTATCCTGAAGATCTGCCAGGGATTCCCCCTGAACGTGATGTCAATTTTGCTATTGAGTTAGTCCCTGGAGCTGCACCAGTATCGCGTCAACCGTACCGGATGTCACCTGCTGAATTAAAGAAACTGAAGGCACAACTGATGGAGCTATTAGAGAAGGGGTTCATCAGGCCAAGTACTTCCCCATGGGGAGCACCCATGCTATTCGTTAAAAAGAAGGATGGATCGATGAGGCTATGTATACACTATCGACAACTCAATCAGCTAACCATCAAGAACAAGTACTCATTGCCCCGAGTCGATGAACTCTTCGACCAAATATCTAGAGCTCAATATTTCTCCAACATTGACCTCCGATCTGGCTATCACCAAATGAGGATCAAGGATGACGACATCTTCAAAACGGCTTTCATGAGCAGGTATGGACACTATGAATTCATTGTAATGCCTTTTGGTCTGACAAATGCTCCTGCAGCCTTTATGCAACTCATGAACAACATATACCGACCATACCTTGACAAGTTCATGGTCGTCTTCATCGATGATATCCTCATATATTCAAATACCAAAGATGAATGTGAAGAACATCTGAGGATAGCACTGCAAGTCTTATGAGACAACAAATTGTATGCAAAGCTGAGCAAGTGCAAATTCTGACTCGAAGAAGTGTCCTTCTTGGGCCATGTTATCTCCAAGGACGACATCTCTGTTGATCCCTCCAAGGTTGAAGTTGTACTCAAATGGGAGAGACTAACTAATGTCACAGAAATCAAAAGCTTCTTAGGACTGGCTGGCTACTACAGGTAGTTCATAAAGGACTTCTCCAAGATTGCCGTTCCTCTCACGTGCCTTACACGAAAGGAGAATCCCTACTCCTAGAGTAACGAGTGTGAGAAGAGTTTCCAAACTCTAAAAGAATGTCTGACCTCTGCTCCTGTTCTCGCTCTTCTAATAGAGGGAGAATGTTTCTCTGTCTATACCGATGCCTCAGGAATTGGGCTAGCCTGCGTATTGATGCAGAAGGAGAAAGTCATTGCCTACTCTTCAAGGCAACTGAAGACACATGAAGTCAACTACCCTGTGCACGATCTAGAGTTGGCTGCCGTGATCTTTGCTTTAAAATTTTGGAGACATTATTTATATGGCGAGTAGTTTACCGTCTATTCAGACCATAAGAGCTTAAAGTATTTATTCTCTCAGAAGGAACTTAACATGAGGCAGAGAAGATGGCTTGAATACTTGAAGGATTTTGACTTCAACATCCAGTACCATCTAGGCAAGGGAAATGTTGTCACTGATGCTCTTAGTAGGAAGCCAATGGCATCTCTATCAAGTCTAGTTCTTGGTGAGATGCAATTACTAGAACAGTTCGCAAGGTTAGACTTGAATATTGAACATAGGGATGATCGAGTCTTGGTTTCCAACATCAAGATTCAGCCTGACATGCTAGAAGATATTAAAGCACAACAGGATAGCGATCCATTATTGGTTCGCGTCAAGGAAACCTTAGTTGAAAGACCTGATTTTGCTATGACCGAGGATGGAAGGCTGGTATTCCAAGGAAGGACATGTGTTCTAGATAATGAAGAACTGAAGAGGAAGTTAATGGATGAAGCTCACCAGACGAAGTATACTATTCATCCTGGAGGTACCAAAATGTATCAAGACATGAAAAGAACGTTTTGGTGGCCAAACATGAAGAGAGAGGTAGCCGAGCATGCTGCTCATTGCCTTACTTGCAATAGGTAAAGGCAGAACATAGACGCCCTACTGGCGTACTCAGACCATTAGATATTCCGGAGTGGAAATGGGAAAGTATAGGCATGGACTTCATCAAGGGCTTACGCAAGACTTGTGGTGGACTTGACGCCATATGGGTCATTGTCGACCGACTAACCAAATCCGCACACTTCCTACCTATAAAGAGTAAGTGGTCTATAGAGGTAATAATCGCTCTATATGTCAATGAGATCGTGAGACTGCATGGAGTTCTATCATCTATTGTCTCAGATCGAGATCCTAGATTCACATCTCATTTCTGGAAGGGACTGTAAACTGCACTTGGTACTAAGCACAATTTCAGTACTGCTTTTCACCCGCAGACTGATGGGCAGGCTGAGAGAACCAATCAAATGTTGAAGACATGTTAAGAGCCTACACTATCGATTTCCAAGGCTACTGAAATGAGCACTTATCCTTGATTGAGTTCACCTATAACAATAGTTATCATATGAGTATTAAAATGGCACCATTTGAAGCACTCTATGATAGAAACTGCAGATCCTCGACATGCTGGAATGAAGTTGGGGAATAGCAATGGCTAGGCCCGGACATGGTACAAAATACAACCAGGGATATATAGGTGATCCGAGATCGGCTCAAGATTGCTCAGTCCAGACAAAAGAGCTATACTGACAAGAGAAGGAGAGATCTAGAATTTCAAGTTGGAGATCATGTGCTTTTAAAGGTATCTCCTACCCGTGGAATTCAAAGGTTTGGTGTTAAAGAAAAGCTAAGTCCTAGATTCATCGGCCCTTTTGAAATACTTGAGAGGGTTGGTGAGGTTGCTTACCGGCTGGCATTGCCACCGAATTTGGCATGTGTACACAATGTGTTCCATGTTTCTATGCTTAGAAAATATGTGTACGACCCTACACACATCATATGCCACGAGAAGTTGGTGCTGAAAAAGGACATGACATATGAAGAGAAGCCAATCAAGATACTGGAATGGAAGGTGCAACAACTCAGGAACCGTCCGATTCATGTGGTTAAAGTTCTGTGGAATAGCCGTGGAGTAGAAGAAGCCACATGGGAACCTGAAGGAATCATCAGGTGAAATTACCCCGATCTTTTCGGTAAGACATTCTCTCCATGATGGTCATATGAATTTGGCGACCAAATTCTTTTAAGAGGGGGAGGATGTAGCAACCCAGTATTTTAATAAATAAATAAATCAAAATATTTAAATAAAAATGGATTAATTAAAATCCATTAAACAAAAAGAAGTAATGGGCTTTGCTAAATGGATCATGTAAAAGTTATTGGGCCAAAATAGGGATTTTTAAAATTTGAATAAAAGAAAATTATCCTAAATTCGTAGCTTTAATATTTCCTAAAATGAAAAGAGCTATTAAATCATTAAAATAGTTAATATGGGTTGGAATTGGACTCCTAACCCTACCCAAATTGGCTAGGCACGAGTTTGCAACCCAACCTAACCCAACTAGGAGATGGCAAGCTTGGAAGGTTGAAAGAAATAAGGAAAACTCTGAATTTAATAGAAATTAGAGTCATAATAGGAAATAGAAACAAGGGAAGCTTAAATACCCCCCAACCTGTCCATGGCCGGCCCTAATGCGTTGCTGAGGATTGCTAGATGTGGAGAAGAGGCCAAAGGAAGGGAGAATTCGTGGGTGTAGACACCCGTTTTCGGCCTATAAGTTGAGCACATTTCTTGTCCATATCATTGATGTCCCAAATTGGTCATCACTTTGGAGTCCTTCTTTGGCCCATCATGAGCCCATTCACCCTCAATTTCAAGTCCATTCTTAAGCCCAAGGCCAAGATCCACTTGAAATATCAAAACTGTTCAATCTGCCTAATCTTCTGAACATACCTTCACTTTGAGAGCTCATAACTTCCTCATTTATAATCCAAATCTGGCATATCATACTATCATTTTATAGCCCTCTGAGTCTAGAATTCAACGCAATAAACGGCTCATCAATCCAATGTCTGTATAGAGAGTTATGGCCCATTTTGTGGGACCTACATGGACTATCTTATAGTCGCGACCTAGTGCATGGTCGCGAAAAGAACGCGGCCCTACGATCCGACGCGACAGCGCCATGCACGTAAACACATTTTTACGTGATTTTCGGACTCTCCTTCCATCCTAGAGCCTATCTAAAGTCTCTTTGAGTTGGATTACGACCCAAACCTCCTATCCTCATCCCTAGGGAGCCCCCAAGCCCATCAAAACTCTAGATAGACTCTCAAACTCTCCCACAACTTGGACTCTCTCTCTCTAACTCGGGATTGGACTTTATCTCTATCTAAAACACATCCTGGGACTCTCCAGGGGATAGAGGAAGGCTACCACTATGAGGAGAAGTCCCTGGAGGCTCTGCTCATGAGGTCCCATCATCCCCAACACAGAGGAGAAATTGTTCTTCCTGTTTTTCCTTCTTTCTCTCTCCTCTTTCTCTCTCATATCACCTCCAAGACCAGCAGTACTTGTACGACTTGTGGAGATCGAACCAGGTGAGATATTGTAATACCCCAAGGTATAAAATGATAAATAAGTAAGAATCAGCCGAGAAAACGTAATGCAGTTTGTAAGCAGATGGATAGATTAAGCAAATCCGGAACTATTGAAGGTCTGACTGAAAATGTGCTAAAGGATATTACTATTGGTAAAGGATAATACTAACGATAAATAGTAAGGATATTACTAAAGGATACTACTAAAGGTAAATGGTAAGAATAAATGTTACTACTAAAGGTAAGCATATTGGTAAAGGAAAAGGATAAGGATATGGATATATCCCTGTTCACACTGAGCCAGAATAAAATAAAAGAAAAAGTATAAATGTAAATGACAGGGGCATATCTACAATTATAAAAATATGAGGTTTTCATGCGAATATTAATTTTTCTAGGGACCCCGGTGTAACATCTACCGACCCCCAGAGACAAAGTCGGATTCCCGATCGGAGCTCATTCGGAGCCTGAATGGCTGATCGGAGATTTGGGAGGGGCATATCTCCAATTTCTAGAAATAAAATGTAAAAAATGCTAAAGATAGAAAAGTTAGGGGGTTAAGTGAAATAAAATATAAAAATCCTAGAAAAACCAAGAATTTCTTAGAAATCTCTAGAAAGGGACATTTGTCCCACATGCAAGTAATGTTTATCTCTTAGGGGACACATGCCCCCATCTGGTCCATCGATGGAATGGATGGCCAGGATTGAGCCACCCTAGGTGGACACTTGTCCACCATCTAGGGCCTTCATTGGGCGCCCCCCACCTCTTCTTTTGCCTATAAATACCCCACCTCCTCCTCCATTCCATCCCATCCCACCACCTCCTCCAAGTAGAAGAGAAGGAGAAGAGAGAAGGGAAGGAGTGACCATCCTGAGGTGCTGCTGTTAGGTAGGTTCTTTTAGGTAGTTCTATACCCTAGTGAGTGAAAATGTTGTCTGTCATGTTCTTCCTAGCCTCCTCTACGTCGAGATGCCGTCGATTCATCTTCTCGGAATTTTCTCGTTACGCCGAAATGCTGCCGATTTGATTTCTCGGAATCTCTTGCGACATCGAAATACTGTCGATCTGTCTTTCCAAAATCCCTCTCTATGTCGGTTTGTTCACTCAAAACCCTCCTCTATGACGAGATTTCACCGGTATGTTTTCTCGAAACCCTTCTTTATATCGGAACTCTGTCCGATCGATTTCTCAGTACCTCTCGTTACGCCGGAACTCTGTCCGAATGATTTCTCAAAATCTCCCGTTACATCGAAATCATGTCCGTATGATTTCTTAAGATCTTCCGTTACGCCAGAATGCTGTCTGTTTGGTTTCTTAATAATTTCTGTTACACTAGAATGCTGTCTATCTGATTTCTTAATATCTCCTATTATACCGGAATGCTGTCTGTAGAATTTCTTAATATATTTTATTATGCCGGAATGTTTATCATGTTATGCCAGAATACTCAAATCCCAATTGGAAGTGTAAGAGCTAAGTGTCACACAGGGCAAAGTGCTATGCTATGGGAGCCACCTCTTGAGGCAATAATGGCGCAAAGTGCTACATAGCAGGAGCCACCTCTTGAGCCTGTGGGGGCCACCTCTAGAGTCCTGCCTACCTGGGGATTTCATATGTGCTATATATATTACCAGACTATTTCTCATTTTCTGCGAACTCTGAGTTGTCAGCTCGCTACTTGAAATCGTGAACTCAAAAGTAAAATTCATGCCGGTTAGGGGGCTATGGTCTAGTCCCGGGAAGATCCCGAATGCTCTTAGTGCCCAGCGGTACCGTATGGAGAGTGATGGCTTGGTGCTTGGCATACACCATAAGTGAAGTGTTTATAGTGATCTGTTGACAATTCATAACTCGTGAAAAGTGATTAATGATATAACTCCCTGATAATCTCTTTAGTGCATGATCGTTATGGAAGAGTTCAGTGATAGACGTGGATTTCTCTTGACTAAGAATCGTGTTTATGTTCTTCACTTAATCTACTTGTTCATATGCCGTTCATTTTTACATTTTGAGAATTGCTACTAGTAACATTAATTATTCTTTTACTATGATACATGAATTCGTGCATCATTCTGAACTCTCGTTTCTTTGTTTTGATACGTAATTTTGAATTCATCCTTTCATCTTGCTTACTTTCTAGTGGTAGAGATCAACTTAAAGGAATCTGCTGGGCAAGTTTTTGCTCATCCCTATTCTCTTAACGTTTTTCAGGTGATGATTAAGTTTGGATATGGCGGGCAGGGTTGTGCATCGAGAGACCCCTTCTTATTGTAATAAAGTCTAGTTAGTGGTGTCATGTTTAATATGACTATTGTGTTTTAATGAGTTGTTGATGTAGTCTTCCTTGTATTTGAGACTCTCCGGCTTCATGCCAGGACTATATCTTGTAATGAATATTTCCTTAATGAAGTTATCACTTTAATCTGTTACACCTCGATATTTCCGCTGCTATCGGGACGTGACAGATTTAGTGGTATCAGAGCCCCCGATTTTTAGAGTCTTGAAGTCCTAGGATTGATAGACCCTAACGGCCAATAACCAGCCTGTGAGGCGGGTAGGAAGTGAAATGGGGTAGAGATTAGAGTATGTTTGTCGATTTATTTCACCAAGCATATGTATAATACAAATGATTCTTCAGATCAGATGGCCCATCGAGGAATCGGTGTACTTATTCCACTACTTCAAGAATGGAGGAATGACCAAGTAGAATTTGCACAAGACTTAGAACAGATGCGCGCAACAGTAGAAGGGTGGATACGCGAGTTGGTGGGACATGCTCTTGGAGAAAACACAGAACAAGTTCTCGCATGCATAATGGCAATACAAGAGTTGTTAGATTGGATAGAAGCTAAACAAGGACTCCTACAGTTACGGGCTGAAGAGCGGTGGGAACAAGTTCGAGACATTGCTTATGAGATACATCATAATCCGAGAGAACCAGATCGAGAATCTGTTGGTTCCGTCAATAATGATGGAGGAGAAATAACTTCGGAGGGTTCAACATAGAAATTACTCCTGACTATGTAAACTAGTAGCTAGGAATCTTGTGATAACTCACCAAAGTTTGACCTGCTATCAATTTTGCTTGGCTTGTAACGATAGCAGGACCGGTAGTTAATGTAGAAGTTGTCTGGACCCACTATCAAATTTTGCCTAACTTGTAATGATAGTGGGACTAAGGTTAGAGCATGTAAATACAATGAAATATTAGAATAGCTACTTATATGAGCCCCAAAGTGATAAGGAAATCTAACTATGTTTACTTTTCTTTTAGGAAATCCCAGCTATAGATTATAAATGGAAGGAGAAAATGCACCATGGAAGGACCTCCAATATATGATCCAAGGACTAACAACGGCACTTGGTATGGTTGCACAACAAGGGAACCACCAGAACAATGGAGATATATATAAGAATTTTAGAAGCATGAACCCTCCAAGGTATGCTGGTAATCCAAATCCCGATGAGGCTGAAAACTGGATAAGAGAAATAGAAAGGATCTTCAAAGTAACTCAATGCCCTGAGGAGGATAAAGTGAGGTTAGCCACCTTTCAACTAGAAAAAGATGCAAGGGTCTGGTGGGAAGCCATTGAGGTCACTATGGTAGGAAGAAACATCACCTGGACAGAATTTGTGGAGCTTTTTAATAATCAATATTTTTCAGAAGAAATCAGAGAAAAGAAGGTTATGGAATTTATCAACCTGAAACAGAGAAGTTTGACAGTAGCAGAATATGAAGCTCAATTTGCTAAATTATCTAGATATGCTCCACACTTGGTTGCTACTGAAAAATTGAAAGCTAGAAGATTTCTACAAGGATTGAAGCCCAGTTATATTACTCAGTTGGCTCCATTATTAATCTCTACATATTCAGATATGGTGAGAAGGGCTCTGGCTTTAGAAAGTGCAACTGAAATGACAGACAGGATTAAAAACAAATTTGCAAACACAAGGGTTTCCACTTCTACTTCTGATCCCAGCAATAAAAAGAGGAAGAATGAAAATAAGGGTACTGCACAGGCATTCAAGAAGCCAAAGCAGATCAATGATAACACCAAGACAGAAAAGATAACCTGTGCTTATTGCGAAAGGCCGGGACATACAACAGATGAATGTTGGAGAAAGAAAGGTGCCTGTCTAAAGTGTGGAAGCCGTGAGCATCGCATCCCGTCTTGTCCACAGCTCCAGGAGCAGATGAACACACCTCAAAAAAATAATAAGAAACCGGGAAGGTTGCAAGCTCTGGGATTAGCAGACGAAGATCAAGAAGGGGGAATCATCGAAGGTACTCTCATCGTCCACTCTAAGCCTGCTTTTGTTCTTTTTGATTCTGGAGCTACACATTCATTTATTTCTTGGACCTTTGCCAATACTCTGAAGTCAAAGCCAACCACCCTACCTACTGGAATAAACTTGTCAACCCCCATTAGTTCTGGAATAGATCTCGACTTCCATCTTCCATCCAGTGAAGTACTCATTAGCAACCAGAATTTTCCAATAGACTTAATCTGCCTTGACATGGATAGATACGATGTAATCTTAGGAGCAGATTGGCTATCGCATCATCATGTCAGGTTAGACTGTCGGTCAAAACAACTCACCTTTTTGGAAAAAGATATACTCCCTATAACCTTTCCTGTTACTCATAAATCTCAACCCGCAATCCTCATATCAGCCCTTAGAGCACAAAAACTGCTACAAAAAGGTTGCATAGGATATTTGGCTTCAGTAGTAATAGCAGATACCCCAAATCCAGAACTTGAAAAGATTCCAGTGGTGAGAGAGTATCCAGATGTGTTCCCCACAGATTTACCAGGTTTGCCCCCTGAGCGGGAAGTAAGCTTTTCCATAGAACTAATTCCAGGGGCTATCCCAGTCTCCAAGACACCTTACAGAATGTCCTTGGCAGAAATGAAAGAATTAAAGAAACAGTTGACTGAATTACTGGAAAAGGGGTTTATTAGACCAAGCACTTCACCCTGGGGAGCACCAGTCCTATTTGTAAAAAAGAAGGATGGATCATTGAGATTATGTATTGACTATAGACAGTTGAACCAATTGACAATTAAGAATAAATATCCTTTACCGAGGATTGATGATCTGTTTGACCAATTATCTGGTGCTCAATATTTCTCCAAGATTGACTTAAGGTCGGGATATCATCAGGTAAGGATTAAAGAAGAAGATATTCATAAAACAGCCTTTAGGAGCAGATATGGACACTATGAATTTGTGGTCATGCCCTTTGGATTAACAAATGCCCCAGCAGTCTTTATGCAACTAATGAACAATATATTCAGACCATATTTAGATCAGTTTATAGTGGTATTTATTGATGATATATTGATATATTCCAAGAATGAGGAAGAGCATGAATCTCATCTAAGGATCACCTTACAAACATTAAGGGAACAGAAGTTATATGCCAAACTGAGCAAATGTGAATTCTGGTTAGAAAAGGTAGCCTTTTTGGGACATGTCATCTCAAAAGAAGGTATCTCGGTGGATTCCTAAAAAATTGAGGCTATTCAAAAGTGGGGGAGACCCACAACTATCACAGAAATTAGAAGTTTCCTGGGTATGGCTAGCTATTATCGGAGATTTGTCAAAGATTTTGCTAAAATAGCTGTACCTTTAACCAGATTAACCAAGAAAGGGGTTCCATTTGTTTGGGATGAAAAATGTGAAGCCAGTTTCCAAAAATTGAAGGAATGCCTAACTTCAGCTCCTATACTCACACTACCCACCGAAGGAAAAGACTATGAAGTTTACACTGATGCTTCAAATGTGGGCTTGGGATGTGTGCTTATGCAAGAAAGAAAGGTGATTGCGTACGCTTCTAGACAATTAAAGACACATGAAAAGAACTATCCAGTACATGATCTAGAACTGGCTGCAATAATTTTTGCCCTCAAAATTTGGAGGCATTATTTATATGGGACCCAATTCACAGTACATTGTGATCATAAAAGTTTGAAGTATTTGTTTTCCCAAAAGGAATTAAACATGAGGCAGAGAAGGTGGCTAGAGTATATTAAGGACTTTGACTTCTCCATCCAGTATCAACCTGGGAAAGGAAATGTGGTAGCCGATGCTCTAAGTAGAAATCCAGTGGGGCAACTATCGTGCATGATTTGTGGTGAATGGAAGTTACTAGAGCAATTTTCAACACTAAACTTAAATATAGACATTCCAGAAGATCATGTCATGATTGCTAACCTAAGAGTCCAATCGGATATTTTGAAGGAAATCAAAGAACATCAAGATGATGATCCAGCAATAGTAGAAATCAAAGAACAACTGGATAGCAGACCTGAATTTCACATAGACAGTGAGGGGAGACTTATGCTCCAAGAAAGAATATGTGTGCCAGATCATCAGGAACTTAAGAGAAAAATATTGGAAGAAGCCCACAAGACTCGTTATACAATTCATCCAGGAGCAACAAAAATGTATCAAGATCTGAAGAAGACTTATTGGTGGAACAATATGAAGAGGGAAATAGCTGAATATGTCTCCAAATGTTTAACATGTCAGAAAGTTAAGGCAGAACATCAGGTACCTGCTGGAAAATTGAGACCTTTGGAAGTACCAGAATGGAAATGGGATAGTATTGGTATGGACTTTATTACAGGATTACCAAGAACAAGAAGTGGTCATGATGGCATTTGGGTTATTATAGATCGTTTAACCAAGGCAGCACATTTCTTACCCATAAAGACAAAATGGTCTGTGAACATTCTAGCAGCGCTATATATCAAGGAGATTGTTAGATTGCATGGAATCCCAATAAATATCATATCAGACAGAGATTCTAGATTCACCTCACACTTCTGGATTGGACTACAAACGGCCTTGGGTACAAAGTTAAATTTTAGCACAGCATTTCATCCCCAAACTGATGGACAAACAGAAAGGATTAATCAAGTTATTGAAGATATGTGTAGAGCATGCATTTTAGATTTTGGGGGAGATTGGCAAGAACATTTACCACTAATGGAATTTGCTTATAATAATAGCTATCAATCCACCATTCAGATGGCACCATTTGAAGCTCTATATGGCAGAAATTGTAGATCTCCCATATGTTGGAAGGAAATTGGTGAAGAACAGATAATTGGACCAGAAATAGTTCAGAGAACAACTAATATTATCCAGATAATCAGGCAAAGAATGAAGGCAGCCCAAGACCGACAAAAGAGTTATGCAGATCAAAGAAGAAGAGATTTGGAATTCCAAGTTGGAGACCATGTGTTCTTGAAAGTATCGCCAAAAAGAGGACTTAAGAGATTTGGGATTAAAGGGAAACTTAGTCCCCGATTCATTGGACCTTTTGAAATCTTAGAAAGAATTGGGGAAGTTAGCTATAAACTAGCCTTGCCCCCTCAACTTGCAGGAGTACATGATGTCTTCCATGTTTCAATGCTTCGGAAGTATGTATATGATCCATCTCACATTATTCAATTCAAAGATCTGGACTTCCAAAAGGATCTGACCTATGAAGAGCAACCTATCAAGATCTTGGATCGCAAGATACAACAACTGAGAAACAAGAGCATACCAATAGTAAAGGTTCAATGGAGCAGAAGAGGACAAGATGAAGCTACTTGGGAACTAGAAGAAACCATGAAAAAGAAGTATCCACACTTGTTTGAAGGTAAGTATCTTTCCACTCTAGTCACATTTTGTTGAATTTGGGGACCAAATTCTTATAAGTGGGGGAGGGTGTAATACCCCAAGGTATAAAATGATAAATAAGTAAGAATCAGCCGAGAAAACGTAATGCAGTTTGTAAGCAGATGGATAGATTAAGCAAATCCGGAACTATTGAAGGTCTGACTGAAAATGTGCTAAAGGATATTACTATTGGTAAAGGATAATACTAACGATAAATAGTAAGGATATTACTAAAGGATACTACTAAAGGTAAATGGTAAGAGTAAAGGTTACTACTAAAGGTAAGCATATTGGTAAAGGAAAAGGATAAGGATATGGATATATCCCTGTTCACACTGAGCCAGAATAAAATAAAAAGAAAAAGTATAAATGTAAATGACAGGGGCATATCTACAATTATAAAAATATGAGGTTTTCATGCGAATATTAATTTTTCTAGGGACCCCGGTGTAACATCTACCGACCCCCAGAGACAAAGTCGGATTCCCGATCGGAGCTCATTCGGAGCCTGAATGGCTGATCGGAGATTTGGGAGGGGCATATCTCCAATTTCTAGAAATCAAATGTAAAAATGCTAAAGATAGAAAAGTTAGGGGGTTAAGTGAAATAAAATATAAAAATCCTAGAAAATCCTAGAAAAACCAAGAATTTCCTAGAAATCTCTAGAAAGGGACACTTGTCCCACATGCAAGTAATGTTTATCTCTTAGGGGACACATGCCCCCATCTGGTCCATCGATGGAATGGATGGCCAGGATTGAGCCACCCTAGGTGGACACTTGTCCACCATCTAGGGCCTTCATGGGGCGCCCCCCCCTCCTCTTTTGCCTATAAATACCCCACCTCCTCCTTCATTCCATCCCATCCCACCACCTCCTCCAAGTAGAAGAGAAGGAGAAGAGAGAAGGGAAGGAGTGACCATCCTGAGGTGCTGCTGTTAGGTAGGTTCTTTTAGGTAGTTCTATACCCCTAGTGAGTGAAAATGTTGTCTGTCATGTTCTTCCTAGCCTCCTCTACATCGAGATGCCGTCGGTTCAACTTCTCAGAATTTTCTCGTTACGCCAAAATGCTGCCGATTTGATTTCTCGGAATCTCTCGCGACATCGAAATACTGCCGATCTGTCTTTCCAAAATCCCTCTCTATGTCGGTTTGTTCACTCAAAACCCTCCTCTATGACGAGATTTCACCGGTATGTTTTCTCGAAACCCTTCTTTATATCGGAACTCTGTCCGATCGATTTCTCAGTACCTCCCGTTACGCCGGAACTCTGTCCGAATGATTTCTCAAAATCTCCCGTTACATCGAAATCCTGTCCGTATGATTTCTTAAGATCTTCCGTTACGCCGGAATGCTGTCTGTTTGGTTTCTTAATACTTTCTGTTACACTAGAATGCTGTCTATCTGATTTCTTAATATCTCCTATTATACCGGAATGCTGTCTGTAGAATTTCTTAATATCTTTTATTATGCCGGAATGTTTATCATGTTATGCCAGAATACTCAAATCCCAATTGGAAGTGTAAGAGCTAAGTGCCACACAGGGCAAAGTGCTATGCTATGGGAGCCATCACTTGAGGCAATAATGGCGCAAGTGCTACATAGCAGAGCCACCTCTTGAGCCTGTGGGGGCCACCTCTAGAGTCCTACCTACCTGGGGATTTCATATGTGCTATATATATTACCAGACTATTTCTCATTTTCTGCGAACTCTGAGTTGTCAGCTCGCTACTTGAAATCGTGAACTCAAAAGTAAATTCATGCCGGTTAGGGGGCTATGGTCTAGTCCCGGGAAGATCCCGAATGCTCTTAGTGCCCAGCGGTACCGTATGGAGAGTGATGGCTTGGTGCTTGGCATACACCATAAGTGAAGTGTTTATAGTGATCTGCTGACAATTCATAACTCGTGAAAAGTGATTAATGATATAACTCCCTGATAATCTCTTTAGTGCATGATCGTTATGGAAGAGTTCAGTGATAGACGTGGATTTCTCTTGACTAAGAATCGTGTTTATGTTCTTCACTTAATCTACTTGTTCATATGCCGTTCATTTTTACATTTTGAGAATTGCTACTAGTAACATTGATTATTCTTTTACTATGATACATGAATTCGTGCATCATTCTGAACTCTCGTTTCTTTGTTTTATACGTAATTTTGAATTCATCCTTTCATCTTGCTTACTTGCTAGTGGTAGAGATCAACTTAAAGGAATCTGCTGGGCAAGTTTTTGCTCATCCCTATTCTCTTAACGTTTTTCAGGTGATGATTAAGTTTGGATATGGCGGGCAGGGTTGTGCATCGAGAGACCCCTTCTTATTGTAATAAAGTCTAGTTAGTGGTGTCATGTTTAATATGACTATTGCATTTTAATGAGTTGTTGATGTAGTCTTCCTTGTATTTGAGACTCTCCGGCTTCATGCCAGGACTATATCTTGTAATGAATATTTCCTTAATGAAGTTATCACTTTAATCTGTTACACCTCGATATTTCCGCTGCTATCGGGACGTGACAGATATCTTTGAGGTTTCTTCATCAAAGTTGTTCTCCACAGAGCCCTCTTTAACCTCGAAGTGGAAACGCGTCGATTGGTGGCTTGTGTGAAAAGTTACAGCAGATTGATCTTCACTTTCTCTCTCATATCGAGATCTACACATACGGGATTATCGTCTCTTCCACAGCCCAAACCAGGCCAGATCTCTTCAAGATGTCTTCATGAAAGTTGTTCACGACATCCTCCTCTCCAACCTCCAACTAGAATCACATCAAACGGGGTGGTATCTGTTTAGTTATGTTTTTTACTTTCTTTTCCATGTTTTATACATATATACATGAGTTAGGATTCCTCCTTCTCCTCTTCCATGATTTCTCCCCATGCATATTCCTCCCCACGTTTTTCTACTACCCAAGGGGTTTAAAAACCACCCCCCAGGTCCGTTCCCTCCATGCTCCACATCTTTCTCTCATTTAAGAATAGCTACTACACTTAACATAGTCTAACAGGGTTTTATTTCTTGTTTTCATTGTTTTGGCAGGTACCCAAGCGAAGATCCACGAGCGGCTCTTGTCCTCTGGCCGGTAGGAGGGCTAAGAAGGTCCCGACCATCATTCTCCCGCACTGTAGAGGACGCGATAGAGGAGGGCGACGCGACAGCATAGACGCACCCTGTACGAGCGTCGCGATAACAGCCCATCGCGACGGGGTCACCCGTCGCGATCTCAGTAAGTCCACTGTCCTCTTTCTTATTCCTAGCATAGTTAGCTTACTTAATTCCTATTTATGGCAACTATCTAGGTGGCGATCACATTCCTTATTTCCATATTATTAGATTTAATATCCTGTTGCGTGTTTTGGGGTGCACATTCCCCGTGATTACACCTTTTGGCGATCACGGTGGGACCTTCAGTGCTAGCTTCGTTGATTTTGCTTGTGTGCCTGCCATGATGATCTGTTTGTGTGCTTATTAGATACCCTGTTAGGTTTGTTCCTATGTCTTTCTTGTCCCTTTGTTCTCGGTTGTTAACGCGGCGCATCGCGCCGCCATGATAGCATCGGGCCGCCGCGATAGCATCGCGTCTATAAGGGCGGACGCGACTACAGGAATGTGTTCTCCGTCTTCCACATGTGTTGTTCCTTCACTGAAGGTGTATCTATGTCTTCCCCATGCTGTTCTACTATGTATATCCGCGCTTCTGTCTGTTAGAATCCTGCTAGGGCTCGGCTTTTCCTTTTATTTCCACTGTACGTTCTCGGTTCTTGTCGCGGCGTATCAGGTGACCGCGACCTGGACGCGGCGGTGGTCGGGGATGTGACTATAGGTACGCAGTGTATGTTACTGTTTTCCCTCCATGCATCAGTTTCTGTCTATCTAGATAGCTACACTGTGTTGTTTACTTCCTTCCGTGATTGTGTTGTGCTTTAGGTTAGTCTGTTTGTTGTTGTTTGCGTGTGACTGTGGGTTTCTGTGCCTTGTTGTTGTCACGGCCGAATCTTTGGTCGCGATAAGGTCGCGGCGGATCTGGTCGTCCCGATGTCAGCAGAGACCCGCCAGTCACTATTTGTTAGTTTAGGTTAGACTTGCATGCACTTTGGTGCACCGAGGCTCATGCATACACTTCTGATCCGTGCTGATTAGGTTTTCCTCCTTGGTAGAGCAGACCCTCTCACCTGCGAGTACTCGTGGGCTGACCAGGGCCGCCTACCGAGGGCCTCCGTAAGTCCCTGTGGTCGTACGCACGTTGCGGTTCGCCGGGCTGGTTGTACCCATTGTACCCATAGATCAGGCTGTATCACGCGTGAGTTTGTGCATCCCCTTAGTGTCACCCGGAGTACTTGAGTCCATACCCATTAGGGTCCTCCTTTAGCGAAGTGTAATTCAATTCAATCAATCCATTAAAAGGCTAAGTGATAACCCTAAAACCCTAAAGCATATCATGTTAACTTGGGTGTTTGCTTGAGAACTTCCTTTCTCATCCCCTCCTTGCGTGATTTTAATTGTTGTTGCACCCCCCTTATTTGTATTTTAGTGTATCCTTTTGATTCCCCACCCTCTCATGGCTCTTTTTCACTTCACCTATTCTCCAACCTCTTCTCCTCATGTAGACCCTTTGTCTCATGAGTCTCTTCCAAATTCGGCTCAGTCCAGGGCCCATCAGGTCGAGGAGAGTACCTTTTCCTGCTTTACCTCGTCACCATCCTCCTCTAATGAGACCACTGAATTGGAGCGCCTCCTGCTTGAAACAGGCCCGACTAGGCCCGGGAGTTGTTGTCCACCTTTGTTCCACGGTCTTCTTCCAGGATGGGCCCAACAGGCCCACATTATCCTGCTCATTCTAGATCCACTCACATTGTCACTCCTGAATCAGGCCATCCTTTTGTTCAGCCCACATCATCACAACCGGCCCATTATACTCAATCTGGTTCGAACCTTGACTCTCGACTCTGCTCTCATTCCCAAGCTAGCCCTCGCTATCCACAATCCACTTCGGCTCAGGACTTCCAATCCGAGTTCGAGTCCATGAAGCGAGAGCTCAGTGACTTGTGGAGGCAGTTAAAGCCAAAACCTTCCTTCAATGGATACTCTCCCTGATTTCCGTGGTCTCCGGATCCCTCCACCTTCTCAGCTCCCTGTTTATCGCAAATACAATGGGGCTAGAGACCCTTACATCCATCTGAAGGAGTTCCTCTATGAGTCAGTGTCCTATCAACATGATCGCCGCTTATTGGCTTATCTTTTTAGGCAGTCATTAGATGGGCCCGCTCTAGAGTGGTTTTATTCCTTGCCTCCCGATGAAGTTGAGAATTTTGAAGTCGTCAAGGTCAGATTCGTACATCAGTATCAAGACCGGGTCGGGCCTGAGTATTCAATGGCTGATCTGGTGGCTGAGCAGCCTATGTCGACCTGTGGCGTCAGATGTCCGCGCATATCCAGATGCAGATCCCAGAAGAGGAGAAAATCAAGCTTATCATTGCTAATGCAACGCCCATGTACCGCCACATCCTGGCTATGAACGACATCACATCCATGCAACAATTATACAGCCATGCTCGCTTTGTTAAAACCCAACTCCTTGACTCCCCCATGCCATCCATGTTCAAGGCCCAACAACCAAATTCTTCATTTCAAGGGGCCACTTATGAGGGAGTCCAAACCCAGGCCCAAGTTGATACCATCCACCACCCCACGCCTACCCACTCCACTAACCACCATGCACCTCTACCTTCATATAGCCAACTCGCCCTGCTTCCACAAGAACAACCACCTCGTCCATGCCGCAGCACCCTGCCATCCACTACCCAGCCATCACGGCATTCACTTGGCCCAAAGCGAGCCCATTATCATCAGATGCCGGAATCCCTCTCTGATATCTTCACAGCCTTGATGTCCATCAATGCATTGCAACTCCCTCCAGAAAAGCCAAGCTGGGACATGACAGTGGACCGATCAAAATATTGCCCATATCATCGCCATCCGGGGCATACAGTCGCGAACTGCTGCGAATTCCAGGAGGTAATATGTAATCTGGATCTAGAATAGAAGATAAATTGGTCTGAAATGCACAGGCTCATCTTGCATTGTCAAGAGAAGAGAAAAGCACAAGACCAGGGGCAGCAATCCTCCCCATCACAGGCAGCGAAACAGCAGCCCGAGTAGCCAGCAGCGCAACCAAGACAGCCAGCACAAGTATCAAGGCAGTCGTCATCTCCACCAGTTCAAGGCCAAAGGCACTTCTTTACTTATCCTCCAAGTGCACCATCCGCTCTGTCACAACCTCAACAACCCCCTCCACCAACCTTTACTCAGGCTAGCACCACCACACCTCCCCCCGACACCACGCCACGACACGACGACAAGCTATCAGCTCGACGTATTGTGTCGGTACACCATCGGTCATCTCCACCAACGCCGCAACCCACTAATCCCTCATCTACTCTAAACCCTACATCCTTACCCATTGCCATTCTCTCTATGCCACCACCACCTATGCCTGAGCATACCACCATCACAACACCAAGGATTGAGCAAGCTCCACTCACCTCTGAGCCCGAGCAAGAGTTTCCTACTCCCAAGAGTAAGGCTGCTTCAGCCTCTGAGTTGGAGGAAGAGCTCTCTCTGCAAAGCCTATCCTTGCCATCATCCGATCACCTCACATTAAGCCTTCCGCATCCGACAAATCCACCATAGCCACCATACATCCCATCACCACATCCCAATGGAGCGGGTGTGCATCACCTGCAGCATGCCTTGAAATTACTTCCCCTATGCCAGATGGACTGAGTGAAGGTAGCCCAGTTCCGGTCATGTGTTTCGACCCTTACAACTACATCAGTCTCATGCCGGTCTGTGTCCTTATCTCAGGCACATTCGGGAAGGATGAACCTTCATCTCCTCAAAGAGCACTGTCAAAAAGAGTTCCCAGGCCCTAGTGCCAGCCAGGTCCAAAGCGGGGACGGTAGCCATTATGTTTCTTGTTGGAAATGCTACCATTAATGCCATCATCACTCCTCGCTCAGTTATTTTGCATATGGCTGGTCAAGAGAAGGGGTTCTCTACAGACGTCGTGCTATCTCACGCGGCTGCTAAGGCCATCATGAATCAGCTGTCACTCAAGGGGCAAGAAGTCACACTGCCCGAAGCATCCAAAGCCCTCCTTGCCATGTTTCAATCTGACCAGGGGCACATTGCTATGTCACCAAGAACACTCAAGGTTTTGCCAAGAGTCCTTTGCAATTTACCTCAGCCTGTCAGTCAGTTGGCCGTGCTAGTGCCACCCATCACACTCCCAGAAGCCTCCCCTCTTCAACTGTCAAGGGAGTTGGCCTTCATGCCAGATTGTCAGGCCAAGATGCCAAGTCTCAAGCTTATGGTACCGCGCATCAAGTTCCCATGGGTCTGCACTATCTACCTGTCAAAGGAATCCTTCTTAATGAAGATGCCAATTTATGGCATTCCCCCATGGGTGTCTATAAAGGTTGGATATGCAAATGATAGCCAAGGGGCAAGTGCGCACACGCCAGTCATGACGACTATAATTGATGAGAGAGCCGTGTGGCTACAGAGAAGAGCGAAGCCATCTGCTGTCTGGTCCCACTATTTAAGAAGACATGTCAAAATGAAACTGTCGTATCTGTCTGTGAGAGCAAAGATGATGTGGCATCACAAGAAGAAATCTGCCAAGAAGCAAATAAGGCTGAGATCAAGATTGAAATTCTTCAAGAAAAATATCGATCTCCCTATCTTGTCATCTTCTGACCTTGATCTTTCAATACTACTCATTTTGGTCAATCTGGTTCCCAGAGGAGGTGCCCGATCTCCCAATTCTGGACTGGTGCTGTATTATTCCCCTCCTACTCCTTTAGGGTCTTTGGACCCTCACTTATCTCTTCCTCCTGAGCCACCCGATCACCCTCGGGGTTCCCAGGTTTTCTCTCCATATCCACATGGGTCACCTGACTTTCTTCCTAGTGCTCAGGATTCCCCTTTTCCTCTTCCACCCGAGCTTCCTGATTGTAGGCCGGGCCCACATCCTTCAGGGACATCCAATCTTGGTCCTGATTCCCTTCCTTCCACTTCACCTTCTGATCCACTAGATCCTCCACCCTCCATTCTACAGTTCCTTCCTCCAACCCCTCCTGCTCACGGGCCTGACTCGATTCCTCCCTCACTCCCTATTCGGGGTACTGACCTTTTTTCTCATTGTTTCCGAGGCTTTAGTCCTCACTAACATTCTTTCCCTTCTTTGTAAATTCTTTTGTTGAAAGGTTTTTATCCCTCATATTCTTGTAGAGTCTTGTCTCCCTCTTATTTGTAATTGAGTTGACTCCAATTCTTGACATCCCTACCTTTTCCTGCAAATGAGCTAATTAAAATCAACCAAAATCAAAGTTCAAAGACTAATGCAGGTCGCTCTTTCAATAAAGGGGTCGTGTTGCTCACCAAATAATCATGTAAATTTTGTTTCATCACAAAGAACATCAAAGAGAGTCATCTCAATTCACAACTAGAGTGGTCGAGTCAGTCTTAGGTTTATTTTGCTTCTGCAGCACTCAGGCTAGAGATTGCTCCGCGCTAGGGAACCAACGTTCATTCCCTGTCATTAAAGGTCACCTTAAGCGAGAATCATCACATACTCACATGGCAACCTTAGTCAGTTCCTCTAGCAAACATCGTTGCTATTTAGGCCATACCTAGCTGGTGCAAAAGCTGTTCTCTTCTTTACTCGGTCGAAGTGTAAAGGCAAAAAGACTATTTAGGCGAGGCGACCAACCTAAGCACATCTCAATGAGAGGAAATCTCAAATAGGGACAGTCAATCAGGCCTGCAAAAGAAAAGCCAAATAAAAGTGAGAAGAAGAACAAATTAAAGAAAATCAAGGAATAGGGGCATGGCAAAGAGTGGCAGTATAGTTTCCCACGGGACACCCTTGAGCCCGGTCGTACGCATGCCCCAAACAAGAAACAGGCACAATAAAGTGACCAAAAGTCCCTCCTCAACAGATTGAACCTCTAAGAGGTATGCCGTGGAAGGAAGCTAAGCCTAACTTGTCCTTTAAAACTTGCACTAGACTTATCCCCAAACTTTCTTCTCTTTCTCTCTATAAAGCTGGGTCGTCTCCCGGGTATGGCCTTTGTAGTGGCACCGCAAGCTAGGGCAACCATCTACAGATGCCACCATCTTAATGCACATCTGACCTTTTGGTGGTCTTTAATGAAAGGGAATGAATGGAGACCCTTTGCCAGTAGTTTGATCTTACTTTAGTGCTATAGTAGCAAGGGTGAGTACCTTCCGTCTCATGTGTTTTTTAGGAAGGGCTAGCGTCGGCTTTAGGCGTTATTCAAAAAAAAAAAAATCAAATATTGCCAAAAATCCCAAAAACAAAAATCAAATATTGCCAAAAATCTAAAAAAATCAAATATTTCCAAAAAACCAAAAAAGTCAAATATTTACAAAATCTAAAAAAAATCAAATAATTTCAAAACTCCAAAAAAATCAAATGTTTTCAAACTAAAAATAACATAAATGAGCAGATCTAATCATACATGCTAAGTGTGCAGGTACATTGGCTCCCAAGCATTGATCGCTCAGATCTCCACATTTCTTCATTACTTTTGTCTGAGTCTTGCTCACATCATCTTTACGATCTGTCTCTCCTCCTCAGTTCCACCCATGATTTGAATTTCAAACTCATTATCCCACCAAGTCCTTCCCAAATCCCATACATATTCTCCCTCAATGGCTCCATGAGAGGACTCTCTATGTGTGAACCTGGCGGTTCTTCAGTGCTTTGTTTCAATCATGTGGATGAGTGAGTTGTTTATGCTTGTTGTTGTTAGCTTGTTTAGTGCTTTGTTTATTGCTTCATTTACACACAAAAAAACCAAAAAAATCAGAAAAAGCAAAACCCAAAAAATGGTGAGTTCTGCGCTCTACAGGTAAGTTCAGGTAAGTATCCCTATCCCTTCTCCCTTGCATTACTATATGGTACTTATGCTACTATATTATCTCAAGGACCGGCTGGTTTTTAATGTGTTCTGGGATTTGAGTTCCCCTTCAACAAAAACAGTGATAATTTAGGTGCACATTGCTAATCACTGGATATGCCGTTAAGTTAAGTAAGTACGGGGACGATGGATTCAGGCCTACACTGCGGTTGCAGGTAGTCTCTTGACCCGTTCTTATTCGGCTTAACAATATTATCCTTGAGTATTTTCTATTTTCTCTTTTCTTTGCATATTGATTTGATGATTTCTTTTTATTTTAGCCCAGCATGCATCATGTAGGACTTTGAGCTTCATGCCTCATGATTTGTCAAAGGTTGTTTCCCTGGTGGTGATCAATCAAGCTTAAGTTTCTTGAACAAGAAATCCTATTCCACTCACAATTTAAGGTCTTCTTTGAACTAGTCCCTTGGTCTAGTTGGCCAGTATGACTTTTGTCTAGAATTTACTCCCTCATTTCATCCAAATCAGCTTAAATATTCCCCCTGATCCGTCTTGGTTGCGAACCGCTCCCAGGCCTTGCGTCATCGTGACCCGCCTGGCACGCACATGTCCTCCCAAGATGAAGCCTGCAGGCCAATCGGCTAGGGTACCTATTAATCAAGAGGTTGATCATCCTTCTTTTGCTTTCCTTTTTGTCGTTCCAGACAGGAGCCGTCCGTGCTCGCCCTTCCTTGTGGTTTGTTCGGAGTCTTCCTGAAAATTTCTATCACTTATTGGTTGTGACGGGTGTCTCTTTTACCTTGATGCCCACTTTTTAGTCCACTCTTCTTCATCCTCGCTCCATTCCATTTCATTACACTTCGCTCTCTTTCCGCTTCACTCCCTTGCAAAGCGGGCATCAAGGAGGGGCAATTTGTAGACACCCGTTTTCGACCTATAAGTTGAGCACATTTCTTGTCCATATCATTGATGTCCCAAATTGGTCATCACTTTGGAGTCCTTCTTTGGCCCATCATGAGCCCATTCACCCTCAATTTCAAGTCCATTCTTAAGCCCAAGGCCAAGATCCACTTGAAATATCAAAACTGTGCAATCTGCCCAATCTTCTGAACATACATTCACTTTGAGAGCTCATAACTTCCTCATTTATAATCCAACTCTGGCATATCATACTATCATTTTGTAGCCCTCTGAGTCTAGAATCCAACACAACAAACAGCTCATCAATCCAATGTCTGTGTAGAGAGTTATGGCCCATTTTGTGGGGCGTACGCGGACTATCTTATAGTCGCGACCTGGTGCATGGTCGCGACAAGAACGCGGCCCCACGATCCGACGCGACAGCGCCATGCACGTAAACATGTTTTTACGTGCTTTTCGGCCTCTCCTTCCATCCTAGAGCCTATCTAAAGTCTCTTTGAGTTGGATTATGACCCAAACCTCCTATCCTCATCCCTAGGGAGCCCCCAAGCCCATCCAAACTCTAGATAGACTCTCAAACTCTCCCACAACTTGGACTCTCTCTCTAACTCGGGATTGGACTCTATCTCTATCTAAAACACATCCTAGGACTCTCTAGGGATAGAGGAAGGCTACCACTATGAGGAGAAGTCCCTGGAGACTCTGCTCACGAGATCCCATCGTCCACAACACAGAGGAGAAACTGTTCTTCCCGTTTTCCTTCTTTCTCTCTCCTCTTTCTCTCTCATATCACCTCCAGGACCAACAGTACTTGTACGACTTGTGGAGATCGAACCAGGAAAGATATCTTTGAGGTTTTTTCATCAAAGTTGTTCTCCACAGAGCCCTCTTTAACCTCGAAGTGGAATCGCATCGATTGGTGGCTTGTGCGAAAAGTTACAGCAGATTGATCTTCACTTTCTCTCTCATATCGAGATCTGCACATACGGGATTATCGTCTCTTCCACAGCCCAAACCGGGCCAGATCTCTTCAAGATGTCTTCATGAAAGTTGTTCACAACATCCTCCTCTCCGACCTCCAACTGGAATCACATCAAACGGGGCAGTATCTGTTTAGTTTTGATTTTTACTTTCTTTTCCATGTTTTATACATGTATACATGAGTTAGGATTCCTCCTTCTCCTCTTCCATGATTTCTCCCCATGCATATTCCTCCCCACATTTTCCTACTACCTAAGGGGTTTAAAAACCACCCCCCAGGTCCGTTCCCTCCATGCTCCACATCTTTCTCTCATTTAAGAATAGCTACTACACTTAACATAGTCTAACAGAGTTTTATTTCTTGTTTTCGTTGTTTTGGCAGGCACCCAAGCGAAGATCCACAAGCGGCTCTTGTACTCTGGCCGGCCGGAGGGCAGGAAGAAGGTCCCGACCATCATTCTCCCGCACTGTAGAGGACACGGCAGAGGAGGGCGACGCGACAGCATAGACGCGCCCTGTACGAGCGTCGCGATAACAGCCCATCGCGACGGGGTCACCCGTCGCGATCTCAGTAAGTCCACTGTCCTCTTTCCTGTTCCTAGCATAGTTAGCTTACTTAATTCTTATTTATGGCAACTATCTAGGTGGCGATCACATTCCTTATTTCCATATTATTAGATTTAATATCCTGTTGCGTGTCTTTGGGGTGCACATTCCCCATGATTATAGTGGGGAGAAGGCTTGCTCAAGATCCAACCCTTGTTCTTCGAGTTCTAAGTTCTAGAAGACAAATCGACCCAAAGGTAGGCATTCTCACAAGCTAAACCTAATTAATTTCATCTGTAGGATGTTCTAAATATCAGGAACAAAAGCCCTCTCATTGCTCTATTTTTCATCGACCCTATCTTTTGATCTTGATTTTTGAAGTTCTGTCATCATCACATCCCTGAGCCATCATATTTAATTTAGAACTCCATGTACACTTGATCTTATGACACGAAAATTTTACTGGACATACTGCTCGTGGTTGGGAATCTTTTGCCCCTAAAACTCTAATTTTCATTCAGTATACTACTCAAATTAATTCTTTTTCCCTCACTGTACATTGTTCTATGTTCTTCGTGCATGAACTTGTTTAAAACCTGTCAAGACCATGATTACATTCAAATTACTATTTACTGTGTATACTCTTGCATGTCTAATTAGTTTGAAAGTGGTTTCACGATTTTTAAAGGATTGTACACTGAGTTATCAATTTTTGAACGACCCTATATCAAAACAGGGCAAGCCTAGACCACAATCCAAGGTAGTCCTTTTCCCGCTTGGACTCAAGCGCAGAACCTGAGAACACGATGGCCCGATAGGCCACGTTATAGGGGCTGGTCACGACCGGCAACCTGTCGCATTCTGAACGCGATAGGCTCTGGCGTCATATTCTGGCTGTCTGTCCTGACCGACCCGTCGCGTCATTTGAAAGACCCTGTCGCATTTTGGATGTGCCCTGTCGCGATCCTTACAGGGGGTACGTCGACTTCTGGATTTTTGTGCATAAACCCTATATTTTTACTAATCTTGACTTTCTACAGAACCCACCTACCCTGTTAACTATCTTAAACACAGTAAATGATGTTGTTAAACTTGGACATGTAATTGGTTAGTTAAAAGTCGTACACATGATCTTTTCATATCCATGATTCTCTTTATCACATGCACATACTTGTAACCATCCAATATGACTTGATTTGACATGAAAATACCTCATAATATATCTGGTAAATTACTTCAATAATGTATATTACATTGCCCTAATTTTTAATGGACTTGTCTTCGTTTCTCGCAATGTTTTGGGAATACCGTTACCGACGCTCCACTGTTCTAGAATTCCTCTGGAACGTCGAGCACTTGTTTCTATATATACACTTTCTCTTGACTTGGATGAACTCTCCATCGGATATTCCTTCTGCCGGTGAATCCTTGTTCAAGGCCTCCGTAAGACTCCTCTGTCCATGGATTCCCACATGGTCGACGAGCTGGTTGTACCCTAATACCTATGATACCCTTTAGGGATCAGTAAGATCAAAACAGCCTTAAAATGCTCTCTCGCTCTTATCTTGAATCACGTCGGACCTCTGGACTTGTGCATAACATGGCCAGTGGAAGGGTAGTGAATTCCACCTGACTGCCAATACCAATTGCTTGTGTTGTGCAACTGCTACTAACTATACTCTACTCGCTCGTCTATTCACACTCTCTCTACTATCTCGTCTATTCATCTAGTACTCTCATCTATTTCTTGGTACTCTCTCTTGGCCATTGACTGATTGTCTAAAGATAAACAATATAACTAATGCCTGGCAATATAAAGGGGCCCGGTCTGGTTCTGGGAGGTGTGCCCAAAAGTGCTATTTGCCCGCGGGAGTTAATTGACCAGAGTGTTTGGCATTACACTCAAGTGCTATCTATCTCGACTATCTAAATGACAATCAAAGTGCTATATTATACTTATTGTGCTATTGTTATACGTTACGCTATTTGTGCTATGGCCATCCTGCTCTTTGTGCTATGCTCGACACTTGTGCTATTTCATTCACATGTTATTATGCTATCTTGGTTCATGTCATCGTGCTATCTTACGTTACTTGACTCTCTCGCTCTCTATCATTAGTTACTCTGCTCTTTAATACATTAATCATTTAAAACATGCCTGGTCATGAGATTTAAGTCCTACTAGGCATTATCGCTCACCCTGCGTTATTGCTGTGTGTTCTCAGGTGAGACCGAGGATGATACTTACACTCATGAGGATGAGAATGACCAAGAGTGAAGTCAAGAGTACCCTGGCGTCTTAGTATTATGTTAGAGTCTGAGTTTAGTCTTTTACTTTTATTCAATGTAATTGGGCCCTATAGAATGGCTCTGATATTAGTAGTTGTAATAGACATTTGAGGAATTATTAATGAGATGCATTTGCTTTAGTATTTATTCTTTGTCCAATGGTTTGATGTCTATTATACGCTCTGTACCCGTTTACTTGCAACTGTCTCACGTTCTGATATTCTGCATCGGGGTGTGATACGAAGTCTATACCAATTGCTTATCCATTGAGCCTTACTCCGACTCCTTGAAATTCGAAGTCGAACCTTACTCCGACTCCAGATAAGTCAAAGTCTTGTTGATTTGTATCTTACTCCGACTCCTCAAAAGTCAAAGTCTATTATCTATCTGTTGGCACTCCGACTTCTTAAAAGTTGAAGTATGACATCGATTGGTGAACAAGTTTATATCACTCCGACTCTTAACAAGTCGAAGTCTATTATCAATCTAATGTCTCACTACGACTTCTACATAGTTGAAGAGTTGTATGCATGTTTTTGACTCTGATTTCTTGAAAGTTGAAGTATCACATATCAACTTCTGTATACTTGTACTTAATTATCTTTATGTTTCTGTCAAATCATTATCTTGACTTTTTCATGAGTTTTCATTATTCATATTGATGTATCTTTTACATAAGAATATTTTCTATCTATTTCCGCGCTCTGGATGATAACTTCTCTCTCTAGCTTAGAGAGAGAAGCTCTGGGTTTTTGCTTAGCTTCTTGGGCGATCCTCCCTACCCTGCCTGCGGCCAGCTTGGTTGCCGGCAGGCTGCTAGTGTGCGATGGCTGCCCCTGCTGATTTGGAGAGCCGGTCCTTTGCAGCTGCTCTTGCTTCTTCTCTACGCCCTTCAAAGATCGAGTTGGCCTTGAAAGCGTCAGCGTTTACTGATGATGGTCTTCCTGCTGTTTATTTTACTAAGGAGGAGTTTCGAAGGTCTAAGCAGCCTTTGAGGTTTGCTATTGTTGCCAATTGCTCCTATGGTCGGCCTTCTTTTCCAGATATTAAGAGTTGCTTATCCCAACGGCTTCTTCTCAAGGGTGACTGCATAATCAGTGTTTTAAATCCAAGGCATCTCCTGTTTCGTTTCTTTGAAGAAGAGGACTTCCTGAAGGTGCTTATTCGGAAGAATCTTTATCTCAAAGGTTATCTTTTTTGCTTTTTTAGATGATCGGCGGAGTTTGATTTCTCGGCTGATCCTACCCTCATCCCCATCTGGGTGGGCTTCCCTCATCTCCCTGTTAATCTCTATAATGAAGATTATTTACGGTGCATCGCTGGTAACTTTGGAGAAGTGCTCCGTATCCATGACTCAACTCTTGCCTGGACTCAAACAGCGGAAGCCCTTGTTTGTGTTGATGTGGACATAGCCAAACCGTTACCTGATCGGATGTGGATTGGTCATGGCGAGGGAGGTTTCTGGCAAAGCGTCAATTTCCACAGGGTGCCACCTATTTGTAGTTTTTGCAAAAGGCTTGGCCATGCCCTTGAGGACTGTAAGAAGACGTCTAAGGACAGGGTTCTGGTTCAGAAGGTTGTTTCATCTTCTACTGTGCTTGTTAATCCTAACGACAAAGAGAAGGAATGCCGCTTGGTTAAACGTAAGGGAGTTTCTATTAAGGATAACGTGCAGTTGCCATCGACGTCTTCAATTCCGATTTCTAATGTCTTCGAGTGCCTAGCTGATGGTGTTGGTGTGCTGGAAGAATACTCTAAGGGTCCACCTTCTGGTACTAGTAATATTCTTGAGCAGCCCAACTCCCTGGGGGAGTCACCTCCCGCCGACATGGTTCATCCCAACTTGCATGGCACTGTTCACGACCAGCCGCCCCTGATGGAGGTCATGGCTAATCTATCTTCTGTGGTTATTCCGGCCAGTCTCCCGGTCATGATGCCTGAGGCCTCGCCGGCAGCTGCTTCTCTGGTGGCTCTTGAGTTTCCTATTACCGCTCCTCCAGTGATATCGTACTTACCCAAGATTGTGCATGTTGGCGTATCTCCGGCTCTCCAGGCAGATTCTGCAAAGGTGTCTCAGGGTAAGTCGACCTTTCATGAAGGAAACTCCATCGTGGAGAATGCTTCTCTTGACCCTGGTTTTGGTGGCATGCTCTCTTCTGCATCAAAGCTTGCTATTTCTGAGAATGTTTTTATGTCAACTGTCAAAGTTACCAATTGTGGTGTGACGGCTCCTCAGCTGGGTGTTTGTACGAGGTCCAAAGCTAGAGCTGCAGTTTGAAATTCTGGTTACTGTTCCTCATGAATATCCCAGCAATTTTTTGGAACATTAGAGGCCTATCAAATCTGGCTTCGAAAAGGTCTCTTAAGCAACTTATCAAAGTTAATAAGTTACAATTTGTTGTTATTCTTGAACCAAAAATCCCGTTAAGTAGAGCTGGTGCTGTTTCTAGTTATCTTCACATGCATGGACATGCAGGGAATAATGGGGAGGAATCTAAGATTTGGTTATTGTGGTCCAGTTCGATTTCCATCAAGGTTACTGGAAGGTCAGAGCAGTTCATCTCTGCGCATATCCTTGACGGTAATACGCCTGTTTGCATGATTACTGTTGTCTATGCTGCGTGCAACTTGAGCCTCCGCTGTGAGCTATTTCAGTCTCTCTTGCTTCAGGGCGATAACTCCCTTCCTTGGCTTGTTGGGGGGGACTTTAACTGTGTCTCTTGTAACTCCGAGAAGAAGGGTGGTGCTCTTCCTACTCCTAGTGCTCTGCTGGACTTTAATTCTTTCATTTCTACGGCTGGCCTCTTGGATGCTGGTTACATTGGTCAAACTTTTACTTGGTCGAACAATAGGGTTGGGCCTGCTTCTATTAAAGCTAGGTTGGATCGGATCCTGGTTACCCCCCAGTGGCATACTTCCTTTCCGGGTTTTTGCGTTAAGCATTTACCGAGGGGCCCTTCCGACCATGCCCCCTTGCTTTTGAATTTTCTTCCTCATCAATCTGTGGCTTCAAGATTCATCTTCCAGAAGATGTGGATCACTCATGACTCTTTTATTCAGTGTGTCTGTGCTGCCTGGACCAACACGAATATTGCTTCTTGTAATCCTTTTGTCGTTTTGCAGTGTAAACTAAAAGCTACCAAGTTAGCGCTGAAGTCCTGGAATAAAAATGTCTTTGGTAGAGTTGAGGATGGGGTCCACTCAGCTGAGAACCTTGTGACTGTCAGGAAAATCTCCTTTGATGATGATCTTTCAGCTGAGAACAGGGCGAGCCTTAATGAAGCCAACACTGGTTTTCGACGTGCTCTCAATCATCAAGAGATTTTTTGGGCCCAGAAGGCTAGGGTTCAATGGATCAAAGGTGGTGACAAGAATACTTCTTTTTACCACACTGTGGTTCAGGGCAACAGATCTAGAAACTTTATTCATGGCCTTAAAATTGACGGTGTTTGGTGTGATGATCAACTTTCTTTATCTCAGGAGGTAGAGATATTTTTTCAACAGCTTCTTACTTCTGAAGATGATGTTATTGATAATTCTGTGCTTCAATCTATCCCACTTCTTATCCAGGAGAGCCACAATGAAACGCTCATCTCTATCCCTACTGATGATGAGGTGAAGCAGGCCGTGTGGTCTATGAATGGCGAAGGTGCTCCGGGACCGGATGGGTTCTCGGGTTGTTTCTTTCAAGCTTGTTGGGATATTATCTCAGTGGAAGTTATTGCTGCTGTCCGGGGCTTCTTTATGGGGTTCCCCTTACCTAGGGGCGTTTCCTCCTCTCTCTTGGTGCTTATTCCTAAGGTCCACCACCCTTCTTCTTTCGGCGACTACAGACCTATTAGTCTTTGCAATTTCTGCTTTAAAATCATTTCCAAGATCCTTTGTACTCACCTCACGGATATTTTACCTCTTATCATCTCCGAGGAACAAGGGGCTTTTGTTAAAGGCAGGAACATTGTTGATAATATTTCGCTATCCAACCAGCTGATCCAGGATCTCAAGAGAAAAGTTCATGGTCACAATGTTATTTTTAAGCTTGACATGATGAAAGCGTATGATAGAGTTGAGTGGGATTTCCTATTTGCAGTGCTCCGTCATTTTGGTTTCTCAAACCGGTTCATCTCTTATGTTGGCATGCTGGTGTCCAACTGCTGGTCCTCAATCTTGTTCAACAGTTCTTCTGTGGGCTATTTCAAATCTTCTAGAGGTCTGCGCCAAGGTGACCCCATAGCTCTGGCCCTTTTTATCATCATGGAAGAGGCACTTAGCAGGGGCCTGAAGCTCCTTCTTTCTTCCTCATCGCTGCTTCCTTTTGCTGGTCCCAGAAACTGCCCGCCCATTTCCCATTTGCTCTTTGCGGATGATACTTTAATCTTTTGTAATGGTCAGAGCTCTACTGTTTCCAGGCTGCTTAGTTTCTTGCGCAGGTACCAGATGTCCTCTGGCCATAAAATTAATATTTCGAAGAGTAGCTTTATTTTATCCCCTAATGCTACCAAGTAGGTGCCTTCCACTACCTTGGTGTCCCCCTCAGGCTTGGGCGATCTAAAGTGGTTGATTATAAATTCCTCTTGGATAAAGTAAATGCCAAGATGATTTCGTGGAAGTCAAAGTTCCTATCTCAGGCTGGCAGAGCGACTCTCATCAAATATGTGCTCTCTTCCATTCCTATTTACTTAGCCGCTGCAATCACCATCCCAAAAACGGTGGTCAATTATATTGAGAAGTGCTGTGCTAATTTTTTGTGGAATGGTATGGATGGTACTCATCAGAAACACTGGGTGTCATGGGATGTCATTTGTCGTCCGACCTCTGAAGGAGGCCTTGATATCAAGAGTCTGTGGCATGTCCAACTTGCTCTGGCTACCAAGCAGCTGTGGAATATCTATCATGGTTCTTCTCTATGGGCCTCTTATGCTCGAGTCAGGTTTAAGGTTTGTGGTGGAGCGCCTTTTCGGTATTCAACTCCTCATGGTATGTCTAAAGTGGTTTTCAATATTGCTCATCAAATTGTTCTTCAGAACTCTAGGTGGATCGTTGGTGATGGTAGAAGTACTGATTTCCTTAATCACATATGGCTGGGACAAGATCCTTTGATGGAGGTCCTGTCCGCCCCTTATATTGGCCCTAGTATCACTGTTCATGAGGTTATCACCAATGTTCATCATCCTATCCGGAGACTTCTCTCTTGTCCTTCGATCCTTCAGGATATTAAGCTTGCTGATCATGATGATTGTTGTGTTTGGACCGCCTCACCTGGTGGTTGTTTCACCACTTCCTCTGCGTACAAGAATCTATCTCCGAGTGGGATGAATAGGGCGCCCTTGACTAGGCTGTGGCATCACTCTTTCTATCAGCGTGCCTCCATGCTGTGTTGGAAGATTTTATACCGAGTTGTTCCTGTTGATTCCCGTATTGCTGATCAAGGTATTACTATTATTTCCAGATGTTCCTGTTGCAACAACCCCAGCATTGAGGACCTTAACCATCTATTCATATCTAGTGACTTGGCAACTAATCTTTGGAATTGGGCTGCTCCTATTTTGGACATCAACTTATCCAACAATTATAGTATTATTGTGCGTCTGTGGCATTTTCTGAAGCGCTGCAACCTGACAACACCGCATGGGTTCACGTCTTTGTATGTTTGCATTTTGATCACTTGGGAAATCTGGCGTGCCCGCTGCCTCATGCGCTTTGAAGGGAAGCGGCGTCCTATCCATGTCATCATCCACAATATTCGCTATATGGTGTCTGCGTCCCTTGCATCTGTGTCTTTTAAGTACTCCTCTGCTGCTTATGGTCTTGAGGATCTCACTTCTTTTGGTCTCTCTCCAAGTGTTAAACTGCGCCTATTCAAATTGGTCAGATGGATCCCACCAGATTCTGGTCTGGTTTTAAATGTTGATGGCGCTAGTAAAGGAAACCCCGGTCTCTGTGGGGGTGGCGGCTGTGTCAGGGACAGCTCGGGTCATCTTCTCCTAGCTTTTGCTCATTTTTATGGCTCTGGTGGTAGCCTGGTTGCTGAGGTTCGTGCCCTTTGTGATGGTATCCGGTTGGCTAATGAAAATTGCCTTCCTTTGTCCCTGATCCAGTCTAACTCGGCATCTCTTGTTTCTTCCTTCATGACCGGTATTTCTCCTTCCTGGGTTTGTCTCCGTTGGTGGCGTGAAGCTCTGGCTTTTATTCGTAGATATGAGGTTAAGGTGACTCACACCTATAGAGAAGATAACCAGGTGGCTGATACTTTAGCTAATTTCGGTTGTAAGCTTCTTGAAAATGTAACTTTCTTATCCTCAGCTTCTTTGCCTCGTAAATGTAAAGGTCCTCTTACTATGGATCGGGCAGGAATTCCTAGCCTCAGGTGTCACGTCAGTCATATAGAATGTCATTTGCCGAGTTAAAAGAACTAAAAGCACAACTAATAGAGTTATTAGAGAAAGGGTTCATTAGACCAAGTACTTCCCCGTGGGGAGCACCTGTTCTATTTGTCAAGAAGAATGATGGATCTATGAGATTATGCATCGACTACAGGTAATTGAATCAATTGACTATCAAGAATAAGTACCCACTGCCTCGAGTCGATGAACTCTTTGATCAAATATCTGGAGCTCAATATTTCTCCAAAATTGATCTTAGATCTGGCTATCATCAAATGAGAATTAAAGATGATGACATCTACAAAACAGCCTTCAGGAGTAGGTATGGACATTATGAATTCATCGTTATGCCCGTTGGTCTAACCAATGGTCTTGCAACTTTCATGCAACTTATGGACAACATTTACCGGCATATCTTGATAAGTTCATGGTCATCTTCATTGATGATATTCTTATATATTCTAAGACCAAAGAAGAACATGAAGAACATCTGAAGATAGCTCTGCAGATCTTGCACGACAATTAGCTTTATGCTAAATGAAGCAAGTGTGAGTTCTAGCTAGAAGAAGTGTCCTTCTTAGGTCATGTCATCTCCAAAGAAGGTATAGTTGTTAATCCCTCCAAGGTTGAAGTTGTACTTAACTGGGAGAGACCAACTAATGTTACAGAGATTAGAAGCTTTCTGAGACTAGCTGGCTATTACAGGCAGTTCATAAAAGACTTCTCCAAGATTGTTGTACCCCTCACTCGCCTTACATGAAAGAAGAACCCTTATGTCTGGAGCAAAGAGTGCGAGAAACGTTTCCAAACATTAAAAGAATGTTTAACATCTGCACCTGTTCTCGCCCTACCAATTGAAGGAGAAGGTTTCTCTGTCTACACGATGCTTCGGGAATTGCTCTAGGCTGCATACTTATGCAAAAGGATAAGGTCACTGCCTATTCTTCGAGACAACTAAAGACGCATGTGGTAAACTATCCCGTACATGATCTAGAGTTGGCCGTTGTAGTCTTTGCCCTCAAGATTTGGAGACATTATCTATATGGTGAGCAATTTATTGTCTATTTAGATCACAAAAGCTTGAAGTATTTATTCTCTAAAAAAAAACTCAACATGAGACAAAGACGATGGTTGGAATACTTGAAGGACTTCGACCTCGATATCCAATATCATCTTGGTAAAGGTAATGTTGTGGTTGATGCTCTTAGTAGAAAGCCTATGGCATCTTTATCTAGTCTAGTTCTTGGCAAGATGCAACTGTTAGAATGATTCGCCAAATTAAACTTAAATATTGAATAGAGAAATGATCATGTCTTGGTTGCCAATATCAAGATTCAATTTGACATCCTTTGAGGAAGTCAAAGCTCAACAAGACAGCGACCCACTCTTGGTTCGTGTTAAAGAGACTTTAGTCGAAAAGCCAGGTTTTGCCATAACTAAGGATGGAAGACTATTATTCTAAGGAAGAACATGTGTACCTGACAACGAAGATCTTAAAAGAAAGCTAATGGATGAAGCTCATAGAACCAAATACACTATCCATTTTGGTGCTATCAAGATGTATCAAGACATGAAAAGAACATTCTGGTGACCCAACATGAAGCGAGAAGTAGCTGAACATACTGCACATTGTCTGACTTGTAAACAAGTGAAGGCTGAACACCAGCATCCTACAGGTGTAGTCAGCCACTTGAAGATCCCATAATGGAAGTGGGAGAGCATTGGCATGGACTTTATCATAGGTTTACCCAGAACTCGTGGTGGACTCGATGCCATATGGGTCATTGTAGATCGACTAACTAAGACTGCACACTTTCTACCAATCAAAAGTAAGTGGTCTGTAGACGTGTTAGCTGCTCTTTATGTGAAAGAGATAGTGAGACTGCATAGAGTTCCTTCATCCATAGTCTCAGATCGAGACCCAAGATTTACCTCTCATTTTTTGAAAGGACTGCAAACTGCACTAGGCACTAAACTCAATTTTAGTACTGCTTTCCATCCACAAATAGATGGACAAATAGAGAGGACTAACCAGATTGTGGAAGACATGTTAAGAGCTTGCACTATAGACTTTGAAGGCTACTGGAACGAATAATTGCCACTAATGGAGTCCGCATACAACAATAGCTACCAAGTTAGCATCAAGATGGCTCCATTTGAAGCACTATATGGGAGAAGTTCTAGATCACTGGTGTGCTGGACTAAAGTTGGTGAACAACAGTGGTTAGGTCCAGACTGTTAGTTATGGGTACATGTTAGACTAGTACAGGTTGCACCTGCTCATATGATGAGGGTGACTGGTCTCATAGTCACTTGTGTGGAGACACTAAGGTGAATCTGTAGGTGCTCATTGGAGAATGAGTTCACTGAACTGATCCGTTATGAATCGTGGATGGTAATATTACCTTACTGTCAACCAGCTAGATTCATTGTCACAGTGGCGTGATTGGTCCTTAGACCTGAGACACCAAGGACACCTTGTTGGTGGACTTCTGGGTTTTGACCTTGACTTATAGATCTCTAGCCATGAGGTCTTAATCAGTTAAGTGTTCGGATCTAGCGGAATACCTTCGAAGCTGATTGTGTGGTCAATATGGGATCGCTCGCTCTCGGTAATAGGAGAGTGAATGCTCTACAGAAGGATGCCTGATAGTCCCTGGCCAGGGCAAGGCTACTTATCAGAAAAGGAGTTTTCTGATATTGTTATGCGGCATCTAAACCAAGTGAGTACACACATTAGGGTTTGACAGTTGACCATACCCTAAGTGCACTCGGGAGCATTGTACGAGCGAAGGATTAAAGTCACGTGGTAACTGATGATACAAAAGGTTCCTTGAATGGGTTGCTGAACCCCAATGCTTTCCAGGATCAAGTGGTGTTGCTTGGCACCCAACTTGATTAGAAGCCCGGTCAATTATCGTGAGACGATAATTGATTGTGTAATTAATTAATATGAGATGTTAATTAATTACCATAAGTCAATAAAGAGTTATTGAGCTTAATGGGCTGAAAACTGGACTAGCAGTTGGGCCTAGAGGGTCACACGCATAAAAGTTTCGAGCAGACTGGGCAAGGTGTTCTTTATAGACAATGACTGGGTTTTTGTGAAAAACCGCAGTGTCTATAAATATACGCTGAGAGTTAAACCCTGGGCCAAGCTCCAGGCTTAACCCTGGCCGCCCCCCTCCTCTCTCTCTCCCAGGGCGCCCCCCCCCCCTCCCTCTCTCTCCTCTCTTCGGCACATGGTGGAGCTGAGATCCGGGAGACGCGTGGAGAACGAGGAGATCCCGTCTGCGTCCGGAGCTCGCGTGGATACGTCTAGAGGCCGGACACTTGAACGGCTTGAAGCACCGGCGCCTCCTGCGCCACCTCCTCCCCGGATTCGGGAGTTACGCAACCCCGCAAAGGTAAAGATGAGATCTGCCTGTGCATGGTTTCTCCGTTTTGTTTGATCCGACCGCCGGCAACGATATCTACCTGAGGGATTCGCGTTTCTGCTGCGCTCTATATGAAACCTTACAGTGGTATCAGAGCCAGGTTGCTGGTACGTTCGGAATCGGCATCTTGTGTATGATATTTCATGTGTTTTTGTCGATTCGCGTTGTGCATGAGTCGCCATGTTTGTCGTGTTCGTGGGTCGCACATGGGATGTGCACTTGCCGCTTGGTACGTGGAAGGTGTTCCTGGTACCAAGGACTTCGCGAAGAACCCCTCGTGACGTCGTTTGGCCATCTATGGAGGTCGTACGGCCGCCTGCAAAGTGCGGCCGTCGCACAGGTTGCAACTTCTTGGACAGTCCAAGAAGCTAGCGATTTTGCAGGTTTCTGGGTTTTTTGGGGTTTTCTGGGCAAATGCGGCGGTGGGTGGCGGTGCCCGGCGTCGCCGGCGCCGTCGCGGCTGCTGGAGGCGACGCGGGGGCCGGCGGGCCGCCCTCCGCCGGAGAGCGTGGCGGCTAGGGTTTCACCCTAGTCGCGCGCCCCTCCGTTCGGGTGGAGGGGGCGACCCCGCGCGGGCCGCCCGCGGGCTGCGCGCGGGTCGCGCGCAGATCCCGCGCGAGTCCGCCCGCGGGTAAGTCGCGAGCGGACCCCCGCGGGTCCCAGGCGGGCCGCGATCGGATCCGGCCCGCACCGGATCCGACCGGCCCTTTTCCCCCATTTTTTTAAGTTTTTTAATGGTTTTTTAAATTGTTTAAATGCCAAAAAATTCTTAAAAATTCCAAAAAATTCTGAAATTAGTTTTAAGAGTTTTAAAAATTATTTTAGCTCTCTGTAAATTAATCTTCAGATGTATGACCCATTGCTTAATTAGTTTAAGGAAAATCTAAAATTTTTTTAGTTATTTCCTACCTTCTAATTAAAGCATGTTAATTAATTAAGAATGTGATTCTTGTGAAATTAATTAACTGTAATTTTGGCGGATTCATGTAGTAACGGTGAATGACATTTTTCTAAAGTTGTTTAGATGTTATCCATGTTAGCTAAATTGTTTAGTTAAATGGTTTTTCAAAATATAATTATTATATTTTTGAAATAAAAGTTATTTCAGAAGTAATTATGTGATGATTTCTTATTGATGCATGTGATGTGTTGATGTGTGGATGGATGATCATGGACTTAGATGTCATGTGATGATGTTTATGGTTAATGGCATGTGATGTAATTTATGAGGACTGTGTGCCTCCCTCTCTCCCTCTATTAAATCCGGGTTGTACATTCTATCTCCCTCCTATTATGTACTCCCCTTGACTTGTTCAAGGTTTCTTATTATTATCTGATGTACATTTATGGGCCTGCGTGCCCAATTTAAATATTACTTGTAATTTTAAGAAGCGGATTGGCGGAGATGGAGGAGAGTACCATGCAGGACCTTGCTGGAGATAAAGTTACATCAAGCTAAAGCATCAGATGCGGGGCTGCCATTTGTTCACCGTATTTGTGGATTACCAACTGGCTCTGGTAATGCCACTCTAGGTTAAAGTCCATGATCATCCATCGTATTTCTTCATATATTTGATATGTGTGGAATGTGCTATGATATATATAATTAAATATATGATATTCCAAATTTTATATATCAATAGCACGCAGATATAGAGACCAAGATAAAATATGTCAAAATCCCTCCTCGTTCAAACTTTAAGCCGTAGCGTAATCATTTAGAATGAATGCTTTGTTGTGCTATCCACAAGGGCTACATCCAAATCTATGCTCGTTACGTAATGATGGTATTGCTTAGACTGGATTTAATGACTTGTTGTGCTATCCACAAGGTCATTAAAATTCAGGGGCCAAAATAAGATCGGATATTGCAAGAGTTGCAAGTGTCAAGGGTTGACCGCTTTCATATCATAGTATGGTTTGTTGTGCTATCCACAAGATCATGCTATGAGTCTGTGAGATTCCGATCCCCACTAGGAGACCGTCGGTGTCTCCCATTCTGTATATCTGAGGGTTATACAGTCTGCCGAAAATAGTGGGAGCTAATCTTGATCAAAGTCCTAATCTAGATTTAATTATTATTATGAACATCTGCTAATTGTGTTTACATTTCCTTTATAGGCAAAAATGTCGTCAGGTAACCCACTCCGTGGCATACTGGATGCCAACAGATTGACAGGCCCGAACTACTCGGATTGGCTCAGAAACCTGAAGATTGTCCTCAGGTCTGAGCGCATTGCCTATGTCCTGGAGGGTGAGATCCCAGCTGAACCACCCCTTGATGCACCTGAAGGGGAAACGCTTGAGTTTGCGAAGTGGAAGGAGGATTCCACTCTGCCCAATGCTACATGCTTGCCTCAATGAGCAATGAGTTGCAAAGGCAGCATGAGAACATGGATGCTAGATCCATCATGCAGCACTTGCAAGAGCTCTTTGAAGAGCAGAGCAGGGTGGAGAGATATGAGATATCCAAGGCCCTGTTCAGAGCTCGCATGGCAGAGGGGTCTTCAGTACAGACTCATGTGCTGAAGATGATAGAGTGGATTGAGAGGCTCGAGGGGCTTGGTTTTCCTCTTGACAAGGAACTAAGCACGGACCTCATTCTCCAGTCACTTCCAGATTCATATTCCCAATTCATTGTGAACTTCACAATGAACAAGATTGAGGTGAGTTTAGCTGAGATGCTCAACATGCTAAAGACTGTTGAGGGCAACCTTAAGAAGGAAAAGCCCACTGTTCTCATGGTTGGAAAGTCCAACAAGAAGAGGAGAGCAGGGCAAGCCTTTAAGAAAGGCAATGCAAAGAAGCAGTCTAAGCAGAAACAAAAGAAGGACATAAGCAAAGGAGAAGAAAAGGGCGAGTGCTTCCACTGCAAGAAAAAGGGGCACTGGAAAAGAAATTGCAAGGACTATCTTGCAATGAAGGCTCAGGAGAAGCAGGAGCTTGGCGAAGCTTCAGGTATCTATATGATAGATCTTCACTTGTCTATTAGAGATTCTACATCTTGGGTTTTAGACACTGGATGTGCTTCTCATATCTGCAATGATGTGCAGGTGCTGACAAGTAGAAGGAAGCTGAGCAAGGGCGAGGTGAACTTGAGGCTTGGAAACGGCACAAGTGTTGGTGCACACACTGTGGGGATAGTGAAGCTCAAGTTACCTTCTGGAGATTTGCTTTTATTAGATGATTGCTACTATGTGCCTAGTATCATTAAGAACATTATTTCTGTTTCTTGTTTAGACAGAATTGGATACATGTTTACCATTGAGAACAATAGTTGTTCAGTTTATTTGAGAAATAAACTAGTTGCTTTAGCAAGTTTGGTGAATGGTTTGTATATGCTTGATGTCTCTTATGAAAATCTCCATGTTGATGTTTCTCCTAAGAGAAGTAAGAATAGTGTGAACACTGCCTACTTATGGCATTGTAGGCTTGGTCACATTGGCGAGAATAGGCTTCAAAAGTTGCATAAGAATGGATACTTAGATCCATTTGATTATGAATCATATGCAACTTGTGAATCCTGTTTAATGGGTAAGTTGACCAAATCTCCATTTAGTGGACATGGAGATAGGGCCAAGGACATATTGGAACTAATACATTCGGATGTATGTGGTCCAATGTCTACCCAAGCCAAGGGTGGCTACTCATACTTCATTACATTCACGGATGACTACTCAAGGTTCGGATTTGTTTACTTAATGAAGTACAAATCTGAAGCCTTTGGGAAATTCCAAGAATTTAAGAATGAAGTTGAGAAACAAACTGGAAAGAGTATTAAAATCCTACGGTCAGACCGAGGAGGTGAATACTTAAGTACAGAGTTCACACAATTCTTAAAGGACAATGGTATCCTTTCTCAATGGACTCCTCCCTATACACCACAGATGAATGGTGTATCGGAAAGGAGAAATCGTACCTTGTTGGACATGGTGCGATCCATGATGAGCCGTTCACAGTTACCAGTTTCCTTATGGGGATATGCGCTAGAGTCAGCGGCATATCTGCTGAACAGGGTTCCAAGTAAATCTATGTCTTCCACTCCATATGAGATATGGAAGGGTAGAAAGCCTGATTTTAAACATGTTAAAATCTGGGGCTGTCCTACCCACGTGAGGAGACATGACCCAGATAAACTGGAATCCAGAACCGATAAGTGCAGGTTTGTTGGATACCCAAAAGAAACGTTTGGGTACTACTTTTACCATCTTGGTGAACAAAAAGTGTTTGTCGCCAGGAGAGCTATCCCAGGAGAGCTATCTTCTTGGAAGAGGAGTACCTTACCCAAGAGGACAGTGGGAGTAAAGTAGATCTAGAAGAGGTTCTAGATCCACAAATTGTGCAAAGTCCACCAGGTGAAACATCGGTTCCGGAACCTGTTCAGGAATATACACACATTCAGCGTAGGTCTGGTAGAGTACCTAGACAGCCTGAAAGATATGTTGGACATATCAGTGAAGGCATGTCTTATGATGAGGATGATGATCCAAAGACCTACCAAGAGGCTGTTGATTGTCCTCAGTCAGGGAAATGGCGAGATGCCATGAATTCTGAGATGCAGTCCATGTACACCAACCAAGTTTGGAATTTGGTAGACTTGCCCGAAGGTATTGTACCTATTGGGTGCAAGTGGATCTTTAAGAGAAAGATCTGTGCAGATGGACAGATCGACACTTATAAGGCAAGGTTGGTGGCAAAGGGGTATCGTCAAAGGCAAGGAATTGACTATGATGAAACTTTCTCACCAGTTGCTATGATAAAGTCGATCAGAATTCTTCTTGCCATTGCTGCATACTTTGATTACGAGATCTGGCAGATGGATGTAAAAACTGCTTTCCTTAATGGAAACATTGAGGAGGAAGTGTATATGATACAACCTGAGGGTTTTACATCCAAGGAGTGTCCAGACAAAGTATGCAAGCTTCAAAGATCCATCTATGGATTGAAGCAAGCTTCTCGTAGTTGGAACATAAGATTTGATGAGGCTATCAAATCTTATGACTTCATTAAGAATGAAGATGAACCATGTGTGTATAAGAAAATCAGTGGGAGTGCTATCACTTTTCTCGTACTTTACGTTGATAACATCTTACTCATTGGGAATGATGTAGGGATGCTATCATCAGTAAAGGTTTGGTTGTCAAAGAACTTCTCCATGAAGGATTTGGGAGAAGCATCCTACGTATTGGGAATACGTATCTATAGAGATAGATCTAAGAGGATGCTTGGCTTGACCCAATCCATGTACATAGATACCATTGTCAAAAGGTTTGGCATGGAAAATTCCAAGAGAGGTCTCATACCTATGAGACATGGGATTATTCTCTCTAAGGAGCAGTCTCCTAAGACTCCTGAAGAGAGGGCAGCCATGGATAGAGTCCCCTATGCCACGGCTATAGGGTCTATCATGTATGCCATGCTATGTACAAGACCTGATGTGGCATTTGCTCTAAGTGTTACGAGCAGATATCAGGCAAATCCAGGTGAAACACACTGGATGGCTGTGAAATGTATCCTTAAGTACTTGAGAAGGACTAAGGATATATTTCTTGTCTATGGAGGAGGGGACTTGAAACTTCGGGCATATACTGACTCGAGTTTCCAGTCAGACCCAGATGATAGTAAGTCTACATCTGGGTTTGTGTTCACTTTGAACGGGGGTGCAGTGAGCTGGAAGAGTTCCAAGCAAGAAACCACTGCAGACTCGACGACAGAAGCTGAGTACATTGTTGCAGCTGAAGCCGCCAAGGAGGCAGTGTGGATGAAGAAGTTCATCACCGACCTTGGTGTGGTGCCAGGTGACTCTGATCCAATCCCATTGCTGTGTGACAACAATGGGGCCATTGCGCAAGCGAAAGAGCCGCGGTCTCATCAGAAGTCGAAGCACATTCTGAGGCGATTTCACCTGATCAGGGAGATAATCACTAGAGGAGATGTACTGGTGGAAAGAGTTCCTTCAGTCAACAACATTGCAGATCCATTGACGAAGCCTCTGTCTCAAATTGTGTTTGAGCGCCACCTAGAGTCTATGGGTTTAAGACATAAAGGTGATTGGCTTTAGTCCAAGTGGGAGATTGTTAGTTATGGGTGTCCTCAAGCCAATCATAACTTGTACAATCTTGTTCTTTGATAATAATAATAAGGCTTTTATATTCATTATGTATAATTCGTTTATCGTTTCATTATGAAGTCCATGAATATGCGCAATGGATATTAATTATGATGAGATCATAACAATGAGATTAATATCCTTTAAACGTATATTCTTAATTGTTCCTAGTCGGAGGATATTCGAGAAGGACATCGGATATCCGGTTAGACTAGTACAGGTTGCACCTGCTCATATGATGAGGGTGACTGGTCTCATAGTCACTTGTGTGGAGACACTAAGGTGAATCTGTAGGTGCTCATTGGAGAATGAGTTCACTGAACTGATCCGTTATGAATCGCTGGATGGTAATATTACCTTACTGTCAACCAGCTAGATTCATTGTCACAGTGGTGTGATTGGTCCTTAGACCTGAGACACCAAGGACACCTTGTTGGTGGACTTCTGGGTTTTGACCTTGACTTATAGATCTCTAGCCATGAGGTCTTAATCAGTTAAGTGTTCGGATCTAGCGGAATACCTTCGAAGGTGATTGTGTGGTCAATATGGGATCGCTCGCTCTCGGTAATAGGAGAGTGAATGCTCTACGGAAGGATGTCTGATAGTCCCTGGCCAGGGCAAGACTACTTATCAGAAAAGGAGTTTTCTGATATTGTTATGCGGCATCTAAACCAAGTGAGTACACACATTAGGGTTTGACAGTTGACCATACCCTAAGTGCACTCGGGAGCATTGTACGAGCGAAGGATTAAAGTCACGTGGTAACTGATGATACAAAAGGTTCCTTGAATGGGTTGCTGAACCCCAATGCTTTCCAGGATCAAGTGGTGTTGCTTGGCACCCAACTTGATTAGAAGCCCGATCAATTATCGTGAGACGATAATTGATTGTGTAATTAATTAATATGAGATGTTAATTAATTACCATAAGTTAATAAAGAGTTATTGAGCTTAATGGGCTGAAAACTGGACTAGCAGTTGGGCCTAGAGGGTCACACGCATAAGAGTTCCGAGCAGACTGGGCAAGGTGTTCTTTATAGACAATGACTGGGTTTTTGTGAAAAACCGCGGTGTCTATAAATATACGCTGAGAGTTAAACCCTGGGCCAAGCTCCAGGCTTAACCTTGGCCGCCCCCTCCTCTCTCTCTCCCAGGGCGCCCCCCCCTCCCTCTCTCTCCTCTCTTCGGCACATGGTGGAGTTGAGATCCGGGAGACGCGTGGAGAACGAGGAGATCCCGTCTGCGTCCGGAGCTCGCGTGGATACGTCTAGAGGCCGGACACTTGAACGGCTTGAAGCACCGGCGCCTCCTGCGCCACCTCCTCCCCGGATTCGGGAGTTACGCAACCCCGCAAAGGTAAAGATGAGATCTGCCTGTGCGTGGTTTCTCCGTTTTGTTCGATCCGACCGCCGGCAACGATATCTACCTGAGGGATTCGCGTTTCCGCTGCGCTCTATACGAAACCTTACACAGACATGGTCCAAGCTACCACTAAGGACATCCAAGTCATACGAAATTGGCTCAAGATTGCTTAATCCAGAAAAAAGAGCTGCACCGATAAGAGAAGGAGAGATCTAGAGTTTCAAGTGGGAGATCATGTACTCGTGAAGGTATCTCCTACTCGTGGAATTCGGAGATTTGGAATCAAAGGAAAGCTAAGTTCATGGTTCATTTGCCCTTTCGAAGTACTCGCAAGGGTTGGTGAAGTTGCATACCGACTGGCATTGCCTCCACATTTGACGTTCGTACACAATGTATTCCATGTTTCTATGCTCAGGAAGTTTGTGTACGATCCTACGCATATTATACACCATGAAGACTTGGTATTACACAAGAATATGACATATGAATTGAAGTCAATCCGTATTTTGAATCGGAAGCTACAACAACTTAGAAATCGTTCCATACTCGTGGTTAAAATTCTATGGAACAATCGTGGAGTAGAGGAAGCCACGTGGGAACCAAAAACAACAATGAGGCGAAACTACCCCGACTTATTTGGTAAGGCAATCTTCCTGTTATGATCATATGAATTTGGGGACCATCTTTTTAAGAGGGGGAGGATATAGCAACCCTCAAATTTTAAATAATTAGATCAATTAAAACTATAAAGAAAAAAAAGATACATTGAAACCCGTTAAGTAAATTTAGCATATGGGTTGTATAATTGGGCTATACATGTAACATTATCCTCTCTTGTGGGCCTCTTGTGGTCAGCCACCTTCTGTTCAAGGTCGCGACGCATCGGGCCATCGCCTTCTGAAGGTGACAAGGTGGCTGTCACGTTCTGGTTGTGAACGCGACAGGCATGTTGTCGCGTTCATCCCTCTGACCGCAGCATGCAGTTTGTCGTTTTGCTGTCAGGATAGTTGGGACAAGTGTCAACCCCTGACAACGGGAAGGCGACAGGTCAGATGTCGCGTTCTGGGTGTCAGTTCTACGAGGTTGACATGTGGCATTTCCGTTGGTCAGGTTTGACCATGATTTGAGATAGCGACAGGTTGAACGTCACGTTCAACAAGTGAACGCGATAGGCAAGTTGTCGCGTTCTCAACTCCGAGGCTTAAAAGGTTGTAAGCCGCAGAACACTTCTCCTTCTTCCTCATTTCACCTGTGTTCTCCTTCCTTCGGCCTGTGAGCTCACCTATCTGTGGAGGGGAGTTGAGAGCTTGTGTGAGGTGTTTTCCCTTGTGTGAGGTGTGTGTGTGTTGGCCTTGTGTCTGGGTTGGGGTTCCTCTTCTCGGTGGTGCTCTTCTCCGACTATGGCATTCTTCCTCATGTTGATCCTCTCCATGTGCTTGTAAGAGGACGATCCTTGCTCGTAGACGGCGTGAGCGTGGAGCTTGGAGCGAGGAGGAGGTGGCCATACACACGAGAAGACCCCAGCGGTTGGCTCTTCTTTTTGAGGTAGGATGCCTTAACTTTCCCCTAGTTCTATCATGGTAGGGCTCCAAACCCTTTCTCCAAGCCTTAGAGATCCATGCTAGGTGTTGCATGTATGTTGTGATTCATGTGAAATGCTTGGATGTTCCTTATGGTGATGGATTTATGCTTGGATTGGGGTATGGGTTGAGAGTCTCCATGTTTGCATGTGAGGATTTTGAGTGTAGCTCCATCCCATTGACATGCATGGGTGTTTAGAAGAGTGGTTTGAGCTCTGTTTACATGTTTATACCACTTTCCATGCTCCCCTCCCCTTGTAGTTTCTGGATTTATTGTGCATGGCCTAGAAGGTGAGCTCTCGGTGTGTAAGTCTGTGGTCGCGATAGACTTGGTGTAACATCCTGTTACCTTTAGGGGTTAGCCCTCCCGGCTACGGTCGTGACATAACGACCCGTCGCGTTCTGAAGGCGACGTAGGTGACCGTCGCGTTCTAGTTGGGAACGCACCGGCCGCCCTTGTCGCGACAGGACCCTGATAGCAGACTATCTCCTTGTTGTCTTATTGTCGGGACAGTTGCACCACGTGTCGAAGTGCATGCGTGAACGTGACATGGTTGGCCGTCGCGATCTTGTTGTCAGTTTTGCATGCACGTCGATTGGGTGGTTGACTAGCTGACTGTTCCAGATCGCGACGTAGGTGGATGTTGCGTTAGCGTTGGTAACGCGACGCCCAGGTCTGTCGCGTTCTTATTGTCTGTGTTTAAGTTGCTCTGGCCGAGAGCAGAAACCCCTTTGGCCTTTCTTTTGGTGGTTCTTCCCTCCGGCAATTTTCGAAGGCTGGTGGCTCCGTGGTGTTTGGGAAGGCCTTGTGGGGTGTGTTTGCATTGTGTAGGTAAGTACTTGGATCTATTGCATGGTTGTGTGTGTGTTTGTGCTTCTTCCTCATCTTCCCCTTCTTCTTCTTGCATAGTGGTGGTTCTTCTCTTGGTGCATGAAGGAGGAGGTCGAGCTCGGTTCGTGGGCAGCACTTGGAGCGTTGGAGCTCGGAGGTGGAGGGGTGCTAGCCTACGAGAAGGCCCAGCTAGGGTGGTTCTTCAAATTAAGGTAGGGACCCAAACCCTCCACCTAGTTCTTCATGCTAGGTTCCAAACCCCTTTTTCCAAAGCCTAGAAATCTTGCTAGGTTCTAAACATGCTTCCTGTAGGTGTTTGCATGCTTGGTTTGATTATGGGGTGTTGAGGGTTTCATAGTTGTGTGAGGCCCATGTGAGAGTAGATGTGCCTTCCTTGCCATGCATGGGGTTTCTTGAGGGTGGTTTGGTGTTAATTATCATGTTTCCTTCGTGTGGCATGCTTACCTCCCCATGCTTGTATCGTTTGTGGCTTTTGGAGGGTGTGAGGTTGCCTTGTTAGGCACTCAGCTGTGGTCACGATGGGTTTCCCAGTCGCGACTAGGTCGCGACGTATCGGCACATCGCGTTCACTTGAACGCACCCCGAACCCACCGCGTCTTGCTAATGTGACGGGTATGTGGCCAGCATTCAGGAGTTCGGGGTCTCGCTGGATCGCGACTGCCACCACCGTCATGATGAGATCGCGACAGGGTGCGTGTCGGATTCAGAAGACCAGGGCTTGTCACGGCGCCCATAGCCATCGCGATCTTATCGCGACTGGCTCAATGGTCGCCTTCGTGTTTCCTTGTCACGACAGGCAGAACCGTCGCGTTCTGGTCGCGACGGGTCGATATGTCGCCCTTCTGACCGAGAGCTGACTGTCGACCTATTATGTTTCTTTTCCACTGCGACTCTGGTTTCTTGGCACCTGTGTTGTTCCTAGTGCAGTGCTACTCTAGTCTCTTCGTCCAGTGCTCGACACTTGAGGGCTTGTCCACGAGACAGGTTGTTACCATTACCTAGGACCCCCAGCCCCGCGCGTCTGTTAGAGGGAGTTCTCCGGGCGGCGGGCGTGCTCAAGTCACATACTTGGAGCAGAAGGGGAAAACAGTGGGGTCAACAGTGTGGAGACGTTTGTAGATCTCTCTTAGCTAGTCTGGTTCTCCGAGGTAGTGTGGTGCTCTTACGGTGCGGACCAGCTAGTCCTTTCTCACTGCCTCACTCTATGTGGTTCCGGAACCATTTAGAGGGGTCAGGCGTGGGACCGTAGTCTTGCAAGACTACGATAGTTGTGTTTGTTCTTAGTTCCGCATCTCACTCTGATGGGAGGTGCTAGACATGGACCGTTGGTCGAGGGTAAGGCGTGTGGCGCATCTGACCGCTGACTAGTCTAGCGTCCTGTAGCTAGTGTGCTTGTCCAGATAGTGTCTACTGTCTGTGTTTACAGCTGGGTTCTTATGGTGCCTTGGTTTACACAGGTTTTATGGTCCCGCTGTGTAGCCTAGACCGACGACCGTGTAGTTTCTTTCACGCTTCCGCACTTGACTCTATTTAGTAGAATAGACTTTACTACTTTATTTATTTATTGCACTTAGTTCTATTCTACTGTTAGAACCAGTGGGAGATTGGTAGTCCCTACTGGGCTTCTTCATGAAGCTCACTCCCTGTTTTGTAGGTGAGACTTCACAACAGCTCCCTCCGCGGCAGACTGAGGAGACGGGCCCACAGTAGTTGGCATCTCTAGTGGCAGTGTTCCCCCAGCAGTTGTACTTCACCCTCGGGGTATGCCCCTAAGGGACGTGTTCTTTCTCGTTTATTTCAGCACTTGTACTTTATTTACTTTGGTACTGTACTAGTTGTTATCTAGTGTTGGACACTTTTCGTTCACTTGTGGTGCACTTTAGTACGTTTGTTGTTATTTATCTCTATTACATAACTTGTTAGACCGATCCGTTAGCCCTTCTGGGTCTCCGGATCCGTGGGCAGTAGTCCCGATGTTCGGATTCTTGGTGGGAGCCGAGGGTCCAGGCGCCGGGGTCGTTACAGTGGTATCAGAGCAAGGGGTCTATCAAGACTTGTAGTGGAAATAAGTAATAACATAAAGTTCCTTAGGAAGTACAAGTAACACTGCTAAGCCGCTGGAGTTTATCTGTTAACTTCTTATTGTGTCTGTTTTGCAGAACATGCCTCCACGCTCTCGCAGGCAGGTTCGTGAGCTGGTGGAGCATCAGGAGTTCGAGTCGGTCGAGTCGGTTGCAGCCGAGCATGTGCCAATCGATGCTCAGCCCCAGCAGTTCGAGCAGCCTGGGGACCCGTTGCCGCAGGGCGTTCTGTTGCGGCAGGGAGAGCCACAGCAGCAGCGGCAGTGGTTTCCGCCCCAGCCCCCGCCAGCCGTCATGGAGCAGTGGTGGAGAGCGATGTTCCAGGGTCCTTGGCAGTACCCGCAGTACCCGCAGTGCCAGCAGTACCCCCAGTACCCTTAGTACCAGCCATACCAGTAGATGCCGGCAGGAGGTCAGCAGTTCGCAGAGATGGCAGCAGAGGAGCAGCCACCACCGACCCCGTAGGCAGCACCGGTTCAACCACAGGTACCCCCAGTGGTACGGCAGCAGACTCCAGTTGCAGTGGCAGCACCCGAGGACTGCACGGTGCTTCTGGAGACGTTTCTTCATCTTTGGCCTCCAACTTTTCTGGCGACCATGATCCAGACAGGGCAGAGAGTTGGGTCCATGAGCTCGAGCGCACCTTCGAGACCATGGACTGTGCAGAGCTGGATCAGGTCAAGTTGGCAGTGTATCAGCTGAAGGGGTCAGCCCACGAGTGGTGGAGAGCAGTGAGGCAGACCAGTTTTCAGGGCAGGAGGCTGGACCAGATCACTTGGGAAGAGTTCCTGGTGGCTTTTCACCGCGAGTTCCTTCCCGACTACATTTTTCATGAGAGGAGGGACCTGTTCCACGAGTTGGTGCAGGGAGACTTGACCGTGGGATAGTACCACCAGAGGTTTCTGCAGCTACTTTGACACGTTCCCCACGTGGCAGCTAGTGAGCAGGCTCGTACCGAGCGGTTCATTAGCGGGCTACGTTCAGACTTGAGGTGGGCCATGGCTGGTCACCTCTGTGACACCTTGGCAGTGGCAGTAGCGAGAGCTACGGCCCTGGAGAGGGAGTGTTGATTTCAGCCACAGCAGAGCTGGGGCTCAGGGAGGTCTTCTCCATACCAGCGCCCTTCGGGCAGTCGAGGGAGTGTTTCCTCTTCTTCTTCTTCGGGGACAGGCGGTGTTGGCCTGACTTTGAAGTTGAAGAGGTTGTTTGCTCGTGGAGGCAGGTGTCAGTACATGCAGCAGCAATAGCGACATCAGTCGGAGCAGCAGCCAGTAGAGCAGTCGGTGCAGCAGGGAGCAGAGCAGAGCCAGTAGGACTCAGGTTGTTACCACTATGGGCAGCCGGGTCACTACAGGTGAGAGTGTCTGTTGAGGCAGCAGCCGGAGCAGCAACAGCAGGCACCTCAAGTTCAGTACCATCCACCCCAGCCAGCGTAGTGTCAGTAGCAGAACTAGGGTCAGTACCAGCAGCCGCAGCAGCAGCGCCAACAGCAGCACCAGGGTCAGTACCAGTAGCGCCAGCAGCAACAACCTCAACGAGGACGTGGTCGCGTTCGGGTGATGAACATCACCAGAGAGGAGGCGGAGGCCTCTAATCTGGTCGTCGGTACGGTTCCCATCCTTGATAGAGCTACTAGAGTTTTGATTGATCCAGATGCCACACACTGTTTTGCTTCTGAGGAGTTCTTTGCTTCCTTGTCTGAGTTTGCTCCGGGGTGGGCCTGTGACCTTGCAGTTGAGCTGCCGACGGGTGACTTTGTGCATACCCTTGGTTACTTGGAGGGTGTCACCATCGAGGTACAGGGCCACCAGCTACCAGCCAGACTGTTTGCCTTGCAGCTCCACGACTTTGATGCCATCCTTGGCATGGACTGGTTGGAGGTGCACTCTGCACTGATAGATTGTCAGCGGAAGACTGTGAGGTTCGAGATACCTGGAGCACCTGTGCTTTGCTTTCGAGGTACCCAGTCTGTCCGCCGACCCTTTGTCTCTTTTTGTAGAGCTCGACGCCTCATCCGAGATAGTTGTGTTGCTTTCTTGGCCTCTGTGTGTGTCTCAGATTTTGGTGAGATTTCTGTTTCAAATGTGCCTATGGTTTGCGAGTTTGCCGACATGTTTTCGGAGGATCTACCTGGCTTGCTGCCTGAGTGGGAGGTAGACTTCTCCATTGAGTTGCTTCCTGGGACGATGCCTACGTCCAAGGCACCGTACCAGATGGCGCCGACAGAGCTGCGGGAGTTGAAGCGCCAACTAGAGGAGTTGCTTGCATTGGGCTTCATTCGTCCTAGCCATTCACCGTGGGGAGCACCTATTCTGTTTGTGAGGAAGAAGGATGGCAACCTCAGAATGTGCATTGATTATCGGCAGCTGAATCAGGTGACTGTGAAGAACAAGTATCCTTTGCCTAGGATTGATGACTTGTTCGACCAGTTGCAGTCAACTTCAGTGTTCTCGAAGACTGACTTGAGGTCGGGTTACTACCAGTTGCGGATCCGCGAGTTAGACATCGCCAGATCAGCTTTTCGCACCCGCTACGGCCACTTCGAGTTTGTCGTGATGCCTTTTGGGCTCACAAATGCACCTGCAGTGTTCATGGAGTTGATGCACAGTGTTTTCCAAGAGTACCTAGACCGGTTCATGGTGGTGTTCATCGACGACATCCTTGTGTACTCAGCAACGGCAGAGGAGCACGAGGTCCACTTGAGGCTGGTGTTGCAGGCTTTGAGGAATCACCAACTTTACACCAAATTCAGCAAGTGTGAATTTTGGCTAAAGGAGGTGCACTTTCTAGGTCACGTTGTTTCTGGTGCAAGTGTGGCGGTTGATCCTGCCATGGTTGAGGTCGTGGTTTCTTGGGGCCAACCCACTACAGTTACAGAGGTTCGTAGTTTTCTGGGGCTGGCAGGCTACTACAGGAGGTTTGTGCAGGACTTCGCCAGAGTTGCAGAGCCTTTGACCCGGTTGACCAGGCGGGAGACTCGGTTTGTGTGGACAGCAGAGTGCGAGCGCAGTTTTCAGGAGCTGAAGAGTCGGCTGACTTCAGCTCCGATCCTTTTGGTACCTTCTGGAAGCGGCGGCTTTGTTGTCTACACAGATGCGTCAGGTACTGGTTTGGGTGCTGTGTTGATGCAGTACGGTCGAGTAGTTGCTTATGCTTCTCGTCGGCTGAAGAAGCATGAGCAGCACTACCCGACACACGACCTGGAGCTTGCAGCGGTCGTGTTCGCCTTGAGGTTGTGGAGACACTACTTGTAAGGTGAGGTGTTCGAGGTTTTCACATATCACCGCAGTTTACAGTACGTCTTAGCGCAGAGAGATCTCAACCTCAGGCAGCGCAGGTGGCTCGAGTACTTGAAGGACTACGACTTTACCCTTTCCTATCACCCAGGAAAGGCTAATGTCGTAGCAGACGCTTTGAGTAGGAGAGCCCACTTGAGTTCTTTGTTGGTTAGACACTGGAGACTTCTGGAGGACGCCACTCAAGGTGTGTTCACGCCGTCTAGCCTCCGGGAGAGAGCAGTGTTGGCCAACATGACAATTCGTCTGTTGATATACCAGCAAGTGCTTGAAGTGTAGAGTGCAGACACAGACTTGGCAGACGTGTTGTTGTTGCCTGAGGTGGTGCTGGACGAGGACAGCGAGGTTCGGTTCTGAGACAGACTCTGCGTTCTAGAGGATGTCAGGGAGGAGGTACTTGCTGAGGTGCACCGGTCATGATACTCTATTCATCTTGGCTCCACCAAGATGTACCATGACTTGAGGGTACTCTTTTGGTGGGCTGGGATGAAGAGAGATATCGCTGAGTTTGTTTCGCGCCGCCTTACCTGTCAGCAGGTGAAGGCAGAGCACCAGCGTCCTGGTAGTGAGTTGCAATCACTTCCCATTCCTGTGTGGAAGTGGGAGCATGTCACCATGGACTTTGTTTCTAGCTTACCTCGCACTTCTCTGGGGCACGACAGTGTTTGGGTCATCGTCGACAGGCTGACGAAGATCGCTCGCTTCCTTCCAGTTAGAGCAGCATGGTCAGTAGACAGACTGGCTCGGTTGTTTGTGGACAGAGTAGTACCTTTGCACGAAACCCCAGTCTCTATTGTCTCAGATAGAGATCAGAGGTTCACTTCTCGTTTCTGGCGCAGCTTTCAGCGGGCACTTGGCACTGAGCTGAGGCAAAGTTCAGCCTACCACCCACAGACAGACGAGCAGTCGAAGAGGACCATTCAGACCCTTGAGGACTTGTTGAGAGCGTGTTGCCTAGACTGGGGCGGCACGTGGGAGTCGCACCTTCCCATGGTGGAGTTTTCTTATAATAATAGCTTTCACTCCAGCATCGGGATGGCGCCCTACGAGACTCTGTATGGTCGACTGTGCAGGACATCGTTGCACTGGCACGAGGTTGGCAAGAGGTAGTTGTTGGGTCCAGAGTTGGTGCAGCAATGTGCAGACACCGTGAGGCTGATCAGGCAGAGGTTGCAGATAGTGCAGAGCAGGCAGAAGAGCTATGCCGATGTTCGCAGAAGGCCACTTGAGTTTGAGGTCGGCAACAAGGTGTTTCTTCGGATCTCGCCCACCAAGGGCGTTCTCAGGTTTGGGAAGAGGGGCAAGCTCAGCCTGAGGTTTGTTGTCCCCTTTCTCATCTTGGAGCGGGTTGGCGAGGTCGCTTACCGGTTAGCTCTTCTGTCTGAGTTGGCAGGTGTCCACGACGTCTTCCATGTGTCACAGCTGAGGAAGTACATGTCAGATCCGTCGCATGTACTCGACTACTCGCAGTTAGAGGTCGCCCCTGACCTGTCCGTGCCGGAGTACCCAGTCAGCATGGTGGACCGTAGGGTGCAGCGGCTTTGTAGGAAGCAGATCCCGCTCATCAAGGTGGTTTGGGAGCACCGCGCCGGTGGTGAGGCCACTTGGGAGCGTGAGGACGAGATACGGGAGCAGTTTCTCTACTTGTTCGAGTGACAGGTACTTCATTTACTCTTTCTTCCCCTAGTTTTGCCCTTAATTTTGAGGACGAAATTAATTTTTTTGTTGGTTAGATTGTAACATCTCGTTACCTTTAGGGGTTAGCTAACCCGGCTGTGGTCGCGACATAGCGACCCATCGCATTCTGAAGGTGACGTAAGTGACCGTCGTGTTCTGGTTGGGAACGCACCGGCCGCCCTTGTCGCGACAGGACCCTGATAGAAGACTGTCTCCTTGTCGTCTTGCTATCGGGACAGTTGCACCACGTGTCGAAGTGCATGCATGAATGCGACATCGTTGGCCGTCGCAATCTTGCTGTCAGTTTTGCATGCACGTCGATTGGGTGGTTGACTGGCTGACTGTTCCAGATCGCAACGCAGGTGGATGTTGCGTTAGCATTGGTAACGCGATGCCCAGGTCCATCGCGTTCTTACTGTCTGTGTTTAAGTTGCTTTGGCCGAGAGCAGAAACCCCTTTGGCCTTTCTTTTGGTGGTTCTTCTCTCCACCGATTTCCAAAGGCTGGTGTCTCCGTGGGGTGTTTGGGAAGGCATTCTGGGGTGTGTTTGCATTGTGTAGGTAAGTACTTGGATCTATTGCATGGTTGTGTGTGTGTTTGTGCTTCTTCCTCATCTTCCACGTCTTCTTCTTGCATGGTGGTTCTTCTTCTCTTGGTGCATAAAGGAGGAGGTTGAGCTCGGTTCGTGGGCTTATGGAGCGTTGGAGCTCGGAGGTGGAGGAGTGCTAGCCTACGAGAAGGCCCAGCTAGGGTGGTTCTTCAAATTGAGGTAGGAACCCAAACCCTCCACCTAGTTCTTCATGCTAGGTTCCAAACCCCTTTTTCCTAAGCCTAGAAATCTTGCTAGGATCAAAACATGCTTTCTGTAGGGGTTTGCATGCTTGGTTTGATTATGGGGTGTTGAGGGTTTCATAGTTGTGTGAGGCCCATGTGAGAGTAGATGTCCCTTCCTTGGCATGCATGGAGTTTCTTGAGGGTGGTTTGGTGTTAATTATCATGTTTCCTTCGTGTGGCATGCTCACCTCCCCGTGCTTGTACCGTTTGTGGCTTTTGGAGGGTGTGAGGTTGCCTTATTAGGCACTCAACTGTGGTCGCGATGGGTTTCCCAGTCTCGGCCAGGTCGTGATGTATCGGCGCGTCGCGTTCACTTGAACGTGCCCCGAACCTGTCGCGTCTTGCTAACACGATGGGTATGTGGCCAGCGTTCAGGAGTTCGGGGTCTCGCTGGATCGCGACCGCCACCGCCGTCGCAATGAGATTGCGACAGAGTGCGTGTCGGGTTCAGGAGGCCAGGGCTTGTCACGGTGCCCATAGCCATCGCGATCTTATCGCAATGAGCTCAATGGTCGCCTTCGTGTTTCCTTGTCGTGACAGGCAGAACCGTCGCGTTCTGGTTGTGATGGGCCGACATGTCACCTCTCTGACCGAGAGCTGACTGTCGACCTATTGTGTTTCCGTTTCCGCTGCAACTCTGGTTTCTTGGCACCTGTTCTGTTCCTAGTGCAGTGCTACTCTAGTCTCTTCGCCCAGTGCTCGGCACTTGAAGGCTTGTCCACGAGACAAGTTGTTACCGTTACCTGGGACCCCCAGCCCTGCGCGTCTGTTAGAGGGACTTCTCCGGGTGGCAGGCGTGCTAAAGTCATGAACTTGGAGCAGAAGGGGAAAACAGTGGGGACAGTGGTGTGGAGTCGTTTGTAGAGCTCTCTTAGCTGGTATGGTTCTCCGAGGTAGTGTGGTGCTCTTACAGTGCGGACCATCTAGTCCTTTCTCACTGCCTCACTCTACGTGGTTCCGGAACCATTTAGAGGGGTCAGGCATGGGACCGTAGTCTGGAAAGACTACGGTAGTTGTGTTTGTTCTTAGTTCCGCGTCTCACTCTAACGGGAGGTGCTAGACATGGACCGTTGGTCGAGGGTAAGGCGCGTGGCGCACTTGACCGGCTGACTAGTGTAGCGTCCTGTAGCTAGTGTGCTTGTCCAGGCAGTGTCTACTGTCTGTGTTTACAGCTGGGTTCTTGAGGTGCCTTGGTTTACATGGGTTTTTCGGTCCCGCTGTGTAGCCTAGACCGACGACTGTGTAGTTTCTTTCATGCTTCAGCACTTGACTCTGTTTAGTAGAATAGACTTTACTACTTTATTTATTTATTGCACTTAGTTCTATTCTGTTGCCCGGTTGGCGAACCAGAGGGGGGGGGTGAATGGGTCTTAAAAAAATATTTACTTAGTTAAAACCTGAACTTAAACAAACATAAAAACGTTCTTGGAAGAGATTAGTAATGGTTAGTAAAAAGAACAATCACACAAAGAAGACAATCACACAACACACAGATTTATCCTGGTTCGGATCTCCTCTCCTTAGGAGTCCTACGTCCAGTCCCTGAGCAAACCTCAGGATTCCACTATCTAGGGTACAGTCCCCCTATGGACGAAACAACCACCCAGCTCAGCTGGTCTTCCTTCACACTCGAAGGGAACACAACACCCTGGTACCACCAGGTCTTCCTTCACTCCTGAAGGGAAAGAAAAACACACCACCCTAGAAACCACCAGGTCTTCCTTCACACCCGAAGGGAAACAAACAAGGGAATCTAGAAAAGGATTGACTAGCCCTAGATCAAGCTTAACAGAGCTTGATCTGAAGCTACAAGCACTGAGAGTTAAAGATCTACACAGGTGCTCTCTCTCAGAACTATTCTAGCTCTCTTCTGAATTTTCTCACAACACAGGGAGCTAAGAGCCAAGGCGGAAAAAGGAATGACAAAGCTGGCTCTAGAATTCTTGTGAAGACTTGAAAGACTGCAAAGTTGTTTTTCTTTCTTGATCGCTATATATCTCTCTTCAAATCTTCTGTCTTGTATATATATATATATCTGCATCATGAATGTAGACGATGAGATAGCCGTTGTCTCACAGCTTTGGTGAACGTTAGACTGAAGGATTTATGGAAGCTTCCAGTCAACAGTCTTTTGTTCTTTAGAGCACGTAAAGTGATGAGATCTTCTGAGGTGACTTGTAGTTCTTTCTATGTCCAACGTTGTAAGATGGTACAACTTCAAGGTTCTGCAAAAGTTGAGCTTTAATGGTAGACAGCTAACACTATCTCCAGATGTCAGTCAACGTTGGAGCAAGTAAACACAGATATAGTAGTGACAGTTTATCGTTCTAAAAGGATACATGCAGAGAATACACGATAATGGAAGATATGTTCTGTGTGCATGCAGAGATACATTCAGTCTTCATTAAATGCATAGCAGTCAAACAGGTGAGATACGACTTTGACTATTCAACGTATTTCAAATCAAAGAAAACATTTATTTGATGGAAACATGTCTTATGAAATCGTTATGAGATCATGATAGTCTAAGAGAGTCGTTATGAATCATAACACATCGTTATAGATTCAGAAGAAGTCGTTAAGATAACTTACGAAATCGTTATGACAGGCAAGTCGTTGCGAGTTCTAAAGAAGTCGTTACGGTAAGCAAATCGTTATGAGTTCTAAGGAAGTCGTTACGGTAAGCAAATCGTTGTGAGTTCTAAAGAAGTCGTTACGGAAAGCAAATCGTTGTGAGTTCTAAAGAAGTCGTTACGGTAATCAAATCGTTGTGAGTTCTAAAGAAGTCGTTACGGTAAGCAAATCGTTGTGAGTTCTAAAGAAGTCGTTACAGTAGCTTATGAAATCGTTACCAAAAGCAAGTCGTTGCGCTTTCTAAGGAAATCGTTAAGATAACTTATAAAGTCGTTGCGACAGGCAAGTCGTTACACTTTCTAAAGAAATCGTTATGACGAGCAAGTCGTTACGAGTTCTAAAGAAATCGTTACGATGACTTATGAAATCGTTATGACTGGCAAGTCGTTACGCTTTCTAAAGAAATCGTTATGACGAGTAAGTCGTTACGAGTTCTAAAGAAATCGTTACGATGACTTATGAAATCGTTATGACTGGCAAGTCGTTACGCTTTCTAAAGAAATCGTTATGACGAGTAAGTCGTTACGAGTTCTAAAGAAATCGTTACGATGACTTATGAAATCATTATGACTGGCAAGTCGTTATGCTTTCTAAAGAAATCGTTATGACGAGCAAGTCGTTACGATGACTTATGAAATCGTTATGACTGGCAAGTCGTTACGCTTTCTAAAGAAATCGTTATGACGAGCAAGTCGTTACAAGTTCTAAAGAAATCGTTACGATGACTTATGAAATCGTTATAACATCGACTTGTTTGAACTTTAGAACTTACAAAGAAGTCGTTACATCTTTACTGGAATCAATGCATATATGTACTTACCATAAGTGCTTGATTTTCTTTGAAGAATTCCTGTGCTTAAGGCTAAATGAAATATAGTTAGAAAACTTTTGACAGAGTTTTGTTTATCACCAAAATAAGTATGTAATGGATTTAAAATTATGAGGGGATGGACTGTTCATCATATTCTGCTGTTAGAACCAGTGGGAGATTGGTAGTCCCTACTGGGCTTCTTCGTGAAGCTCACTCCCTATTTTGTAGGTGAGACTTCACAGCAGCTCCCTCTACGGCGGACTGAGGAGACGGGCCCGTAGTAGTTGGCATCTCTAGTGGCAGTGTTCCCCCAGCAGTTGTACTTCACCCTCGAGGTATGCCCCTAAGGGACGTGTTCTTTCCTGTTTATTTCAGCACTTGTACTTTATTTACTTTGGGACTGTACTAGACTGTTATCTAGTGTTTGACTCGTTCACTTGTGGTGCACTTTAGTACGTTTGTTGTTATTTATCTCTATTACATATCTTGTTAGACCGATCCGTTAGCCCTTCCGGGTCTCCGGATCCGTGGGCAGCGGTCCCGATGTTCGGATTTTTGGTGGGAGATGAGGGTCTAGGCGCCGTGGTCATTACACTTAGTGTCGCAACCCAGATCGCGACAGCCCGATATGTCGCCTTCTGGTGTGAGGAAGCAACGCCCACCCTATCGCGTTCTGGTCATGACAGGGTGACTGTCGCCTTCTCATTGTTTTCCACCGTGTGTTATGGGAGGTCCCAGGTGGTCACCTGGACCTCTGTATGTGGTCATGACAATGATCTTGTCGCGACCTGTTAGCGACAGTTTCCCCTGTCGCCTTCTGACTCAGGTCGCGACAGACAGGGTGTGGCCTTCAGGTGGCGACAGCCTGTGCGTCGCCTTCTCAGACTGAGAGGGGACTTGGCGACATGTTCGGAGTTTCCTTACACTGCGACTCTATTTTCTTGGCACCTGTATTGTTCCTAGCATGGTACTACCCTAGTCTTTTTCCCGGTGCTAGGCACTTGAGGGCTTGTCCGCGAGACAGGTTATTACCGTTACCTGGACCCCCAGTCCCCGCGCGCCTGTTTGAGGGAGTTCTCAGGGCAGCGGGCGAGCTCGAGTCACGGACTCTGATAGCATAGGGAAAAACAGTGGGGACAATGGTGTAGAGTCATTTGTAGAGCTCTTTTAGCTGAGTCTGGGATGTCGAGGTGGTTTGGTGCTCTTCCGGCGCAGATCAGCTAGTCCTTTTCTCACTGCCTCACTCTACATGGTTCCGGAACCATTTAGAGGGCCAGGCATGGGACTGTAGTCCGGCCAACTACAGCAGTTGTAGTTGCTTTAGTTCTGCGTCTCACTCCGACGGGAGGTGCCAGACATGGACTGTCGGTTGAGGGTAAGGTGCGTGGTGCACTTGACCAGTCGACTAGTGTAGTGTTTCTGTGGCTAGTGTCTGTGTCCGGGCAGTTGTTTATTGTCTGTGTTATAGCCTTGGGTTCTTCCAAGTGCTGTGGTTTACACGGGTTTCCGGTCTCGACTTTTAGCTTAGACCGTTGACTGTGTAGTTCTTTACGCTTCCGCACTTCACTCTGTTAGTAGGATAGATTTACTGCTTTATTTAATTATTGCACATATAGATCTATTCTGTTGTTAGAACCAGTGGGAGATTGGTAGTCCCTACTGGGCTTCTTCGTGAAGCTCATTCCCTATTTTACAGGTGAGACTTCACAGCAGCACCCTCCTCGGCGGACTGAGGAGATGGGGCCCTAGTAGACGACATCTTCTGTGAGCAGTGTTCCCCAGATTTGTGTACTTCACCCTCGGGGTATGCCCCTAAGGGATTTGTTATCCCCTTTACTTTCTGCACTTGTACTTTGTTTACTTTGGGACTGTACTAGACTTGTACACTATGTTGAACTATTCCCTTCACTTGTTAGTACTTTTTAGTACGTTTTGTTGTTACTTACCTCCGTTACATATCTTGTTAGACTGGTCTGCTAGTCCTTCCGGGTCTTCGGGCCCGTGAGCGGCATCCATGGTGGGAGCCGGGGGTCCGAGCATCGGGGCCGTTACAGTGGTATGAGAGCAAGGGGTCTATCAAGACTTGTAATGGAAATAAGTAATAACGCAAAGTCCTTTAGGAAGTACAAGTAACATTGCTAGCCACCGGATTATTATCTGTTAACTTGAATGTTAGTCTGTGTCGCAGGACATGCCTCCACATAGATGCAAGCAGGTTCGAGAGCTAATGGAGCATCAGGTCACTGAGCCGGATGAGTTGGTTGCAGCCGAGCACATTCCAGTTGATGCTCAGTCCCAGTAGTTCGAGCAGCTTGGTGTTCTATTGCCATAGGGCATCCCATTGCAACAGGGAGCACAGTAGCATCAACAGTGGTTTCCACCCCCGCCCCCGCCAGACGTCATGGAGCAATGGTGGAGAGCTATGTTCCAGGCCCCTTGGCAGTACCAGTAGTACCAACAGATGTCGGTAAGAGGTCAATAGTTTGTAGAGATGGCAGTAGAGGAGCAGCCACCACCGACCCCGCAGGCAGCACCAGTTCAGCCAGAGGTAAGACCAGTGGTACGGCAGCACCTGAGGACCGCACGGCGCTTCTGGAGAGGTTTCTTTGTCTTTGGCCTCCAATGTTCTATGGTGACTATGATCCAGACAAGGCAGAGAGTTGGGTCCATGAGCTCGATCGCACCTTCGAGACCATGGATTGTGCAGATCAGGATCAGGTCAGGCTTGCAGTATATCAGTTGAAGGGGTCAGCCCACGAGTGGTGGAGGACAGTGAGGCAGACCAATTTTCAGGGCAGGAGGCTGGACCAAATTTCCTGGGAGCAGTTCTTAGAGACCTTTCACGGCGAGTACTTCCCCGACTACGCTTCCCGTGAGAGGAGGGACCAACTCCACGAGCTGACGCAGGGGGATTTGACTGTGGTGCAGTACCACCAGAAGTTCATGCAGCTTCTTCGACACGTCCCCCACGTGGCCACTAGTGAGCAGGCTCACACCGAGAGGTTCATTAGTGGGCTACGCTCGGAGTTGAGGTGGGCCATGGCTGGTCACCTTTGCGACACCTTGGGGTTGGCAGTGGCGAGAGCTACCGCCTTGGAGAGGGAGTGTTGGTTCCAGCCACAGCAGGGAGGAGACTCGGTGCGGTCTACCCTGTACCAATGACCTTCGGGCAGTCAAGGGAGTGTGTCTTCTTCTTCTTCTTCGGGGACAGGCGATGCTGGCCTGACCTCGAAGCTGAAGAAGTTGTTCTCTCGAGGAGGTAGGCGGCGTTACCAGCAGTCACAGCAGTAGCGACGTCAGCCGGAGCAGCTAGTGGAGCAATCTGTATAGTAGGGAGCAGAGCAGAGCCAGTAGGGCACAGGTTGCTTTCACTGTGGGCAGCAGGGTCACTTCAAGCAGGACTGTCCATTGAGGCAGGGGCAGCAGCAGTTGGCACCAACTCAGTACACTTAGTAGGCACCTCAGGTGCAGTACCCGCCACCCCAGCAGGTGCAGCGTCAGCAATAGAACCAGGGCCAGTTTCAGCAGCCGTAGTAGTGCCAGTAGTAGCCTCAGTGAGGATGTGGTCATGGTCGGGTGATGAACATTACCAGAGAGGAGGCGTAGGACTCTAATCTGGTCATCGGTACAGTTCCTATCCTTCGTAGAGTTGCTCGTGTTTTGATTGATCTGGGTGCCACGCATTGTTTTGCTTCAGAGGAGTTCTTTTCTACTTTGACTGAGCTTGCTCCGGAGCGGACCTGTGACCTAGCTGTTGAGCTTCCGACGGGTGACTACATGCATACTCTGGGTTATCTAGAGGGTGTCACCATTGAGGTACAGGGCGACCATCTACTAGCTAGACTGTTCACCTTGCAGCTCCACGACTTTGATGCCATCCTTAACATGGACTGGTTGGAGGCACATTCTGTGCTGGTGGACTGTCAGCAGAAGACCGTGCGGTTCGAGATACCTGGAGCACCTGTGCTTTGCTTCCGAGGTACCCGATCTACCCACCGACCTTTCGTTTCCTTCTGTAGAGCTCGGCGCCTTATCCGAGATGGTTGTGTAGCTTTCCTTGCTTCTATGAGTTTCTCAGATTCTGGTGAGCTGTCTATTTCAGATGTGCCTGTTGTCTGTGAGTTTGCTGACCTGTTTCTGGAGGATCTACCTGGTTTGTCGCTGGAGCGGGAGGTAGATTTCTCCATTGAGTTGCTTCCGGGGACGATGCCTATGTCTAAGGCACTGTACCGGATGGCGCCAGCGGAGCTGCGGGAGTTGAAGCGCCAACTCGATGAGATACTTGAGTTGGGCTTCATTCGTCCGAACCATTCGCCGTGGGGAGCGCCTGTCTTGTTTGTGAGGAAGAAGGATGGCAGCCTCAGGATGTGCATCGACTATCAGTAGCTGAATCAAGTAACAGTGAAGAACAAGTATCCATTGCCCAGGATCGATGATTTGTTTGACCAGTTGCAGTCAGCTTCAGTGTTCTCGAAGATCGACTTGAGGTCGGGCTACTACCAGTTGAGGATCAGTGAGTTAGATATTGCCAGATCAACCTTCCATACCCACTACGACCACTTCGAGTTTGTCGTGATGCCTTTTGGGCTCACGAATGCACCAACAGCCTTCATGGAGTTGATGCACAGCGTGTTCTGAGAGTACCTGGACCGATTCATGGTGGTGTTTGTCAACGACATCCTGGTGTACTCAGCGATGGAAGAGGAGCACAAGGTTCACTTGAGGCTAGTGTTGCAGGCATTGAGGAATCACCAACTTTACGCCAAATTCAGCAAATGTGAATTTTGGCTAAAGGAGGTGCATTTCCTTGGTCATGTGGTTTCTGGTGCAGGTATGGCGGTGGATCCCACCAAGGTTGAGGTCGTGGTTTCGTGGGGCCAGCTCACTACAGTTGCAAAGGTTTGCAGTTTTCTGAGGATGGCAGGCTACTATAGAAGGTTCGTGCAGGACTTTGCCAAGGTTGCTGAGCCATTGACCAGGTTGACCAGGCGAGAGACCAGCTTCGTGTGGATAACAGAGTGCGAGTAGAGTTTTCAGGAGTTGAAGAGCCGGCTGACTTCAGCTCTGATCCTTGTTGTACCTTCTGGCAGCGGCGACTTTGTTGTCTACACTGATGCTTCAGGGACTGGTCTTGGTGTCGTGTTAATGCAGCACGGGCGGGTTGTTGCTTATGCTTCTTGTCAGCTAAAGAAGCATGAGCAACACTACCCAACTCATGACTTGGCGCTTGTAGCGGTCGTATTCGCCCTGAGGTTGTAGAGACATTACTTGTACGGCGAGGTGTTCGAGGTTTTCACGGATCACCGGAGCTTATAGTATGTCTTCACACAGAGAGATCTGAACCTCAGGCAGTGCAGGTGGGTCGAGTACTTGAAGGACTACGACTTTACTCTTTCCTATGACCCGGGAAAGGCTAATGTCATAGCAGACGCTTTGAGTAGGAGAGCCCACTTGAGTTCTTTGTTGGTTAGACACTGGAGGCTCCTGGAGGACGCCACTCGAGGGGTGTTTTCACCGTCGAGACTCAGGGAGAGAGCAGTGTTGACCAGCATGATAGTTCATCAAGTGATATATTAGTAGGTGATCAAGGCGCAGAGTGCAGATGCAGACTTGGCAGACGTGTTGCAGATGCCAGAGGTCGAGCTGGATGAGGATAGTGAGGTCAAGTTCAAAGGCAGGCTCTATGTTTTGGAGCACATCACCATAGACTTTTTTGCTAGTTTACCTCATACTTCACAGGGGCGCGACAGCGTTTGGGTGATCGTCGACCGACTGATGAAGATAGCTCGTTTCTTTCCAGTCAGAGCAGCGTGGTTAGTGGATAGGCTCGCTAGGTTGTTTGTGGATAGAGTGGTGCCTTTGCACGGGACTCCAGTCTCTATCATCTCAGATAGAGATCCAAGGTTCAACTCTTGTTTCTGGCGTAGTTTTCAGAGGGCACTTGGCACCGAGTTGAGGCTGAGTTCAGCCTATCACCTACAGACAGACGGGCAGTCAGAGAGGACCATACAGATCCTCGAGGACATGTTGAGAGCGTGTTGCCTAGACTAGGGCGGCACTTGGAAGTTGCACCTTCCCATGGTAGATTTTGCTTATAATAATAGCTTTCACTCTAGTATCGGGATGGCGCCCTACGAGGCTCTGTATGGACAACCGTGCAGAACATCGTTGCACTGGCATGAGGTTAGCGAGAGGCAGCTACTAGGTCTAGAGATGGTGCGGCAGTGTGCAAACACAGTGAGGCTGATCAGATAGAGACTGTAGACAGCATAGAGCAGACAGAAGAGCTACACGGATGTTCGTAGGAGGCCACTTCAGTTCGACGCAGGCGACAACGTGCTTCTTCAGATCTCGCCCACCAAGGGCGTTCTCAGGTTTGGGAAGAGGGGCAAGCTCAGTCCGAGGTTTGTTGTCCCATTTCCCATCCTGGAGCGGGTTGGTGAGGTCGCTTACAGGTTAGCTATTCCGTCTGAGTTGGCAGGTGTTCACGACGTCTTCCACGTCTCGCAGCTGAGGAGGTACATGCCAGATCCGTCGCACGTGTTAGACTACTCACAGCTAGAGGTCGCTCCAGATCTGTCAGTACCAGAGTACCCAGTCAGCGTCGTGGACCGCAGAGTGCAGCAGCTGTAGGAGGCAGATCCCGCTCGTCAAAGTAGTTTGGGAGAATCGCATTGGTGGCTGATGATTAGATTTTCCCCATATAATTTAAATGAATTGCATATCTATTTTGGTGATTAACAAAACTAAGACAATGTACATCTCTAATATATTTTCTATGAGATTTGAGCACAGGAAATCTAACATAGCAAAACAAGCTAAACTAGTAAGTATTCTTCATTCTGGCAATTTAAAGTTCAAAGCATACAATTTTCTAAGTACTCATCGATTTTCTAGTTGTTATAATGATTTTCTTGGGATCATAATGATTTCCTCATCCACATCAATTTTTGGTTCTATAATGATTTCATAAGTCATTCCAATTTGTTTAGAATTTTATCTCATAATGATTTCATAAGTATCTTATCGACTTCGAGATCGCAACGATTTGCCTCATAATGATTCGCTAAGAGATTGCAACGATTTTCCTCTCATAACGATTCGCTAAGAGATCGCAACAATTTGCCTCTCATAACGATTCGCTAAGAGATTGCAACGATTTGCTCTCAGAACGATTTGATAAGTGTGCACATCGATTCCGAGCTCATAACGATTTGGTTATCGCATCGATTTCTTAAGTGAGAACAACGATTTGTTCTCACAACGATTTCTTAAGTGAGAACAACGATTTGCTCTCACAACGATTTCGGTCTCACAACGACTCGTTAAGTCTCATAACGATTCGATAAGTTACACAACGACTCAGTCACTGTAACGATTCATTAAGTTACATAACGACTTGGTCGCCGTAACAATTCGATACATTAAAACAACGATTTGTTCACTATATCGACTCGATAAGTGAAACAACGATTTGCTCATAATGATTTGCTGATAGTATCATAACGATTTGTCTCTACAACGATTCGGTTTTTAATGCATAATGATTTGTGTGTACATCGACTTGCTTATGAATGTATAACGATTCACTTGAATAACGACTCATCAACACAACGATTTCATAAGTCATGATCATATTGATTTCATGGTATATAATGACTTGATATTCAAACCTATTCTCAAATAGTTTGAAAACTCAAAGTCTTCCCTTGCTTTTCTCTCACATCCATGCATTTATTATGACTGAACATATCACTGCACTGCATGCAAACGATATCTTCTATTTTCATGCTTATACTGTAAACATCTTTTTAGAAGAACAGAATGGAATTTCCATTTCGGTATAAAATCTTTCTTAACGTTGACTGACACCGAGAGACAACTTAGCTGTCCATCGTTTAAGCTTTTAATGCGTGCAGGTCTCTGACAGCACATCTCGATACAACGTTGGACATAATAGAAGCCAAAGGATATCAAAGAGGATTCTCTCTCTTTGGGTGCATGGAAGCTAACGACTGTTGACTGAAAAGCTCTACAGTGCCATGCAGTCTAACGTAAACAAAAGCTTAGAGATAACGGACACTTCAACGTTCAATTTTCAAATGGAAGACATATATAGAAGACTGAAGCTCCATAAACACAACACTTACGATAATCTTTGACAAGTTTCTGGGAGCATCTGAAAGAGTGAAGTTTCACTCCTTTGCTTGTCTTGCTCTTAGCTCTCTGCATTCATTGTGTTAGCCTTGAGAGCTTCTGTGTACTGAGAGCGTTCCTCATCATAGATCTTGTAACGACCCTCTTTATATCGGTACGGTTCCACCAACCCACATCGATATAGAAAGCATCGCCACAGTGGGACATTTACCCAACACTAGTACGATAGGCTGAAACATACACAAATATATGTATATCACATGACAGCGGAATTTAAAGAACTGAAAAGAAATCTTTTCCATCATCCACATTCTATTCACAGTCCTTATAGAAGAAAAGAGAACTAACTTTTCATAACTGAAATAAAATAAATACATTGTCCACATGAGACTACGCAGAGTCTTTATTACATACTATGAAGTAAGGAAAAGTACAATGCTAAATCCACAACAAGCTCTCCTACTCTCGCTCCGAGTCGCTCCTAACGATCTCCTCGGAAGAAGTAGAAACGTCTGCACCTGTATACCGAAGCAAGGATGAGTTCAAAAGAACTCAACAAGTAACACCAAGCACACTAAACATACATGTATCAAGTAATCTCTATATCCTTATGCTACACCATTAACACATAATGCATGGAATGTACAGTTTATTCAAGTAGAGACTTATGCATAATTTCTACGCATATTACACATGGAATTTCCATTTTTATACAAAATAACCTGATCCTATCACATGCTTTCTACACACTTTCAACATGCTAAACTGATTTCATTCAACCATTCATATGCTAAATGTTGATCATTTTACACATAAATTTTACACATATCATAACGACTAATTTAACATGAATTCTAAAATAAATTCTCACATAGATAACACATTTACATTAGTGAAAAGCTCGCTGTTTTGCTACTATTATGTCACATTCACAAGAAATTTATCTTTTTTGCATGTTTTCATAAGAATTTCATGAACACATATTCACTTACACAGGTTCACAATTTACACATTTCTTTTCACTTAAACACATTTTCACTTTTTCTTAATGCCGTGACACATAGCCCAAACCACTTTAGAAAGACACACACTAATCATATCACATATCTATCACCTAGGCATTCCAGTGATAAATCTTAGTTACTGCGCAGAACCGGGAGAAGCACTCTCCACCCTAACCAGCGATACTTGTTCGCCTCCAGGATTTAATCCCAATGCCCATGGGACATCACACACTTTGAACTTTCCCGTGGGGACTTTACCACAGTACAGTTCCACAGCCCTCTAAGGTAGCAGTGTCACCCATTGGCACATTAACACATTTTCTCAAGATTCAACACACTTCTAAATACAAAATTCTTACACATTCATCTCATGTTCGCACATTTACATTCTTCAGTATTACCTAGCATGGTACTACTGTCTTCAGTATTAATCAAGTTTTACAACAATTCTAATCATGATGAAATTTATAGAATTTAACACTAATCATATTAACATGCATTATTTGTTAATATCTAACATAAAACAATTATATATAGCTATTGTCATCAGTTCAGTACAGAAATTTAACAAGAAATTCATCACAGTTTAGCCATCATGCATACCAAGATTTACATTTTTCTGCATCACGCATAATTTCTGAAAATTCTAACAGTGGTGTTATCAATTGTAAAAATAGTCAAACTGATATAAATTTTCATTGTTCGGACCCACAACTTATTACACACATGAATACTGATAGTACTAATTATATCTCAATTTATAGGAATTTAACTAGTTTTGCATGAATTATTAACTTTTCTACATTGAGTAGACATATTCACTATTTTTTGGTTCAGAAAATTTAATAAACTATACAGTTATTATAAATTACTCAAATTTTTATATCATGCATTAGACCTCATAACAGTGTACAAAAATTTCATGGCAGTTAAATTCTATACATATTTCACAAACAAGATTTTTCAAGATTAAAATTCTGTCGGTCGAACATTCAAAAATTCTAATAATTAGGCAAATTACAAAAATTCACAATAACTCACAGTACACACAAATATATATATTTACATATTATATGAAATTTACTGTATATCCTCATGCGGAAAATCTCGAAAGTTAGCTTATAGAAGGGCAGACCTGCACACTGTTGCAGTCCGAAGAACTTGACGTCATGGGGTAGCCGTCTATAGGTTAACGACAATATATGATGCCGCCAACGCATGATATTAGCGGCAAGGGATCCTGCCGTTAATATCCTGTCTGCATAAACACAGACTGAACGCTAACAAATCACTTGAATGGGGGGTTCCAGGACACGAGAAAAATCCGTAAAATTCCTGGGACATACTAGACACATGTAGGGTTGATGTGAGTGGGGTACTTGCCTCTTGTACAATCCACAAGTGATGATTTAAGCCGGAGAAGCCCTCCTCGGCCTGTGCCAAAGAGCCTTCAAATCCCTCCTTATTCGGGTTCTCTGTTGATCTTCACTGCACACCAGCGTGGGGAAGTCATTCCCGGATGTTCAGAGTTGTCACCAGTCGATGCAGATCACCGGATGAAGCCTCCCGAAGTCGGATTTCTCAGATTCAAGTTGGGGGTTTTCGCATAGAAGAGCTAGGTTTTTGACCCAAGAGTCAAAAGGATGGATCTGGCCGAAAACTGGGTAATATAAAGGGTTGGGGGCCAGACATGCTAAAGGGGTAAGCCGTTGGGGACGGTTTCTAAAACAAATAGCGAAATTTCCGGAGGCGTTTCCGGATCTGGAAACGTAACTGGTCTGGGATATTGGCGTCCATATCTATGGTCGCCTATCCAAAGTGGGCGTCCATCGATATTGCCGCCTAATCCTAGTCAACGTCAGCCGATGTTGACGCCGACTGGCCGACAAAATTTCACTTAAAATATGTAGAATCTATAAACACCACACACATAAATATATATATATATATATATATATATATATATATATACTTGTATACAATATGTACATTACAATAATACTAATTCATACAATTCGTATAAATAAATACTATGCACAATAATCTATACTTCAATAGTATACACTTATATGCATATATATTTTTAAGCAAGCAAAATAAAATCAAGGGCCTTACACCCTCTCCCCCTTAAAGAAACTTCGTCCTCGAAGTTAGACTGACACTACTCAAACATCTGAGGATACTTTTTTTTCATTGTATCCTCAAGCTCCCAAGTAGCCTCCTCTCGCGAGAAGTTACGCCATAAGACCTTTACTGACGCAATGCTCTTGTTTCGGAGATGTTGAACCTTCCGATCAAGAATAGCTACTGGTTGCTCTACATAAGAAAGATCTGGCTTGATCTCCACTGGCTCATGGCTAATAATATGAGACGGATCTCTGACATACTTCCTGAGCATAGATACGTGAAAAATAGGATGAACGCTAGCCAATGCTGGAGGTAAAGCTAGCTCATATGCCACCTTGCCCAATCGTTGGAGAATCTCATACGGGCTAATGAATCTAGGGCTCAACTTCTATGCCTGCCAAATCTAATTACACCACGCGTAGGCGAAATCTTCAAAAAGACATGCTCACCTACCTCAAATTCCAAATCCTTCCTCCTGTTGTCGGCATAACTCTTCTGTCTCTCCTGTGCTGCAACAAGCCTCTTTCTAATAAGCTGGACCTTATCCGAAGTCTCCTGAACTAACTCCGGACCGATCAACTGCCTATCACCGGTCTCCTCCCAACACAAAGGAGATCTGCAAGGCCTACCATACAAAGCCTCAAATAGAGCCATGCCAATGCTCGCATGAAAGCTGTTGTTATATGCGAACTCCACTAGAGGTAAATGGCGCTCCCAATCATCCTTCCAATCCAGCACACAAGCCCTCAACATATCCTCAACTGTCTAGATAGTCCTCTCGGACTGTCCATCTGTCTGGGGATGAAATGCCGAACTGAGCTTCAGCTCCGAACCTAACGCATCCTGAAGACCCTTCCATAGCCTAGAAGTAAATCTCGGATCTCGATCCGAAATGATAGACTTCGGTACCCCATGCAATCTAATAATACTACTAACATACAGTCTAGCTAAACTCTCTACTAACTGCTTCTTCTTCATAGGCAAGAAATGCGCAGTCTTCGAGAATCGATCTACCACTACCCAAATCGAGTCATTACCTCGTCTAGATCGAGGCAAACCCGTAACAAAATCCATAATGACAGCTTCCCACTTCCAAACTGGGATCTCCATCTTCTGCATAAGACCAGATGGTCGCTGCCGCTCGGCCTTCACTTGCTGGCATACTAGACATCTAGACACAAACTCAGCTACATCCTTCTTCATGCCAGACCACCAAAATGATCTCTTTAAATCCTGGTACATCTTAGTGTTACCCGGATGAATAGAGAACCTAGATCTATGAGCTTCTGCTAAAACATGCTCACGAATATCTACAATGTCTGGAACACAGACACGATGATGGAACCGAATCACACCATCCTCATCACGAGCAATACCCGCTTTGCCCACTAACTCTTGGAGTCTAGGGTCGGCTTTCTGATGCTCGATCACCTCATCCAACACCGATGACCTAATGGACAGCTGAGCCAAAAAGCTCGGCACAATGATGGCTCCAACTCGGTCATCGCACACGCTGCATCCTCCAACATCTTCCAGTCCTGCTGGAGAGACGACCTCTTTCTACTAAGGGCATCTGCTACGACATTCGCCTTTCCAGGATGATACTGGAGGTCGAAGTCATAGTCCTTCAGGAACTCAATCCATCTTCTCTGCCTAAGGTTTAATTCCTTTTGGGAGAAAAGATACTTTAGGCTCTTGTGATCAGTGAACACCTCAAATCTGACACCATAAAGATAGTGCCTCCAGATTTTCAGTGCATGAACCACTGCCGCAAGCTCAAGATCATGAGTCGGATAGTTTCGCTCATGCTCCTTCAATTGCCTCGAAGCATATGCTACCACCCTTCCTTGCTGCATCAACACACAGCCAAGGCCAATCCGAGATGCATCCGTGTAGATAGCAAAATCCTCTACACCGCTCGGTAGAACTAACACAGGAGCCGATGTGAGTTTAGTCTTCAATAATTGAAAACTACTCTCACACTCCTCGGACCAGACAAACTTCACTCCCTTCCTGGTCAGCTGAGTCAATGGAGCGGCGATGGATGAAAATCCCTCAATAAAACGCCGATAATAACCCGCCAAACCAAGAAACTCCGAATCTCCGAAGGAGTCTTGGGACTCTCCCAATCCATAACAGCTTGGACTTTCGCTGGATCCACTGCTACACCAGCACCGGAGATAACATGCCCAAGGAAATGAACCTCGCGCATCCAAAAATCGCACTTGCTGAATTTTGCATACACCTTGTGCTCACGGAGAACCTCTAATACTATCCTCAAATGCTGACGATGTGTGGCCTCATCCGGAGAGTAGACCAGCACGTCATCAATGAAGACTACAACAAAACTATCTAGATATGGTCTAAACACCCTGTTCATGAGATCCATGAACGCTGCAGGGGCGTTGGTTAGACCAAACGGAAGGACCAAAAACTCATAATGTCCATAACGGGTTCTAAATGCCGTCTTGGACACATCCTCACTCCTAATCCTCAACTGATGATAGCCAGAACGTAAATCAATCTTAGAAAAGACCGATGCATTCTGGAGCTGGTCAAACAAATCATCAATCCGAGGTAAGGGATACATGTTCTTCACCGTCACTTGGTTTAGCTTTCTATAATCAATGCATAACCGAAGTGACCCATCCTTCTTCTTCACGAATAAGACAGGTGCGCCCCAAGGGGAAACGCTAGGGCGAATAAATCCCTTATCTAACAAATCCTGCAACTGCCTCCTTAACTCAGCTAATTCCGCAGGTGCCATCCGATAAGGTGCCTTCGAGATAGGAGAGATGCCTGGAAGCAACTCTAAGTGAACTCTATCTCTCTAGCCGGTGGCAATCCAGATAAATCATCAGGAAAGACATCTGGAAAATCCTGCACTACATCTATCTCTGCAAGAGTAAGTGACTCATCAGCCTTGGGTATTAAAACCACGCTGGCAAGAAAAGCGTCACAACCCTTGTTCACCATTCTCATTGCCCTCATGGCAGAGATGACAAACTTTCCTGCTAAGTTCCTCGGCAAAGGATGAGAAAATTCATCCTCACCAGGAATGCGGAAAACAATCTTCTTCCCACGACAATCTACCAATGCATAGTGCTCCTCTAGCCAATCCAGACCAAGAATAGCATCATAGTCCTTCATCTTAAGCAAGAAGAAACACCCTTCTAGGACTCTATCCTCAATGCACACCGGTAAAGACGGAATACACTTCCTAGTCGATACCGTACCCGCAGGTGTATGCACAGACAAAGGGACTTCTAAATCCTCAGACTCTAATCCTGACTCTAAAGCTAACTGCCTAGCAAAACGCTCGGAAATGAACGAGTGAGTAGCACCCGTATCGAACAAAACCCGAGCATGCACACCTAAGAACAAAACCGTACCTTCGGTGACATGATCCCTGCTCGGCGTCCTCACGAGCTAAAGCAAACACTCGAGCTGGGGCTCGAGGTCTCCCTGGTCGTCCTGTCGCTGGCGCTGCTGCTGCTGCTACTGGGGCTGGTCCACGCTGGGCTCCCTGCTGAAGCCTCGGACAATCCTTGATCTTATGGTCACTGCTCCCGCACTTCAAGCACTTCCTGCTACCACCAACACTCCGTACCGCCATGTGCCCTCCCGCAATGAGGACACTCCTTCTTACTACTAGGGAACGTTGAGAAGATACCTGACCACTGCCTGATGCCACAGGACGCTGCGGTGACTGGAAAGTCGCCTTCTTCCTCTCCTGCCTCTGGAAAGGAGCTGCTGGCCTCTTTTGAGAAGCCTTCTTCTCCTCCAGATACTGCTCCATCTCTCCCTCCTGCCGACACGCCGCGCTGAGCGCCTGCTCGAGAGTACGATGGTCGAAAGCCACCAACCTCGTCCTCAGCGATGGTTTCAGACCCATCACGAATTTCTTCGCCTTCCTGCGCTCATCAGCTACAATATGGGGGCGTACTTTGATAGCTCGGCAAACCTAGCCTCGTACTCCAGCACAGTCATGGAGCCTTGAGTTAACGAGAGGAACTCCTGCTCCATCTTGTCCTGGATGTGCTCCGGAACAAACTTGGCTCGGAAAAGCCTCACGAACTCATCCCAACCAACTTCCCAGCACCATCCTCGAACCGAGTACGTAACAACGAGGACCACCACACGTCGGCTCGCTCCTGCCAAAACCATCCATGAGAACTAACCAACATAATCTATACTTAAAGTAATAACCACTAGATTAATTACACATACCTGTAGCATATAGGTGGCTAAAGTGACCTTGTCATCCTCTGCACACCTAATAGCCCGGAAGATCTTTTCGATCTCCCTCATCCAGCTCTCTGCAAGAAGCGGATCGCTCTCCCCCTTAAAAGAGGGTGGCGACATCCTCTTGAACCTTTTGATGGAGGGTCCACCATGGTCAGCCTGGGGAGCTGGTACCTGAGCCTGCTACAACAAGCAACATAATTAACACATATAACATAACAATCATGCATTTAATAATACAGACTACTTTATCTTATTATTCTAACCTGAGCCTCCAACTGAGCCTGGAGTGCAGCCTGAGTGTGGGCCTGCGTTTGCATGGCCTGCACCAAACCCTGCATGAACACTCCATAGTCTACTGGTGGCGGTGGGGAAGTACAGGACCCTGGGGTGCAGGGGCCTGCTGCTCACCCTGATCCTCACGCCGAGGCTCATCTCTCCTCTGCTCGCCATCACGAGCAGGAACACCACGCCTACCACGCGAAGCCATATCCTGCAAAACGGATTAATCACCATTTAGAACTAAACTATCTAATTTCAAACTAATTACTTATCTATGTGGACAATCTACACAGACTTAGCATATAATGAAGATGATGGTATGTGCATATTTATGTACAATTTCAGCCTGACGCTCTGATACCAATCTCTGTAACGACCCTCTTTATATCGGTACGGTTCCACCAACCCACGTCGATATAGAAAGCATCGCCACAGTGGGACATTTACCCAACACTAGTACGATAGGCTGAAACATACACAAATATATGTATATCACATGACAGCGGAATTTAAAGAACTGAAAAGAAATCTTATTCCATCATCCACATTCTATTCACAGTCCTTATAGAAGAAAAGAGAACTAACTTTTCATAACTGAAATAAAATAATACATTGTCCACATGAGACTACGCAGAGTCTTTATTACATACTATGAAGTAAGGAAAAGTACAATGCTAAATCCACAACAAGCTCTCCTACTCTCGCTCCGAGTCGCTCCTAACGATCTCCTCGGAAGAAGTAGAAACGTCTGCACCTGTACGCCGAAGCAAGAATGAGTTCAAAAGAACTCAACAAGTAACACCAAGCACACTAAACATACATGCATCAAGTAATCTCCATATCCTTATGCTACACCATTACACATAATGCATGGAATGTGACAGTTTTTCAAATAGAGACCTATGCATAATTTCTACCATATTACACATGGATTTCCATTTTATACAAAATAACCTATCCTATCACATGCTTTCTACACATTTCAATATGCTAAACTGATTTCATTCAACCATTCATATGCTACATGTTGATCATTTTACACATAAATTTACACATATCATAACACTAATTTAACATGAATTCTAAAATAAATTCTCACATAGATAACACATTTACATTAGTGAAAAGCTCGCTGTTTTACTACTATTATGTCACATTCACAAGAAATTATCATTTTTGCATGTTTTCATAAGAATTTCATGAACACATATTCACTTACACAGGTTCACAATTTACACATTTCTTTTCACTTAAACACATTTTCACTTTTTCTTAATGCCGTGACACATAGCCCAAACCACTTTAGAAGGACACACACTAATCACATCACATATCTATCACCTAGGCATTCCAGTGATAATCTTAGTTACTGCGCAGAACCGGGAGAAGCACTCTCCACCCTAACCAGCGATACTTGTTCGCCTCCAGGATTTAATCCCAATGCCCATGGGACATCACACACACTTTGAACTTTCCCGTGGGGACTTTACCACAGTACAGTTCCACACCCTCTAAGGTAGCAGTGTCACCCATTGGCACATTAATACATTTTCTCAATTTCAACACACTTCTAAATACAAAATTTACACATTCATCTCATGTTCGCACATTTACATTCTTCAGTATTACCTAGCATGGTACTACTGTCTTCAGTATTAATCAAGTTTTACAACAATTCTAATCATGCTGAAATTTACAGAATTAAACACTAATCATATTAACATGCATTATTTGTTAATATCTAACATAAAACAATTATTATATAGCTATTGTCATCAGTTCAGTACAGAAATTTAACCAGAATTCATCACAGTTTAACCATCATGCATACCAAGATTTACATTTTTCTGATCACACATAATTTCTGAAAATTCTAACAGTGATGTTATCAATGTAAAAATAGTCAAACTGACATAATTTTCATTGTTCGGACCCACAACTTATTACATACATGAATACTGACAGTACTAATTATATCTCAATTTATAGGAATTTAACTAGTTTCGCATGAATTATTAACTTTTCTACATTGAGACATATTCACTATTTTTTGGTTCAGAAAATTTAATAAACTATACAGATATTATAAATTACTCAAATTTTTATATCATGCATTAGACCTCATAACAGTGTACAAAATTTCATGGCAGTTAAATTCTATACATATTTCACAACGAGATTTTTCAAGATTAAAATTCTGTCGGTCGAACATTCAAAGAATTCTAATATTAGGGAAATTACAAAAATTCACAATAACTCACAGTACACCCAAATATATATTTACATATTATATGAAATTTACTGTATATCCTCATGCGGAAAAACTCGAAGTTAGCTTATAGAAGGGCAGACTTGCACACTGTTGCAGTCTGAAGAACTTGACGGCATGGGGTAGCCGTCTATAGGTTAACGGCAATATATGATGCCGCCAACGCATGATATTAGCGGCAAGGGATCCTGCCGTTATATCCTGTCTGCATAAACACAGACTGAACGCTAACAAATCACTTGAATGGGGGGTTCCAGGACACGAGAAAAATCCGTAAAATTCCTGGGACATACTAGACACATGTAGGTTGATGTGAGTGGGGTACTTGCCTCTTGTAAAATCCACAAGTGACGATTCAATCCGGAGAAGCCCTCCTCGGCCTGTGCCAAAGAGCCTTCAAATCCTCCTTATTCGGGTTCTTGTTGATCTTCACTGCACACCAGCGTGGGGAAGTCGTTCCCGGATGTTCAGAGTTGTCACCAGTCGATGCAGATCACCGGATGAAGCCTCCCGAAGTCGGATCTCTCAGATTCAAGTTGGGGTTTCGCATAGAAGAGCTAGGTTTTTGACCCAAGAGTCAAAAGGATGGATCTGGCCGAAAACTGGTTAATATAAAGGGTTGGGGCCAGACATGCTAAAGGGGTAAGTCTTAGAGCCGTTGGGGACGGTTTCTAAAACAAATAGTGAAATTTCCGAGGCGTTTCCGGATCTGGAAACGTAACTGGTCTGGGATATTGGCGTCCATATCTATGGTCGCCTATCCAAAGTGGGCGTCCATCGATATTGCCGCCTAATCCTAGTCAACGTCAGCCGATGTTGACGCCGACTGGCCGACAAATTTCACTTAAAATATGCAGAATTCTATAACACACACACATATATATATTTATATATATATACTTTATACAATATGTACATTACAATATACTAATTCATACAATTCTTATAAATAATACTATGCACAATAATCTATACTTCAATAGTATACACTTATATGCATATATATTTTTAAGCAAGCAAAATAAAAAATCAAGGGCCTTACAGATCTTCCCT
>CM024762.1:88291740-88499168 GCA_014218235.1 Colocasia esculenta | reverse complement strand
AAAATGCCGACGCAAATCAAGCAAGCCAGGATCAAGAGGAGGAGGAGCTCTTCACGGTCAACAAAGACCTCCTTGAAGCTCACCGGCTCAACCGCCTCGCCGAATCCACCACTCCCCCGGCCAAGTTGCCCAGAAAGGCGTGAAATCAACTATGAAGCAAACACCGTCGGCGAGATCATCACCGAAGCATCTCTTTGCCGCCGGCGTACATGCAGCTACCTTTCCATGGGAGGAGCAATGGGGTGGAACGACTAAGACATTCATTGTCACCCATTACAGAAATGATAGTCTCGAAGAGGCGAGACGCCGAAGCCGATCATCTTCTACAAAGGAGACCCACTTCCATATGGGCCCTTCAAAGACGACTTCGGCTGGAGCCACAAGACTCAAGTCTCCCAGAGCCCGTCCAAGAAATGCGACATGCCCGAGCACATCAAGAGATTGTGCCAAAGGCAAAGATTGCACAAACGCAAGATCCCGACGGAGTACTTCCATCAGCTGTGGTACCCGAAGCAACTCCGAGGGCAACCCCCCTATTGTGCAAAAGACACTCGGGGGTTAGGCTATGGTCAGGCGGCGGAATGCGAGCCCTACTATATGGTCAACACCGTTTGGCTCGCGCCCTCATCTAATCTTTGCCCTTCCGATGGACAATCTCCTCCCCCACTATAAAACCGCAACAAGGGGAGGCCGCCCTCGTCCTATCGAATGGGACGTCGAGCCAGAAGCACCTAAAGCGAAGGAGTCATTTCTCGCCAATCACAGAAGAAGCTTCAAATACTATGACGTCCACTGGCTGACTCTGATGAAGAAAAGGATTTCATCGACCTACTGCCGGCACCGCCCCGTGAACTCGAAGACGGTGGACAAGCTACGGTCGACGAACTGGTCGAACTCGACCTCGGGGAACCAAAAGAACCCGACCAATCTTCGTCAGCGCCCTCTTGAACGAGGAAGAAAGACAGTCATACCGACATCTCTTGCTGGAATTCAAAGACTGTTTTGCGTGGACATACAAAGAAATGCCAGGCCTGGACCCCTCCGTGGCTGAGCATGAGTTGTCCATACTCCCCGCAGCGAAGCCGGTCAAGCAGGCCCAACGGCGCATGCGCCACGAGTTGGAGTTGAAAGTAAATGCCGAGGTGGACAGACTTCTCCAGGTCGACTTCACCGAGCCGTGCATCTATCCAACTTGGCTGGCCAATATAGTGCCGGTGAAGAAGAAGAATGGCGAAGTCCAGATCTGTATCGACTACAGGGACTAAACAAAGCCTGCCCAAAGGACGACTTCCCGGTCCCGATCACAGAAACAATGATCGACATGACTACCGGGCATGAAGCTTTCCTTCATGGACGATCGTCGGGCTACAATCAATCCGTATGGCTCCCAAAGATAAGGGTCATACCGCCTTTAGGTCCCCCAAAGGGATCTACAACTACAAAAGAATGCCCTTCGGCTTGAAGAACGCCGGAGCCACACCTATCAACGAGCCATGACCAAGATTTTCGGAGAAATGCTCCATGACTCGGTCGAGTGCTACGTTGATGATCTGGTCGTCAAGACCAAAAGGCGAGAAGACCACCTAAGCGACCTACGCCAGGTCTTCGAAAGACTCCGCCAGCATCAGCTGAAGATGAACCCGATGAAGTGCGCCTTCGGCGTCTCGAGCGGCAAATTCCTCGGCTTCGTTGTCAAATACCGCGGATAGAAATTGATCCCGTCAAAATCAAAGCTATCAGAGAGCTGCCGCCGCCAAAAACCTTAACGGAGCTGAAATCTCTCCAGGGAAGGCTGGCCTACATAAGGCGGTTCATTCCAACCTCTCGGGCAGGTGCGCCCCCTTCAGCAAATTAATGAAGAAAGGAGCCCCATTCGTATGGGACCAGAGTGCCAAGATACCTTTGAAGAAATCAAAGAGTATCTCCTTACTCCCCCTGTCTGGGAGCCCTGGTGAAAGAGAAGCCGCTCATCCTCTACATCGCAGCCATGGAAACGTCGCTGGGAGCGCTTCTGGCGCAACTAAATGAGGAAGGCAAAGAGCGACCGCTCTACTAACTCATTAGGATGCTGGTGGGTCCGGAGCACCGATATCCCCCAGTGGAGAAAGTGTGCCTGGCATTGATATTCGCCGTCAAGAAATTACGGCACTATCTGCTAGCCCATCAAGTCAGCCTCATCTCGAGGATAGACCCGCTAAAAGCACTCCTCACCCAACCTGTGTTTCAGGAAGGATGGGAAAATGGGCCGTTCTCCTCATGGATTTGACATCACCTTCGTCCCGAGGAAAGCAATCAAGGGCCAGTATGGCGGATTTCCTGGCGGCGCATCCCTCTCCCAGCCGGCTCTCCCCTCGAGTTCAAGCTACCGAAGAGGAAACGCTCTCATCCTCCCACGGGGAGGGGACCCAACAAAAAGAAGTCCCCATTCAAGAAAATGGGATACACTCGTCATAGAGTTACCACATTGGGAACTCTACTTTGATGGCGCTTTCCCGGGTGCTCAAGCAAACTGACGGCACCACAACTTATACCTCCGGAGCAGGCGTTGTCCTGGTGACTCCCAAGGGGGAATACTGCACAACTCATGTGCACTCATGAAGCCGTTGACCAACAATCAGCTGAATATGAAGCGCTGATCGTGGGACTTCAACTGGCTGCCGAAATGGGCATCAAATGCATAAAAGTCTACGGAGACTCGCAGCTGGTCATCCGTCAAGTGCTGGGGATTACGGTCGCAAAAAGGAACTGATCCCCTATCATGCCAAAGTAATGCTCCGCGAGAGGTTCTACTTGTTCGAAATCGGACATGTCCCTAGAGGGCAAAACTCTCAGGCAGATGCGCTAGCCAAACTGGCGTCCGCCCTAAAGCTCCCTCCTGAAGGGGAATTGGGCATAACTGTCCGACATAGGAGGCTGATGCCCAGTGTTCTCGAGGACGACTCCGACCCAGAAAATGCAAAGGTCAACGCCCTCGAAGAAGAAGCCAGTCAAGAAGAAGACTGGCGCCAGCCGATTATCCAAATAAAAAACGGTTGGCTGCCTTCAGATCGGGCTGAAAGAGTCCAGCTCCTGCGGCGGGCCACGTCGTACCAAATGATCGGGGACCAACTATATCGGCTTGTCCATGAAAAGGACAAGTCCGTCCTCCTCCGATGTCTCTCCCCCAGAGAAGCCAAAGCCATCATGCACGAAGTCCACTCTGGACTATGCGGAGCCCACCAAGCGGGAGACAAGATGAAAATCAACATCAAGCTAAAAGGCTTTTTCTGGCCGACCATGTATACGGATTGTGCCCAGTACGCCCGTACCTGTCATCAATGCCAGGTCTTCAGTTCGGTGCCAAGAAAGCCGCCGAGCGAATTACATCCGACTGCCCCCACATGGCCCTTTGCCGAATGGGGAATGGACGTCGTGGGACCTTTCCCACCATCCTCTGGCGGCCACAAGTTCATCTTGGCAGCCACCGACTATTTCTCCCGATGGGCAGAAGCAGTCCCTCTCCGGGAGGTAACTGGGGCAGCTGTTGCAAATTTGTCAAGCAACACCTGATTTACAGGTTCGGCACACCTCATCGGATCGTATCAGATAACGATACGCCCTTCAGAACAAAACGATATACGCGTTGGCGGCCAATTCCAGATAGATTGGAGGACGTCAACGGTTTACAACCCTCAGCCAATGGTCTGGCGGAAGCCTTCAACAAGACCCTTTGCAAACTGCTGGCCAAGATGGTCGGCAATCGCAAACGTGATTGGGGGAAAAAGTGCACGAAGCGCTCTGGGCATACCGGACGGTCTACAAGACCCCAACGGGGTGTTCTCCCTTCTCTCTGGTGTACGGAGCCGAAGCTATGCTCCCCATCGAAATCGAAATGTCATCCTACAGGGTAGCCGTCTACACCGGTCTTCACCCGAGGAACGACAAGAAATTGAAAGAAGGTTGGAGGAATGTCCGACCTAGAGGGCAAAAGGTTGGAAGCGTACAAACACCTCCAGTCCTATCAAGCCCGCATGACTCGGGCCTACGACAAGCTGGTCAGGCCCCGTGTCTTCAAGAAAGGTGACCTCGTCATGGTTGGGAAGTCATGGCAGGCAAATCAAGTGGCAAACTCCAGCCAAACTGGCGCGGACCGTGCGTGGTCACCGGAGTGTATGAAGGCGGAGGATACACGCTGGCAACACATGCTGCGACCGCCCCTTTCCACCACTAAATGGCAAGCATTTGAAAATGTACTTTGCCCCTGAGCCTGAATTCCCCGGGCAATCGCCCTCTGATCCCCTTATAGCCGAATCAGGCTAGGGTTGGGCGTATGTGCCCATGTCAAAAAAAAAAAAACAACAAGGGAAGGGACTGAAAGAAAAATAATGGCGTCCCGACAGACTTGGTCGCTCCCCAAAAGGGAGTGCCCAAGGGCAAAGAGCCTAGCAAAAAAGGGGGGGGGATGATGACAAATTTCCCCTCTTCATTTGAAAAAAAAAAAAACTATCTTTCTTGGTCAGCAAACCGTCCAGGTCGACCAAGTCAAATCCTTTAGCCAATAACCCCCAGAAGTCGGCTAAAACTCTTCCTTGGTCAGCAAACTGTCCAGGTCGACCAAGTCAAATCCTTTAGCCAACCCCCAGAAGGTCGGCTAAAACTCTTTCTTGGTCAGCAAACCGTCCTGGTCGACCGAGTCAAACCCTTTAGCCAATAAACCCCCAGAAGGTCGGCTAAAACTCTTCCTGGTCAGCAAACCGTCCAGGTCGACCAAGTCAATCTTTTAGCCAATAAACCCCCAGAAGGTCGGCTAAAACTCTTCTTGGTCAGCAAACCGTCCTGGTCGACCGAGTCAAATCCTTTAGCCAATAAACCCCAAAAGGGTCGGTTATAAAACTCCTTCTTGGTCAGCAACCACCCAGGTCGACCAAGTCAAACCCTATAGCCACAAACCCCACGAAGGTCGGCTAAACCTCATTCTTGGTCAGCAAACGTCCTGGTCGGCCAATCAAATCCTTTAGCCAATACCCCCAAAAAGTCGGCTAAGCGATACCCCCCCCCCCCCAGCCAGTAACCCTCCATGGTAGGCTGTCCGTCTTCGGCCCACTAATCATAATGGTGGGCTAAAGCTAAACGGTGAATCCCCTGGCCAAGGTTCTGCAACCTTACTTCGGATTCCAAGCTCAAAAAAAAAAAAAAAGGGACTAAAAACAAGATGTCCCTGCGGACTTGTCACTCCCCAAAAGGGGTGCCCAAGGGCAAAAGGCTTAAAATCCAGCTGAGGTGAAAACCCGAAAGGGCGCTCAGGCAAAAATGGATATCCCTCAACGTGAAAACCCGAAAGGGCGCGTTGGAAAAAGCTAGAGGGGCTGGCTTCTGTGAAACCCAAAGGGCACAGGAGTCAGTAATAAAAAAAAAAAGAAAGAAGAGAAAAAAAAAATCAAATCAAATCAAAATCAAATCGTTACTTATCAAGACATGTTCCGCGCAGCCAGTAAACAAAATGCTAGGCTGTGCCCCTATTCTACTTGATAGTAAATCGAAATGGTGGATCAAGTCATCCCTCTTTGACCAACAACCTCCGTGGTCGGTCAAACCAAATCCTTAGCCAGCAAACCCCGAGAAGGTAGGCTATCCCTTTGACCAGCAAACTCCATGGTCGGTCAAACCATAACCCTTAGCCAGAAAACCCCAAGAAGGTAGGCTATCCCTTGTTTGACCAATAAACCTCTGTGGTCGGTCAAGCCAAATCCTTAGCCAGTAAACCGGAGTGGTAAGCTAGCCGAAATTTCTTTAGCCAAAACCGCAACGGTAGGCTAAATCCAAATGGCAGATCCCATGATCAATTGCCCCAGGGTCCGGCCTCGGTCCTAAAACAAAAAAGAGAGAAAAAAGAAAAGAAAAAGAGACTAAAAATAGAGATGTCCCGGCGGACTTGACCATCCCCCAAAAAGGGATGTTCGAGGGCAAAAAGGCCTTAAACCCAGCTGAGGTGAAAACCCGAAAGAACGCCTCAGGCAAAAATGGGCAACCCCTCGGTGTGAAAACCCGAAAGGGCGCACCGGAAAAAGCCAGAGGGGGCCATCCCCGGTGAAAACCCGAAAGGGCGTTTGGGATGGTAATAAAAAAAAGAAAGAAAGAAACATGGAAAAAAAATCAATAAAAGGAAAATTCATCAAACCCCAAGTTGGGTTGCTGGACAAGCCGAAAAGAGCCGTCCCCAGCACCCAAAATGTGGCATCAGATCTGGAGGAATGCCAGAAATGTAACGTCCAAAGACATCGCTCGAACCTACCAGTCCGAGAAACCGGGTATAGCGCGGGACAAGTCAAGCCTAGAAATACGGCGCTTAAAGGGAGGAATCCCAGACGAGGTCCCTAAAAGGTCACCTGAATGCAGACGGAGGTTGCAACAATGTCAAAAGAAAGGCATTGGCAGTAATCTAAAGTTTGTCATTCCTCGAATACAAGGTGCCCGAGACAAGCCCTCGGGGTAGCTGACGAGATACATACATCGGCTGAAAGCAAAAAGGGACGAGAGGAACTATGGAGCCCCCTTCCCTCTCACAAAGAGGCATGGGGTCCCCCCCGGAGATCCGCCAGACTCGCCTGAAGAGCCAATAGCCTGGTCTGGGAATCCGCAAACTCCTGTTCCAAGGCAGTCGCCGCTGCCTCGGCCTCCGCCGCCCCCTCGGTCAGCGCCTGGTAGGCGGCCTGACGATCGGCAAGACGCTTCGAGGCCTCCTCGATCGTCCGCTGAAAGCCGATAATATCAGCATGGCATTGGGCGCAACTGGCCCTCAAGGACTCGACGCGGCTTACCACGCCCCTCTTCGCGAGCGAAGAGCCTCGAACCTCTGCTCCGCCAAGGCAATCTCTGCTATGAGCTCCTGGATTTTGTGGCGTGCCGCCTCCTGGTGTCTCCGCCTCACCTTGCTCCAAAGCAAGTCCACAGCGGCCATCCAGGGATCTCGGGGGCAGCCCATCAAGTGGTAGGCGACAGTACTCCTCTCCAGGAAGTCCCGCACCGCGTCCACGGATGGGGGACTACCCTCCTCCATGACAGTATGTGCAGACGCCGTGAAGAGGTCGAGCATCCCTTCAACCCCGCGCGCCTGACCCCTCTGCGGAGCGTCAGGCCAGGAGATGCCATGCTCCGGAAACAAGAAAGGTCCCTCAAGCGGTGCCTCGCTCGAAGACGGAGGGGGTAAGCCGCCACTGACCGCTGACCAAGAAAAACGGGTGAAAGGTCAGAAGGGAGGCGGCACAGCCGCAACAAATAAAGAAAAAAAATAAGGGCCCAAGAACATAGGAGGCTTGGGGCCCCGATCACTTACCCTGCGTGTCAAATGGCAAAGAAGTGCTATCCCCGCCCTCCGGAGGATGCAGGGTACCCACTGCGGAGGGGAGAACAACCCCTGGAGGACTCGACCCCATCATCTCCGCCGCCATCTCGGCGCCGTCTGCAAGAGTGGAGAGGTCAGGCAATAAATACAAAGGCACTCGCCCTCTCTCTCGCCCAGTCAGGCGTCGGGCGAAAGAAATAGAAAAGAGGAGGGTTCGCTACTGTGAAAAAATACCCACCGTCAGCGTCCCCGGCTATCCCTCGGGCAACCTCGCCCTCTCCCGGCGGAGAAGCGGTGGGAAGCACGGCCGCGGAAGTAACCGCCACTGAAATGCAAAAAAGACGAAAGTCATTTTCTGTATAAGTAAGTGAAGCAGAAGCGGCACAGAAGTGGGGTAAAAGAGCAAGGCTCACTCACTCGCACTGTGAAGGGGTTGCTGCCAGCCAGCCCCCTCGAGTATGCCTGGGACAAAGTCGGAAAAGCCGGGTAGCTCCGCCTCCGACCCAGACAATAACAGGTCATGAATGGTCCGTAGTGAGGAGGGTGCATCTCCAACCGGCACGACCCCAGCTAGGTGCTCGACACCCTCTGCGGCAGCGGCCTCCACCGGAATGTATCCTGCAAGGAAACAATAGGGGAAAAAAGCTTGTAAGTCACATGTGAATGCCATGCTGGCCGAGCAGACAAAAAGGGCGAATAACGCCAACCCAAGAAGATGGTACACGTCCTACCTGGCTCAACGGAAGCCGCCAGGGGAATGTATGCCCCCTCAGGAGAGGGCGTCCCATCAAACGTAGGATTATAATCCTCGTCACCTTGAGGAACCACATCCTCCCGCGGAATGTCCTCCGCTAATTCGTCGCCCCCGGAGGCCGATGTACCTGTGCAAGAAGAAAAAAGGGGACGTGTAAATGACAAATCCCTCGTCAAAAGAAACAAAGGAAAGCGGGGAATGAGGCGAGCGGGGGATGTGAAAACCCACCAGCCGTAGCCGGAGAAGAAGGCTCGGGGGTCCTTCCTCGAGCCGCCTGTTGCGAAGGACCAGCCTCCTCGCTCGCACGCCTCTTCCGGGCTGACGGGGTGTCGCGCCTCGGCAAATCCTTCTCGGGGATGAAACACTCTGCTCGGGCCAACAAAAAAAAAGAAGAGAGCCCAAATCAGCACAACAAATTCAAGAAAATGTAAGCCGCACTCATAAAGAGGGAGGCAACATACCGCGAGGGGCCACGGAAAATGTTGGCCGAAGCACTACCCGGTCAAAGGGGACCTTCACAGCTTTGCCTGCCTCGGCAATGGCGTCCCAGAAATGCCGCAGGGTGGTGCCGCTCTCGATCCAGCTAATAAACTCCCTCGGCCCGACGCGGATAATAGAGTGCTGAAGGTGTCGCTCCCAGACCCGCGTCACACTCGGGAGGATAGGACTGGTAAGCGCCGCATCTACAGTGTAGCCGCAGTCCAGCAGAAAGTGACGCCACCAAAAGTAAACAAGTGGCGGCTCCCCGCGAACCCTGGAAGCTGCCGAGCTGCTCTCCGGGCGCGACAAGGGCTTTAAAGCCCCCGCGGAAGCCGCGCTGCCCGCCATGCTAAGGGCCTGCGCCGCCGCACGGCGGCGACCCATAGTCGTCACCGTCCGGGCTATGTCGGCAAACTCCCTCTCGAGAAACGTCGGCGCGATCGTGGAGACTGGGGCGCCCGCCCGAGACAAGTAATCCCTCTCCGCCTTCTTAATGTCGTCAGCGCGCTCCCGGAACGCCTGGCTGTGCCGGGACCACCACCGGGCATATAAAATGCCCACTCGCCCCTCGTGCCGCAGCTCGGGGATGAAGAACTCGGGAGCTGCGTCGCGTCTAAGGAAGTAGCACCACCAGCTAGAGGCCACCAGATGGCAGTCCAGGCCCTTGTACGCCCGGGTCGACAATACGAAATCAGCGTTCGGAGGAACGTCTTGGTCGTACCCGAGATTGCGAGCAAAGCGGAGCGGGAAGTATGGCTCCATGAAGAGGAAGCTCCCCTTGCGGAAGAGCAAGACGCTGGGGCGGACACAACAAAGCCAGTCCTTACGAAGTGTGGCGACTGGGGTGGCATGATGGGGAAGGCGATAAACACGGCCCCCCTGGCCTTCCTCCACCCAAGGCCTAAAACCAAGCGAGCAGCAAGCAAGGTCAAGTCCCGGCTGCCCGGCCACCGGCACGAAAGAAAGCCGCCGGCGCGCCTCCCTCAGCTGCTTCTGCTGCTCTCGCTCCGGGCGATTCCGGAACATAAAAATGAGTGGCATGGAGGGGCATTCCAGACTAATGTTATGGCATAGCTCCGGCAGTAGAAGACCGGCCCAGGCGCCCAGATAATGCGTCGCCAAAGTGATGTTTTTGTCACGAGGAGAAGGGCTCGAGGTAAGCTCGCCCAAGCCGCGGAAGATGTTAGCCAGAGCCGCCGGGGCCAAAGACAGCTGCACTCCGCCGGCCAAAATGCAAGCCGGGTAAATAGCCTCCGGTCTGATATTTCCCTCCTCCCCAAACGGGAGGGCGAAAGTGCACAGCCAATAAACAAGGTAGGCTGCCAGATGAGTGCGGTCCGGGAGCCGCCTCGGGTTCCAATTGACGCCCCGAGGCGCATAAAGATACCTGGCGTCATCGTCAAGGTGCACCTTCAACTGTGTATAAACTGCTGGGTCGTAGTTGTCGCCGGCAAATTCCTTGTGGAAGCAAAAAGGTCCGTTGTAGAAAAAACGGATCCAGGCGTCACAACTCACCCGCACTGTCCCCTTTGAAGCACTGGGGCAGTCGCTCCACCCGCACCTGGCTAAGTCACGCCAGACCCGCGCCAGATATCGAAAGCTGTGGGAGAGGAAGTAGGAGCCAGCACCAGAGGTCCGATCTCTGTCCAGGTCGCTCAGGCAAACCTCCTCGTAGAACTGCCCGGAGATCGGAAGACCAGAAATCCTGTGTAAAGCCCACAGGTCAAGACTGGTCTCCCCCTCCGCAATGCCGAAGGTGTTAAACCTCTAGTTAAACCTTTCTGCCAGGGCCTGCAGAAGCCCGGGGTTGCAAGGATAGCCGTGAAGAGCGGCAACGACTGCTTCAAGAAGGCCGACCCGCTCGAGCATCTTGTGGTAATGGTACAAAATACCCATTAGCCACTCTGTCGCGCCGAAGCGAAACCGGTGCGACGAAACGACCGACCACCGGTCATACCAACTGGCGGCCCCTCCACCTAATATCCGGTCCAGAAAACACGACCGGTCGTAGCCGTCCTGCACAAAGTCACGGCCCGAGGGTGGTAGAGTGTGCCCGATGAAAGCTACACCGGTCTTTGGCAGCCCCTGCACCTCCCATAGGCCCTGGGAGAGCCGCAACTCTGTCACGCGGTGAGCCGGCTCGGGTGTAAATAACCCCAGCAAAGCCGTATCGGGAAAGTGCGCCTGCGCTTCATGGTCAAGAGGAAAACTGGGATGATGCGGGCTGCAGGTCCCTATCATGCTGTCGCGGCCGGCCAAGATCGCCCGCTCCAGTTGAGCCCGTTCAGTAGCAAGGAGGCCGGCAGGACCATCCCAGTTGGCCGGCATGAAGTTCTGGATGAACGGGAGAAGATGCTCATCCAGAGGGAAATGCTTCGGGTAGCCGGCTCCCCGTCGGTAGCGGTAGATCAAGCCGCTATGGTCTATCCGGCTGACGTCCACTGCGCCCTCGACGGGCGAAGGCTCCTCCAACGGACCGCGGACACACGGCCCAACGCTTCCCTCGAGTCGGTCCAGGTCTTCCACCCGGACCGGGGACAGAGTGAAGCATGGCATGGGATCGTCCGTCCGCTCGACGTCATTCTCTGTGCGACGCGGCGCCTTAACGCCTTGGCCGCCCTTGCCACCTTTGTCACGACCCTTACGAGGCATTGTCGACCCTGCCAAACAAATAGCGCAACCGTCAGTCAAAGGAACGTTGCCACAGAACGTGGAAAGGCAAGCGCGAGGGGAAAGAAATCCATCTCAAGGCGCCACGGGATACCCGCCGTCGTCTTCGTCTCCGACGGATATCCCGTGGGGGGCATTTGTTGGACCCGAAAAATATCGGGGCTTAAACAAACCCCGGGTGACAAATACGCCCCGGGGGAAGCGGGAACAAACTCCCGATCCCTCCCGCTCGGACGTCAGAAGCAAACAAGTATGAGTACTCGCGCCAAACCGTGGCAGCCCGGAAGCGAGAAGCCCGAGAAGTCTTCGTCGACAAAGGACACGTACCCCGAATGTCAGAAAACCCACGTCCGGAGCGGAGTTCGAAGTTGCGTCCGAAGCCGAGGAGTTCCGGGAGATCAAATGCACGTGCCTCCAGAAAACGGGGACAAACGCACGTGGGACGGCCGAAGAAGCACAAGCGACGCACGTATACACGCGCGCGGCACGGCCGTCAACCAACAAACCGAACCAAGGGAGGCCCACAGAGCTCTCTCCCGAGTTTTCTCCCGGAAAGTACGGAGAAAATGAGTTGGAATGAAGAAGGCCCCACCTTAAATAGTGGTGGGCCAAGAGGGAGCCCCAGGGGGGCGCCGGTTAGCCCCCCTCGCCAGTGAGGGGGCCGCCGGTTCGGCCCCCGCGCCTGCAAAGGGGGGCGCTGGTTAGCCCCCCCTCGCCAGTGAGGGGGGCCGCCGGTTAGCCCCCTCGCCAGTGAGGGGGCCGCCGGTTCGGCCCCCGCCAGCTGGGGGGGGGGGGGGGGGCGCCGGTTCGGCCCCCCGCCTGCAGGGGGGTCGCCGGTTCGCCCCCGCGCCTGCAGGGGGGGGGGGGGGGGCCGCCGATTCGGCCCCTGCGCCAGCAGGGGGGGCCGCCGGTTCGGCCCCGCCAGCAGGGGGGAGCGCCGGTTCGGCCCCCGCCAGCAGGGGGGGGGCCAGTTCAGCCCCGCGCCAGCAGGAGGGCCGCCGGTCAGGCCCCTGACTGGCGGCCCCCTCCGTCAGTCAACCCCATCTCCAGCACCCTCGCCGGTTCGCGCCCGGCCTCGACGCTCGCGCTCGTCCTCGACGCTCGTGCCCGCGAGACCTCCGCCGGGGAGGGTACCCCCGCCGGTATGCCCCCCGCAAATTCTATAAATAGGGGGGCATACCCCCATTGCCGAGCACGCCATTTTTCCGGCCCAAAACTCGGCTTGTGCAAAGAAATCGCAGAGCCCCTTACCTCACGCTCACGAGCCCGCGCTTAGAGTGTGTCCGTGCGCGAGCTTAAATAGGCCGCACGTGTTGAGGGGAAGTCCTTGGCGCCCGTTGGTGTTCCGTCCTCAGCGTTCGGGCTGCACTGCGCCACGTCCGCGGGAAGACGCCACAGGTTGTCACACGACTCCCGGCGTTTGTATTTAAGTCCTCCGCTGTCGCCAAATGACGGGCGTCGAGGCAATGTTGTCCGACAGAGGCACAAACACCCTGTCGTAGACTTAAAAGGACAAATGGTCGGTAAATGCTCGGCGGAGGCACAAACACCCCGCCTCGAGTATCGAGGACCCGACGAGTTTGTAAACGTCCGATGGAGGCACAAACACCTCGTCGTGCACGTAAATACAAGCCGCACATCCTGCAGATACCGGACGGAGGCACAAACACCCTGTCACGGACATTGATGTATTCCCCATAGCGTGTAGCGTCCGCCGGAGGCACAAACACCCCGTCGTCGACACTCATGTACACGAAATACTTGTAATCGCCCAGTGGAGGAACAAAACCCCACTAAAAGCACCAATGTAAATGTCATGGATATAAATGACATAAGCTTGAATAAAATTGTGGAAATTTACTTGTCATCTGTCTTTTTCTTTAAATTTCGGCATACGGTCTTCTAACAAGCATTACGCATTTGAAGGTATTCGAGTGTTATACTCGATGTAAACGAAACATCGACTTCGTCGATGGGGAACGGTCCAGTACACGACCACTCCAATCGCCCTGAATGCGAGCGCACGCGGAAAATAAATGAAATGAAATTCGAGGGTATCAGGGTTCGCACCCAATACCCCTCGCAAAATAAATCTTTGTCTGTTTCCCGTAAACAGTCTGGCACGCCCAAAATTCATCATTTCAGAAAAGAAATGAAGAAAAATAAAATCGAAAGAAATAAAAAAATAAAAATCCGCGTTCCAACAACTGGCTGAAGGGGCATTACTTAGCCGACCTATTTGGGGTTTATTGGCTAAGGTTTGACTCGGTCGACCACTATAGTTTGCTGACCAAGAAAGAGTTTTACCCGACCTTTTTGGGGTTTATTGGCTATGGTTTGACTTGGTCGACCACGATGGTTTGCTGACCAAGAAGGAGAACATAATTCATAGAGGGGGAATTTTTCTTCCCTCTTTCTCTTTCCCTTTTTTTATTTTACCAGGTCTGGCGCCCTTTCGGGTTTTCACCAAGTCTGGCCCCTTTGACTTTTTTCCAACGTGCCTTTTATGGGCTTCCACGTTGAGGGGTTATCCATTTTTGCTTGGGGCACTCTCGTGAGTTTTCACCCTAACCGGACTTTAGGCTTTTTTGCCCTTGGGCACTCTTTTTGAGGAGTGACCAAGTCAGCCGGGACATCTCTATTTTCAGTCCCTTCCCTTGTTTTTTTTTTTTTGACATGGGCGTATGTGCCCAACCCTAGCCTGATTCGACTATAAGGGGATCAGAGGGTGGTTGCCCGTGGAGTTCATGCTCAGGGGCAAAATACATTTTCAGATGCTTGCCATTTAGTGGTGGAAAGGGGCGGTCGCCAGTATGTGTTGCCAGCGTGTATCCCCCGCCTTCATAGACTCCAGTGACCACGTACGGTCCGCGCCAGTTTGGCTGGAGTTTACCACTTGATTTGTCTGCCATGACTTCTCTTTGCTTGACCATGACGAGGTCACCTTTCTTGAAGACACGAGGCCTGACTAACTTGTCGTAGGCTCGAGTCATGCGGGCTTGATAGGATTGGAGGTGTTGATACGCTTCCAATCTTTTGCCCTCGAGGTCGGACAATTCCTCCAACCTTCTTTCAATTTCTTGTCGCTCCTCGGGCTGAAGACCGGTATAGACGGCTACCCTGTAGGAGGACATTTCAATTTCGATGGGGAGCATGGCTTCAGCTCCGTACACCAGAGAGAAGGGAGAACACCCCGTAGGGGTCTTGTAGACCGTTCGGTATGCCCAGAGTGCTTCGTGCATTTTCTCCCCCCAATCACGTTTGCGGTTGCCGACTATCTTGGCAAGTAGCTTGCAAAGGGTCTTGTTGAAGGCTTCCGCCAGACCATTGGCTTGAGGGTTGTAGACCGTTGACGTCCTCCAATCTATCTGGAATTTGGCTGCCAATGCATATATCGTCTTGTTTTTGAAGGGCGTACCATTAGCTGATACGATCCGATGAGGGGTGCCGAACCTGTAAATCAGGTGTTGCTTGACAAATTTTGCAACGGCTACCCCAATTACCTCCCGGAGAGGGATTACCTCTGCCCATCGGGAGAAATAGTCGGTGGCTGCCAGGATAAACTTGTGGCCGCCAGAGGACGGTGGGAAGGGTCCCACGACATCCATTCCCCATTCAGCAAAGGGCCATGTGGGGCAGTTGGATGTAATTCGTTCGGCGGCTTTCTTGGCACCGAACTGAAGACCTGGCATTGATGACACGTGCGGGCGTATTGGACGCAATCTGTGTACATGGTTGGCCAGAAGAAGCCTTTTAGCTTGATGTTGATTTTCATTTTGTCTCCCGCTTGGTGGGCCCCTGTATAATCCGGAGTGGACTTCGTGCATAATGACTTTGGCTTCTTTGGGGGAGAGGCATCTTAGGAGGACGGACTTGTCTTTTTCATGGACAAGTCGGTACATTTGGTCCCCAATTATTTGATATGACATGGCCCGCCGCAGGAGCTGGACTCTTTTAGCCCAATCCGGGGGTAGCCAACCGTTCTTTATTTAGATGATCGGCTGGCGCCAGTCTTCTTCTTGGCTGGCTTCTTCTTCAAGGGCGTTGACCTCCGCATTTTCTGAGTCTGAGTCGTCCTCAAGAACACTGGGCATCAGCCGCCTATGTCGGACGGTTATGCCCAGTTATCCTTCAGAAGGGAACTTTAGAGCAGACGCCAATTTGGCTAGCGCATTCGCTTGAGAGTTTTATCCTCTAGGGACGTGTCCGATTTCGAACAAGTAGAATCTCTCGCGGAGCTTCATCACTTTGGCATGATAGGGGATCAGTTCCTTTTTTCGAACGTCGTAATCCCCAGCACTTGACGGATGACCAGTTGTGAGTCCCTGTAGACTTTTATGCATTTGATGCCCATTTCGGCAGCCAGTTGAAGTCCCACGATCAGCGCTTCATATTCAGCTTGATTGTTGGTCAATGGCTTCATGAGGGCACATGAATTGTGTAGAATTCCCCCTTGTGGAGTCACCAGGACAATGCCCGCTCCGGAGGTATAAGTTGTGGTGCCGTCAGTTTACTTGAGCACCCGGGAAGCGCCATCAAAGTAGAGTTCCCAATGTGGTAACTCTATGGCGAGAGTATTTCCACTTTCTTGAATGGGGACTTCTTCTTGTTGAGTCCCCTCCCCCTGAGGGGGTGAGAGGGTTTCCTCCTCGGGAAGCTCGAACTCGAGGGAGAACCGGCTGGGAGCGGATGCGCTGCCGAGAAGTCGGCCATGCCTTGTCCTTTGATTGCTTTCCTTAGGACATAGGTGATTTCAAACTCCATAAGGAGTAGGGCCCACTTTCCCATCCTTCCCGACAACACTGGTTGGGTAAGGAGTGCTTTTAGTGGGTCTATCCTTGAAATAAGGCTGACTTGATGGGCCAGCAGGTAGTGCCGCAATTTCCTAACGGCGAATACCAATGCCAGACACTTTTTCCACCGGGGAGTATCGGTGCTCTGGCCCTACCAACATTCTGCTGAGGTAGTATAGCGGTTGCTCTTTGCCTTCTTCATTTGCTTGTGCTAAGAGCGCTCCCAGCGACGTTTCCATGGCCGTGATGTAGAGGATGAGCAACTTCCCTTTCACCGGGGCCCCCAAGACGGGGGGAGTAAGAAGATACTCTTTAATTTCTTCAAAGGTATCTTGGCACTCTCGGTCCCATACGAATGGGACCCCTTTCTTCATCAGCTTGCTGAAAGGGGCGCACCTACCCGCAAGGTTGGAAATGAACCGCCTTATGTAGGCCAGCCTTCCCTGGAGAGATTTCAGCTCCGTTAAGGTTTTTGGCGGCGACAACTCTCTGATAGCTTTGATTTTGACGGGATCAATTTCTATCCCGCGGTATTTGACAACGAAGCCGAGGAATTTGCCGCTCGAAACGCCGAAGGCGCACTTCATAAGGTTCATCTTCAGCTGATGCTGGCGGAGTCTTTCGAAGACCTGGCGTAGGTCGCCTAGGTGGTCTTCTCGCCTCTTGGTCTTGACGACCAAATCATCAACGTAGCACTCGACTGAGTCATGGAGCATTTCGCCGAAAATATTGGTCATGGCTCGTTGATAGGTGGCCCCAGCATTCTTCAAGCCGAAGGGCATTCTTTTGTAGTTGTAGATCCCTTTGGGGGACCTAAAGGCGGTATGACCCTTATCTTTGGGAGCCATACGGATTTGATTGTAGCCCGACGACCCGTCCATGAAGGATAGCGCTTCATGCCCGGTGGTCATATCGATCATTGTTTCCGTGATCGGGACCGAGAAGTCGTCCTTTGGGTAGGCTTTGTTCAAGTCCCTGTAGTCGATACAGATCTGGACTTGACCATTCTTTTTCTTGACCGGCACTATATTGGCCAGCCAAGTTGGATAAATGCATGGCTCGGTGAAGTCGACTTGGAGAAGTCTGTCCACCACGACATTTACTTTCAACTCCAGCTCGTGGCGTATACGCCGTTGGGCTTGCTTGACCGGCTTTGCCGTGGGGAGTATGGACAACTCATGTTCAGCCACAGAAGGGTCCAGGCCCGACATTTCTTTGTACGTCCACGCAAAACAGTCCTTAAATTCCAGCATGAGTTGTCGGTACGACTGTCTTTCTTCCTCGTTCAAGAGGGCGCTGACGAAGATTGGTCGGGGTTCTTTTGGTTCCCCGAGGTCGAGTTCGACCAGTTCGTCGACAGTAGCTTGTCCGCCGTCTTCGAGTTCACGGGGTGCTGGCTGTAGGTCGATGAAATCCTTCTCTTCATCGGAGTCAGCAACGTGGACGTCATAGTATTTGAAGCCTTCTTCTGTGATCGGCCAGAAATGACCCCCTTCGCTTTGAGATGCTTCTTGACACGACGTCCCATTTGATAGGACGAGGGCGACCTCCCCTTGCTGCGGCTTTATAGCGGGGGCAGGAGATTGCCTATCGGAAGGGCAATGATTAGGTGAGGGCGCGAGCCCAACGGTGTTGACCGTATAGTAGGCCTCGCATTCCGCCTCCTGACCATAGCCCAACCCTCGAGTGTCTTTTGCGCAATAGGGGGGTTGTCCTCGGAGCTGCTTCGGGTACCACAACTGGTGGAAGTATTCCCGCCGAGAAGGATCTTGCATTCGCGTGATCTTTTGCTTTTGGCACAATTTCTTGATGTGCCCGGGCATGTCGTCCATTTCTTGGACGGGCTCGAGGGTGACTTGAGAAATTTGACTCCAGCCGAAGTCATCCTCGAGGAGCCCATATGGGAGTGGGTCCCCTTTGTAGAAGATGATTGGCTTCGGCTTCTCCCCCTTTTTGAGGCTGCCGCTTCTGTGATGGGTGACAATGAACGTTTTTAATCATTCCACCCTGTGCTCCTCCCTATGGAAGGGCAACTGCACGTATGCTGGCGGTAAGGAGATGCTCCGATCAATGACTTCGCCGATGGCGTTCGCTTCATAGCTGATTTCACGCCTTTCCGGGCAACTTGGCCCGGACGTGGTGGATTCAACGAGGCGGCTGAGCCGGCGAGCTGCAAGGAGGTCTTTGTTGACCGTGAAGAGCTCCTCCTCTTGATCCTGGCTTGCTTGATTCGCGTCGGCATTTTGCTTTTCCTTGCCTTTTGACGCGGTTGCTAGCTTGCCGGGAGGCTCGCCGAAGTATAGCTGAGCGTCCGCCAGGTTGCATTCATTTGGGCGGAACGGGGCCCGGTCGGCAAAGACTGTGTGCTACTCTCCTTCTTTGATGTATTTTATATATTGGTGGAGAGTCAAGGGGATGACCCGATTTTCATGGAGCCAGGGTCTTCCCAGGAGGGCCTTGTAGGACGTGTTTGCATTGATGATGTAAAACACGACCTTAGTAGTGAGGCCGTCTATGGCCAGCTGCACTTTTACCTTTCCCAAGGCGTTTTCAGAATTCTGGTTGAACCCAGCGATTCTGACATCATTTACCCTTTGCAAGTAGGGCGTGAGATATAAAGACTTAAAAGTATTCAGAGGCAAGATATTGATCGACGCCCCGGGGTCAACCAGGATTCGGTTGAGGTCGTGCCCATTCACTTTCCTTGCATGTACAACGGGCGGTTGTGGTATAGCATTGGCAACAGCATGTCCTTGTCGGAGAAGGTCACCTCTGCCACCAGTGCTTCGAGGGCTTGGGCCTGGAGTTCGGTCACGTCAACTTCGTAGACCTCAGGCTCTTGCAGGATTTTGATGAGCACCGTTCTCAACTCTTTGCTCCAGGCAATGGCGTCCCATATGGTGATGTTGGTTGGAAACCGCTTCATATACTGTATGATTTTGCGGTCAGCCCGAGCACGGAGTTGATCCAGTGGTGGGACGATGTCTTCCAGGACTTTTATCGGTTGCCCGAATTGGTTGACCCGTCTTGCCCCTGGCTGTTCATCCGGCTTTTCTTCGAACAACGGGCTCAGGCTATCCTCCTCCGGGGCGGTAGTTTCTTCTTTGCCACTTCTGGATGGAGTGGGCCGGTCGGCCGACTCGGGAGCTTTCCGGTTGGAGGGCTTGTTGGGGATCACCCATCCCCCATACTCTTCTTCGTCGGACGGGACGAAGACGACTGGCTGGGTGGCCCTCCGGTCGGAGAGCCCACTAGCGATATCCTGCTGCTCTTCTTCTTCCTCGTCAGATGGGTCGAAGATGAAGGAGTTCGCCCGTACCTCCACTTCCGGGGCAGGCTGAGGTTCTTCTCCTCGGAAAACGATAGTCTTGCTCAGGTCGGGCGAGTTGGCCTTCTCGCCGAGGGACGGGGCGAATTTCTTTCCTCGTCCACGGCCCTTCCCTTTGCCTCGGTTGCGGCGCCGATATGTCGCCACAGGAGGCGTAACAGCCGGTGATTGCAAGCTCGCAGGTGGCGGTATCGACACCATGTTGCACGAGAAGTCTCTCAGCATATCTTCCAACTTCTCGATGGTGATTTCATCTTCCTTATAGAAGATGGCCAGTTCTTCAGGCAGAGGTAGTCTTTCGCCACCTTGAGCCTCTTGCAGCATTTGGAGGAGCCAGCTTTTGAGCCTTGTCTTACGCTCCATTTTCTCCCACGGGATATATCTGTCCAGCGGACTCCCCAAGTGGGCTTGGAGGGGATATACTCCTCCAACTCATCAATGAGCTTTTACAGCTTCCGGAGTGGAGTGAGCTCCGCTGGGGTCGTTGCGGCCTCTGCTTGCTCGGCTCGCTCCTTCAGGCATCTTTTCATGTTCTTTTGCCTGTTCTTCTCTTGTTCAGCGCCCGCGCTATTTCAAGCGGCGTGAGCTCCTTTGCTGCTTTGGACGCCCAAGAGGCGTCCTCTCGGGCGGGGCGGCTTTGCGACCCTCCTCTTTTTGGGGACGCCAGTGAGGGGCGCATTCTGGAGGCCACGTGGTCCAGCCAACTTCATCTTGCTGGTGTTGGAAAGTAGAATCGATCGCTTGCTCGATTATTTCGGGCGGCAATTCCTGGAATTCGGCCCAATAGGGGCTTATCTCTTGGGAGGCCGGCTCCATCACTGGCTTCCTGCCCCTGCGGTCTTTATCTTGCCGCTTGAGTATTTGCGGAGGCGAATTTTCGAAGCACCGCCCCCTACTCCTATTTCCTGGAGTTTGTTCACAGGGAGGGAGACTTAATGTTGTCGAGACCCCCTCTTTTGCCGAGGAGGTTGCTGGTGGGCTTCTTTCCTGGCCTCGGACTGAATTATCGAATTGCCTTTCGAGTCGATCTTTCCCTTCTGGATGAGGGATTTGACCCAGTCTCGGACAATCGGACACATATCCGTAGGATGCAACAACATGGCTGTTGGAACGCGGGTTTTTCTTTCTATTTTTCGATTTTATATCTAAGCCTTCGAGAAAGATGAACTTTGGTCGCCCCCCCCCCCCCCGGGCGTTCGCTAATCTCTTTCGCTTTCTTTTGCGGGCGTGCCAGACTGTTTGCGAGAAACAGACAAAGATTTGTTTTGAGGGGTATTGGGTGCGAACCCTGATACCCTCGAATTTCATTTCATTTATTTTCCGCGTGCGCTCGCGTTCAGGGCGATTGGAGTGGTCGTGTACTGGACCGTTCCCCACCGACCGAAGTCGATGTTTCATTTACATCGAGTATAACACTGGAATACCTTCGAATGCGTAATGTTTATTAAAAGACCGTATGCCGAGAATTAAAGAAGAAAAGACAGATGACAAGTAAATTTCCACAATTTTATTCAAGCATGCTCATGTCATTTATATTTATGACATTTACATTTACGCCTTTAATGGGGTTTTGTACCTCCACTGGGCGTATATACAACAAGTCATGTACATAGGCGTCGACGACAGGATATTTATGCCTCCGTCGGACGTTTACATAGCAATGGCTACATTCGTGTTACCAATGGGGTGTTTGTGCCTCCACGGGGTAACATGCCTCTACGTATGTCTTTTGTGACACCGGAGGACTTAAACATAGGCCTCGACGTATGTCGTTTTATGACACCGGAGGACTTAAACATGCGCCTCGACGTGTGTCGTTTTATGACACCGGAGGACTTAGACATGGGCCTCAACGTATGTCGTTTTATGACACCGGAGGACTTAGACATGCGCCTCGACGTGTGTCGTTTGATGGCACTGGAGGACTTAGACATGGCCAACGGGAGTCTTGTAACAACATGTGGCGTCTCTGTGTGGGCGAACGCAAGAGGGCTCGACCACGAAGAGGAAGCACCAACGGGTGTCGAAGACCCTTCCCGACACGTGCGGCCTATGTAAGCTCTCGCACGGACCAGCCGAAGTGTTCGCAGGGGCTCTTGTGCGAACCTCTAGGCCTTCGGGCGTGTCTCGTGTGTTTTTTTCTGCACGAGACCGGGGGTGTTTCTGGGGCCAAATGGCGTGTTGGTGTGTTTGGACATCCCTGCCATTTTTTGGCTTTCTGGGACATTGCTGGTAGTTTTCTGGCATTCTTGGACATCTCTGCTGTTTTCTGGATTTCCGGGACATCTCTGCTATTTTCTGGATTTCCGGGACATCTCTGTCGATTTCTGACTGTCCCGGGCGTTCCGGCCAAGTTCTTGCTTTCCCGGACGTCCCGGTCAATTTCTGGCTTTTCCGGACGTCCCGGCCGATTTCCGGCTTTTCCGGACGTCCCGGCCGATTTCTGGCTTTTCCGGACGTCCCGGCCGATTTCTGGCTTTTCCGGACGTCCCTGTCATTTGTTGACTTTCTCGGAAACTCCCCTCGAGTCCGGCTTCAAGTCACACCCAGGAGAGCACACGCCGCTTCAGGGAAGTGACGTGGGTCCCGCTCCACCGGGTTGGACGAGAGGCACGAGGCTGTCTTTGCCATTTCCCGCGCCATAAGGACATATCTGCAACTTTCCGGGCAGCGAGGGTACTTCTACAATTTTTAATCCTTCGCGGGATATTTCTGCAATTTTCTGGCCAGCACGAGTATTTCTGCAATTTTCTAGGCCAACAGGGTATATGTATACCTTTCTATGTACACATATCCATATTTCAAGCTCCCGGGGGGCTTTGTGTAATTTTACACAAATTTGGGCCCACATAGAAGGGTCCCCCTTTTTTGGAGAACAAACACATCCCCTCCAAGGAGGGGGACTTCTCCTCAGCTCAGGAGGGTTCGCCCGGATTTCTCCAGGGCGAGAGCCTCTCGTCAGAGCAAAAGGGGGAGGAGAAACCCCGGAAGCGCTGGAAGTTTCCTTGCGCGAATTTTTCCAGGGGACGAATGCGGGGGCTGCCCCTCTATTTATAGGATTTTGGACGAGCAAATCGGCGGGGGTGCACGGACCGGCGGGGGTGCGCAGGCGCGGGCGCCGAGGCAGGCCTGGACAGGCGGGGGTTCCCCGCACAGGCGCTGAGGCAGGGTGACCAGCGAGGGTCCCCGCCGAACCGGCGGGGGTGGCTCCCCACACAGACCGGCGGGGGTGCCACCCCGCGCAGACTGGCGGGGGTGCCACCCCGCCTGACTGGCGGGCGTGGCACCCCGCACAGACCGGCGGGGGTGCCACCCCGCGCGGACTGGCGGGGGTGCATGCCCGCCTGGACTGGTGGGGGTGGCACCCCGCACAGACCGGCGGGAGTGCCACCCCGCGCGGACTGGCGGGGGGTGCACCCCGCCTGGGCTGGGTGGCACCCCGCCTGACCGGCGGGGGTGCATCCCCGCCTGGACTGGCGGGGGTTTCCCCCTTTTCTTTTTTTCTTCTTCTCTTTTTTTTTCTTTAATTTTCAGTGTCAACAAATGCTTCCCACGGGATGCACGTCGGAGACGAAGACGAAGGCGGGTGTCCCGTGGCGATTCTCAAACTCTAGGTCTTAATGACTTGGCAGGAGTTGGGCTGAAAACCACAGCAATGTGCTTCAACATTTGTGTAGCGTCGCCAGCGACTAGGATAACAATTTGTTGTTGCCGGTTGAGCCGGCAATCAAACTTGCTATGCTTCTCGCGCTGAGCCATCAGCTCTCCTCGCTCGCATATTTTTCAGATTTGTTTTCAACTCAAGAGTTCCCACGAGAGGACCCAGGAGAGCGCACATCACTTCAGGGAAGTAACATGGATCTGCTCCACCAGGTCAACTCTAGGGTGAGTTTCATCGAAGAGCTGCTCCTTGACTTTACTTGGAACTGACCTTGGCTGTCTTCATCCGAGTCTTGTCTTTTTTGACTTTACTCAAGAATCTGATTTCAGCATCCTTCTTCCGAGGCTTGCCTTTTCCCGCCCTCTACTCGGTTTCTTGGACCGTAAGTTCGAGCGATGTCCTTTTCTTTTTGGACTTTGTATTTCTGACATTCTTCCAGATCTGGTGCAACATTTCGGGTGCTGGGGCTGGCCTTCTCGGGGATTTTATCCAGCAACCTAACTTTGATCTTTAGTCGTGAAGGCTTGCCTTTTCTGGCTTTACTCCCCGACTGATTTTGTATTTCTTCTTTCTGAGATTTGCCTTATTGGCTTTTCCCAGGCTTGCATTTCTCGCATTCATCAGGCATTTGATACCAGAGTTTGGTGTCGAGGCTGGCCTGTTTGGGCTTGGCTCAACAACCGCTTGATGTTTCAAGTCGCTCGACGGGTGTGACCCGTTAGTTCGAACGACACTTCCTTCCCCTCAGAGGGGTCGATTTCATTGCATTTTTTTTTTCATTTTTTTTTCACATTACCATCCCAAGCGCCCTTTCGGGTTTTCACTGGGAATGGCCCCTCTAGCTTTTTCCGGTGCGCCCTTTCGGGTTTTCACACCGAGGGGTTGCCCATTTTTGCCTGAGGCGCCCTTTCGAGTTTTCACCTCAGCCGGATTTTAAGCCTTTTTGCCCTTGGGCATCCCTTTTTGGAGGATGATCAAGTCTGCCGGGACATCTCAATTTTTAGTCCCTTTTCTTTTCTCTTTTTTTTTTTTTACTTTAGGGCCCCGGGCCGGACCCTGGGGCAATTGATCACGGGATCTGCCACTTGGGCGTCGCCTACCATTGTGGTTTGCTGGCTAGGGAGATTTCGGTTAGCCTACCACTTTGGTTTGACGGCTAAAGGGGCTAGGTTTGACCGACCACGGAGGTTTATTGGTCAAAGGGGATAGCCTACCTTCTTGGGGTTTTCTGGCTAAGGATTTAGGTTTGACCAACCACGGAGGTTTACTGGTCAAAGAGAATAGCCTACCTTCTTGGGGTTTTCTGGCTAGGGTTTAGGTTTGAACGACCACGGAGGTTTACTGGTCAAAAAGAATAGCCTACCTTCTTGGGGTTTTCTGGCCAGGGGTTTAGGTTTGACCGACCACGGAGGTTTATTGGTCAAAGGGGATAGCCTACCTTCATGGGGTTTGCTGGCTAAGGTTTTAGGTTTGACCGACCACGGAGATTTATTGGTTAAAAGGGGTAGCCTACCTTCTTGGGGTTTGCTGGCTAAGGTTTAGGTTTTGACCGACCACGGAGATTTGTTGGTCAAAGGGATAGCCTACCTTCTTGGGGTTTGCTGGCTAAGGTTTAGGTTTTGACCAACCACGGAGGTTTGCTGGTCAAAAGGATAGCCTACCTTCTTGGGGTTTGCTGGCTAAGAGCTTAGGTTTGACCGACCACGGAGGTTTGTTGGTCAAAGGGGATAGCCTACCTTCTTGGGGTTTGCTGGCTAAGATTTTAGGTTTGACCGACCACGAAGGTTTGTTGGTCAAAGGGATAGCCTACCAAGCAAAACAGGGGCGCAACCTAACATTTTGTTTACTGGCTGTGCGAAACCTGCCTTGTTAAGTAATGATTTGATTTTGATTTGATGATGATTTTTTTTCTTTGTTTTTTTTTTTACTTTACTGACTCCTGCGCCCTTTCGGGTTTCACAGGAGCCAGCCCCCTCTAGCTTTTTCCAACGCGCCCTTTCGGTTTTTCACGTTGAGGGGTTATCCTTTTTTGCCTGAGGCGCCCTTTCGAGTTTTTACCTCAACTGGATTTCAGGCATTTTTACCCTTGGGCACTCCTTTTGGGGAGTGACCAAGTCTGCCGGGACATCTCTGTTTTTAGTTCCTTTTTCTTTTCTCCTTTTTTTTTGGAACTTGGAGTCCGAAGCAAGGTTGCGAAGCCTTGGCTAGGGGATTCACCGTTTGGCTTTAGCCCATCATTATGATTGGTGGGCCAAGGACGGCACAGCCTACCATGGAGGTTTACTGGCTGAGGGGGGCATTGCTTAGCCGACCTTTTGGGGGTTTATTGGCTGAAGGTTTTGACTCGGTCGACCAGGATGGTTTGCTGACCAAGAAGGGGTTTTAGCCGACCTTTTTGGGGTTTATTGGCTAAAGGTTTGACTTGGTCGACCAGGATGGTTTGCTGACCAAGGAGGAGTTTTAGCCGACCTTTTTGGGGTTTATGGCTATAGGATTTGACTTGGTCGACCAGGATGGTTTGCTGACCAAGGAGGAGTTTTAGCCGACCTTTTTGGGGTTTATGGCTATAGGGTTTGACTTGGTCGACCAGGATGATTTGCTGACCAAGGAGGAGTTTTAACCGACCTTTTGGGGGTTTATTGGCCAAAGGGTTTGACTTGGTCGACCAGGACGGTTTGCTGACCAAGGAGGAGTTTTAGCCGACCTTTTTGGGGTTTATGGCTATAGGGTTTGACTTGGTCGACCAGGATGGTTTGCTGACCAAGGAGGAGTTTTAGCCGACCTTTTGGGGGTTTATTGGCTAAAGGGTTTGTCTTGGTCGACCAGGATGGTTTGCTGACCAAGAATGAGTTTTAGCCGACCTTTTTGGGGTTTATTGGCTAAAGATTTGACTCGGTCGACCAGGATGGTTTGCTGACCAAGGAGGAGTTTTAGCCGACCTTTTTGGGGTTTATGGCTATAGGGTTTGACTTGGTCGACCAGGATGGTTTGCTGACCAAGGAGGGGTTTTTTAATGAAGAGAAAAATTTGTCATCACCCCCCCCCTTTTTTTGCTAGGCTCTTTTGCCCTTGGGCACTCCTTTTTGGGGAGCGACTAAGTCTGCCGGGACGTCATTATTTTTCTTTCAGTCCCTTCCCTTATTGTTTTTTTTTTTTGACATGGGCACATACGTCCAACCCTAGCCTGATTCGACTATAAGGGGATCAGAGGGCGATTGCCCGGGGAATTCATGCTCAGGAGCGAAGTACATTTTGAGATGCTTGCCACTTAGTGGTGGAAAGGGGCGATCGCCGGCATGTGTTGCCAGCGCGTATCCCCCGCCTTCATACACTCCAGTGACCATGTACGGTCCGCGCCAATTTGGCTGGAGTTTACAACTTGATTTGCCTGCCATGACTTCTCTTTGTTTGACCATGACGAGGTCACCTTTCTTGAAGACACGGGGCCTAACTAACTTGTCGTAGGCTCGAGTCATGCGAGCTTGGTAGGATTGGAGGTGTCTGTATGCTTCCAACCTTTTGCCCTCTAGGTCGGACAATTCCTCCAACTTTCTTTCAATTTCTTGTCGCTCCTCGGGCTGAAAACCAATATAGACGGCTACCCTGTAGGATGACATTTCAATTTCGATGGGGAGCATGGCTTCAGCTCCGTACACCAGAGAGAAGGGAGAACACCCCATTGGGGTCTTGTAGACCGTTCGGTATGCCCAGAGTGCTTCGTGCACTTTCTCTCCCCAATCACGCTTGCGGTTGCCGACTATCTTGGCAAGCAGTTTGCAAAGGGTCTTGTTGAAGGCTTCCGCCAGACCATTGGCTTGAGGGTTGTAGACCGTTGACGTCCTCCAATCTATCTGGAATTTGGCCGCCAACGCATATATCGTTTTGTTTCTGAAGGGCGTACCGTAATCTGATACGATCCGATGAGGGGTGCCGAACCTGTAAATTAGGTGTTGCTTGACAAATTTGGCAACAGCATTCCCCAGTTACCTCCCGGAGAGGGACTGCTTCTGCCCATCGGGAGAAATAGTCAGTGGCTGCCAGGATGAACTTGTGGCCGCCAGAGGATGGTGGGAATGGTCCCACGACGTCCATTCCCCATTCAGCAAAGGGCCATGTGGGGGCAGTTGGATGTAATCCGTTCGGCGGCTTTCTTGGCACCGAACTGAAGACCTGGCATTGATGACACGTACGGGCGTACTGGACGCAATCCATATACATGGTCGGCCAGAAGAAGCCTTTTAGCTTGATGTTGATTTTCATCTTGTCTCCCGCTTGATGGGCTCCGCACAGTCCAGAGTGGACTTCGTGCATGATGACTTTGGCTTCTCTAGGGGAGAGACATCGGAGGAGGACAGACTTGTCTTTTTCATGGACAAGCCGATATAGTTGGTCCCCGATCATTTGATACGACGTGGCCCGCCGCAGGAGCTGGACTCTTTCCGCCCGATCCGGGGGTAGCCAACCGTTCTTTATTTGGATGATCGACTGGCGCCAGTCTTCTTCTTGGCTGGTTTCTTCTTAGAGGGCGCTTACCTCTGTATTTTTTGGGTCGGAGTCGTCCTCAAGAACGCTGGGCATCAGCCTCCTATGTCGGACGATTATGCCCAGTTCTCCTTCAGGAGGGAGCTTTAGAGCCGACGCCAGTTTGGCTAGCGCATCCGCCTGAGAGTTTTGCCCTCTAAGGACATGTCCGATTTCGAACAAGTAGAATCTCTCGCGGAGCTTCATTACTTTGGCATAATAGGGGATCAGTTCTTTTTTTCGAACGTTGTAATCCCCCAGCACTTGACGGATGACCAGCTACGAGTCTCCGTAGACTTTTATGCATTTGATGCCCATTTCGGCAGCCAGTTGAAGTCCCACGATCAGCACCTCATATTCAGCTTGATTGTTGGTCAACGGCTTCATGAGTGCACATGAGCTGTGCAGTATTCCCCCTTGTGGAGTCACCAGGACAATGCCCGCTCCGGAGGTATAAGTTGTAGTGCCGTCAGTTTGTTTGAGCACTCGAGAAGCGCCATCAAAGTAGAGTTCCCAATGTGGTAACTCTACGGCGAGAGTATTTCCACTTTCTTGAACGGGGACTTCTTTTTGTCGGGTCCCCTCCCCATGGGGGGATGAGAGCGTTTCCTCTTCCGGGAGCTTGAACTCGAGGGGAGAGCCTGCTGGGAGCGGATGCGCCGCCAGGAAATCCGCCATACCTTGCCCTTTGATTGCTTTTCTTGGAACGAAGGTGATATCAAACTCCATGAGGAGAAGGGCCCATTTTCCCATCCTTCCTGACAACACAGGTTGGGTGAGGAGCGCTTTTAACGGGTCTATCCTCGAGATGAGGCTGACTTGATGGGCTAGTAAATAGTGCCGTAATTTCTTGACGGCGAATATCAATGCCAGGCATATTTTCTCCACTGGGGAATATCGGTGCTCCGGACCCACCAACATCCTGCTGAGGTAGTAGAGCGGTTGCTCTTTGCCTTCCTTATTCACTTGCGCCAGAAGCGCTCCCAGCGACGTTTCCATGGCTGTGATGTAGAGGATGAGCGGTTTATCTTTCACCGGGGCTCCCAAGACGGGAGGAGTAAGGAGATACTCTTTGATTTCTTCAAAGGTATCTTGGCACTCTTGGTCCCATACAAATGGGGCTCCTTTCTTCATCAATTTGCTGAAGGGGGCGCACCTGCCCGCGAGGTTGGAGATGAACCGCCTTATGTAGGCCAGCCTTCCTTGGAGAGATTTCAGCTCCGTTAAGGTTTTCGGCGGCGGCAGCTCTCTGATAGCTTTGATTTTGACGGGATCAATTTCTATCCCGCGGTATTTGACAACAAAGCCGAGGAATCTGCCGCTCGAAACGCCGAAGGCGCACTTCATGGGGTTCATCTTCAACTGGTGCTGGCGGAGTCTTTCGAAGACCTGGCGTAGGTCGCCCAGGTGGTCTTCCCGCCTTTTGGTCTTGACGACCAGATCATCAACGTAGCACTCGACCGAGTCATGGAGCATTTCTCCAAAAATCTTGGTCATGGCTCGTTGATAGGTGGCTCCGGCGTTCTTCAAGCCGAAGGGGATTCTTTTATAGTTGTAGATCCCTTTGGGGGACCTAAAGGCGATATGACCCTTATCTTTGGGAGCCATACGGATTTGATTATAGCCTGACCGTCCATGAAGGATAGCGCTTCATGCCCAATGGTCATGTCGATCATAGTTTCCGTGATCGGGACCGGGAAGTCATCTTTTGGGCAGGCTTTGTTCAAGTCCCTGTAGTCGATACAGATCCGGACTTCGCCGTTCTTCTTCTTGACTGGCACTATATTGGCCAGCCAAGTTGGATAGATGCACGGCTCGGCGAAGTCGATTTGGAGAAGTCTGTCCACCTCGGCATTTACTTTCAGCTCCAGCTCGTGGCGCATACGCCGTTGGGCTTGCTTGACCGGCTTTGCTGTGGGGAGTATGGACAATCATGTTCAGCCACGGAGGGGTCCAGGCCTAGCATTTCTTTGTATGTCCACGCGAAACAGTCTTTGAATTCCAGCAAGAGGTGCCGGTATGACTGTCTTTCTTCCTCGTTCAAGAGGGCGCTGACGAAGATTGGTCGGGGTTCTTTTGGTTCCCCGAGGTCGAGTTCGACCAGTTCGTCGACCGTAGCTTGTCCACCGTCTTCGAGTTCACGGGGTGCCGGATGTAGGTCGATGAAATCATTTTCTTCATCAGAGTCAGCGACGTGGACGTCATAGTATTTGAAGCCTTCTTCTGTGATCGGCCAGAAGTGACCCCCTTCGCTTTGAGGTGCTTCTTGACACGACGCCCCATTTGATAGGACGAGGGCGGCCTCCCCTTGCTGCGGTTTTGTTGCGGGGGTAGGAGATCGCCCATCGGAAGGGCAATGATTAGATGAGGGCGTGAGCCCAACGGTGTTGACCGTATAGTAGGCCTCGCATTCCGACGTCTGACCATAGCCCAACCCCCGAGTGTCTTTTGCACAATAGGGGGGTTGCCCTCGGAGTTGCTTCGGGTACCACAGCTGATGGAAGTACTCCCGTCGAGAGGGATCTTGCGTTTGTGCAATCTTTTGCCTTTGGCACAATTTCTTGATGTGCTCGGGCATGTCGTCCATTTCCTGGACGGGCTCCGGGGCGACTTGAGTCGTTTGACTCCAGCCGAAGTCGTCTTCAGGGAGCCCATATGGAAGTGGGTCTCCTTTGTAGAAGATGATCGGCTTCGGCGTCTCGCCTTCCTCGAGACTGTCATTTCTGTAATGGGTGACAATGAATGTTTTTAGTCGCTCCACCCATTGCTCCTCCCTATGGAAGGGTAGCTGCATGTATGCCGGCGGCAAGGAGATGCTTCGGTTGATGATCTCGCCGACGGTGTTTGCTTCATAATTGATCTCACGCCTTTCTGGGCAACTTGGCCCGGGCGTGGTGGATTCGGCGAGGCGGCTGAGCCGGCGAGCTTCAAGGAGGTCTTTGTTGACCGTGAAGAGCTCCTCCTCCTCCTGATCCTGGCTTGCCTGATTCGCGTCGGCATTTTGTTTTTCCTTGCCTTTTGACGGGGTTGCTGGCTTGCCGGGAGGCTCGCCGAAGTATAGCTGAGCGTCCGCCAGGTTGCATTCATTTGGGCGGAACGGGGCCCGGTCGGCAAAGACCGTGTGCTGCTCTCCTTCTTTGATGTATTTTATACATTGGTGGAGAGTCGAGGGGATGACCCGATTTTCATGGAGACAGGGTCTTCCCAGGAGGGCTTTGTAGGACGTGTTTGCATTGATGATGTAAAACACGACCTTAGTAGTGAGGCCGTCTATGGCCAGCTGCACTTCCACCTTTCCCAAGGCGTTTTCAGAATTCTGGTTGAACCCAGCGATTCTAACATCATTTACCCTTTGCAAGTAGGGCGTGAGATACAAAGACTTGAAAGTCTTCAGAGGCATGATATTGATCGACGCCCCGGGATCAACCAGGATTCGGTTGAGCTCGTGCCCATTGACTCTTCCTTGCATGTACAACGGGCGGTTGTGGTATAGCGTCGGCAACAGCATATCCTTGTCGGAGAAGGTCACCTCCGCCACCAATGCTTCGAGGCCTTGAGCTTGGAGTTCGGTTACGTCAGCTTCGTAGACCTCGGGCTCTTGCAAGATTTTGACGAGAGCCGTTCTCAACTCTTTGCTCCAGGCAATGGCGTCACATATGGTGATGTTGGTTGGGAACCGCTTCATATGCTGTATGATTTTGCGGTCAGCCCGGGCACGGAGTTGATCCAATGGCGGGACAATATCTTCCAGGGCTTTTATCGGTTGCCCGAATTGGTTGACCCGTCTTGTCCCTGGCTGTCCATCCGACTTTTCTTCGAACAGCGAGCACAGGCTATCCTCCTCTGGGGCAGTAGTTTCCTCTCTGCCACTTTTGGATGGAGTGGGCCGGACGGCCGACTCATGAGTTTTCCGGTGGGAGGGTTTGTTAGGGATCGCCCATCCCCCACACTCTTCTTCGTCGGACGGGACGAAGAGGACTGGCTGGGTGGCCCTCCGGTCGGAGAGCCCACTAGCGATATCCTGCTGCTCTTCTTCTTCCTCGTCAGATGGGTCGAAGATGAAGGAGTTCAGCTGTACCTCCATTTCCGGGGCAGGCTGAGGTTTTTCTCCTCGGAAGACGATAGTCTTGCTCAGGTCGGGCGAGTTGGCCTTCTCGCCGAGGGACGGGGCGAGTTTCTTTCCTCGTCCGCGGCCCTTTCCTTTGCCTGGGTTGCGGCGTCGGTATGTCGCCACAGGAGGCGTAACAGCCAGTGATTGCAAGCTCGCAGGCGACGGTATCGACACCATGTTGCACGAGAAGTCTTTCAGCATTTCTTCCAACTTCTCGATGGTGATTTCATCTTCCTTATAGAAGATGGCCAGTTCTTCGAGCAGAGGCAGCTTCTTGCCTTCTTGAGCCCTTTGTAGCATTTGGTGGAGCCAGCTTTTGAGCCTTGTTTTACGCTCCATTTCTTCCCACGGGATATATCTGTCCAAAGGGACCCCCCAAGTGGGCTTGGAGGGGCTATATTCCTCCAATTCATCGATAAGCTTCTGCAGCTTTTGGAGTGGAGTCAGCTCCGCCGGGGCTGCCGCGGCCTCCTCTTGCTCAGCTTGCTTCTTTAGGCGCCTTTTCATGTTCTTGCGCCGGTTCTTTTCTTGCTGCACTGCGCGCGCCATTTCGAGCGGCGTCAGCGGCTTGGCTTGCCCTGTTGTTTGAGAGGTGGTTTCTCGGCCGAGGCGACCGTGCGACCTTCCCCTCTTAGGGAACGCGGACAGAGTGCGCATTCTGGACGCCACCGTCGTCCAACCAGCTTCGTCTTGTTGATGCTGGAAAGTGGAGTCAATTGCCTGCTCGATTACCTTGGGCGGCAGTTGTTGGAATTCGGCCCAATAGGGGCTTGGCTCTTGGGTGGCCGACTCCATCACTGGCTGCTTGCCCCTGCGGTCTTTATCTTGCCACTTGAGTATTCGCGGAGGCGAATTCTTAAAACACTGCCCCTTACTCCTATTTTCCGGAGTTTGCTCATGGGGAGGGGAGACTTGATGTCGTCGAGACCCCTTCTTTCGCCGAGGAGGTTGTTGCTGGACTTCTTCCCTGGCCTCGGCCCGGATTGTCGGAGTGCCTTCTGAATCGATCTTTCCCTCTTTGATGAGGGATTTGACCCAGTCTCGGACAATCGGACACATATCCGTAGGATGCAGCAGCATGGCATGGTATTTGCAATACATGGGGTGGTTTGTTTCCCTCTCCGTGTATGTTGGTGGCGGCCTATGCGCCTCTACATAGCCTTGCTGCAAGAGTCTTTCGAAGATCTCCCCGGTCTTTGCGGTCGCAAAGGGGTTCGGGGAGACTCGCCACCCGGGATACCATAGGGCAGGGGCCTCGTCAGATGAGCCGCCTTCTGTCATATCCGGATCCTCTTGGTTGTATCTTGAGGTGGGCTGCTCTTTTAGGGATATATTCCTGAATTGCTGCCCCAAGCTCGCGCCTTCAGTGTCAGCTATGGACGACATCGGCGGTACGAGCCATCCTCGTTCATCAACTTCGAGGGCTTAGAGGTTCTTGAAGCGCATATAGTCGCTTTCTTCAAACTCCCGCTGGGCTGCTTCCCTGTCTCTCATCAGGACCATGGAGTTGCCTTCCGGGTCGATTTTCCCCTTTTGGATAAGGGACTCAATCCAATCCCGGACATCAGGGCACCTGTCTGTAGGGCATGGCGTGATACCGACAGTACATGGGGTGATTCAATTCCCTTTCAGTGTACGTCGGTGGCGGTGTGTGGGCCATCACGACACCTCGTTGCAGGAGCTTTTCGAAGATTTCCCCAACATTTCCGGTCGCCAAGTGACTGTGGTGGGGAATTCTCCCTCCTGGGCACCACCAAGTGGGGGCTTCGCCCGATGAACCGCCTTCTGTCATATCCGGGTCCGGGAAAGTGAATGCCACCGGTGTATAAATTTCCGGTGGGTCGATGACGTTGACTGTGTGCGTGACAACGTCAGCTGAATGGTCTGTCCATTCGCGAATGTGAGGCTGCGGCGGGTTGACACGGGCGTTGCCCAAGTCAATAATCCCTTGGTTGACCCATATTTCAACCTTGTCTTTAAAGACGTGGTAGTCCTCTAAAGCGTGCCCTGCATCTTGATGGTATATGCAGTAGTTCGGCGGGACGCTTGTTGGCGGCTGGCATCCAATAGTCCTGCTCGCAGGCAGGTGCGGTAGAGTGCCAGCGTCCGATGTCGCGGGAAGGAGTACAATCTTCTGGCGATTTCATCATCAGACGGATTTGAAGACTCCTCCGAGATCCACCCCCCGCAGGGGGGGCGCGTTCGGGGCGTAGGTGCGCCTGCGGGCCCCTGAAGTCCTTGCTGGAGAGTCGTCAGACTTTCTTGCATAGTCCTCAGGTACATCAGCGTTTGGCGCTGACCATGCCGCAGCGATTGAACCTGTCTTTCCAGGTTTTGCACTGTCTCGGACCATGTCCTGTGCTCCGAGGCTGAGGGATGATCCCCCTCCCATCCGTTGGTGGAATGAGCGTCCCAAGGATTTGCCTCGGGGTCTTCATGTTCAAAAGGTGGCGCATTGACATGGATGACATTGGCTGACTGCCTCGATTGGTCCCAAGCATGGGGCTGTGGAGGATCGACCAAATGTTCATGCATGGTGATGAGGCGACTCTGGATCAGCTTCTGTATTTCATTTTTGAAGACGTAGCAGTCCTCAATAGAGTGCCCCAGCATGCGGTGGTAGAGACAGTAATTTGGCTCATCCACTCTATCCGCTTCACTTGGTCTTCTCATTGCCGGAAGCGTGAGCAGGTCATTCTTCATGCACAGCTTGAAGAGCATCTTCGTATGATCCCTTTTGAAGGAATACGGCGTGCTCATACGTTGTGGCAGTGAAGTCGGAGGCGGTCTTTCTTCCGCCTTCTTGCTTGGAGCGCCAGAGGTCATGATTTTCTTCCCTTTACTTTGCGGGGCGAAGTCCACAGCATTGGCTTCTTTGCCCATAGCACGCTCCTTGCCTGGCTTGCTTTTCGGAGGAGCTTGCATCGGGTTATCGGCGAAGAACATTTCGATCTCTGCCACGACCGCATTGAGCTGGTCAAAACCCTTGATGTTTGTTCCCAGCAGCTTTTCGCTTACCTGCGCTGCCAGGCCCCGCTGACAGATGGTTATGGCATCTTCTTGCGTCGGGGGGTTGTCACACCTCATGCTGAAGTCACGCCACCACTTGATGAAGTCGAGTGTCGTTTCTCCTTTTCTTTGCTTGAGGGAGCACAGCTCTGCGAGCGACACCTTTCTCTCGGCCGTTTGGAAACGGTCGATGAACTTCTTTTGGAGGTCGGCCCAGTCGACAATGGAATTGGGCCTCAACCTGGAGCACCACTGGAAGGCGGTGCCTGTCAGGGACGTTGCGAAGTAACGGAGGAGGTAGGATTCGTCGAATGCCAGCTCTCCCATAGCCGTTATATAGTAGGCCAGATGCTCGTTTGGCGAGCCCTGTCCGTCGAACTTCTGCAACTTTGGCGCCTTGGGGAAGTCCGGTGGCAGCTTCTTGAATTGATGGTGGATGGGGTATGGCACGCTGTAGAGATCTACAGTGGCAGTTCCCTCGCCTCGCTGAGCGAAGCGGTCGTCCACGATCTTTTCAATCATTCGTCGCCTAGCGACGATATCTTCAGCCGCGGAGGCTTGGGAGTTTATGCCCCTGCGCAGCTGTTGGACCGGGTCGACGGTATAGTCGTTGACCGCGGCTGTGCGTGGGTGTCGCCTTGTTGATGTCTTGCCCGAGCATTTTGGTTTGCCGTCGGCACTTGGCGGCGTGGCGCATTTGCCCCTGCCTCTTGTCCTCGCTCGGTCAGGAGATTGGCCATTTCAGCCTGCCAACGCTGTATGAAATCATACTTGGCGTCCTCCGTCATTGCTTGGAAGGCGGCTCTGGTTGGCGGCATGAGGAAGACTTCGGCTTGCTCTCCATCAGCCTGGAATTGTTGCTCCCCGAGATAGAGGCTGGCGACTTCGTCTTCTTCCCCTCCTTCGAGGTCCAGTTGGACCTGTCCCGGAAGGGGTCTTTGATCATGATCGAGTGGAGGCTCGAGAACTTGCCCCAGGTTCGAGGGCCCAGCTTGACTGCCTTGCTGCCCTTGGAGAAGTCTTCTGGCAGCGTTCCGGGTGTACCGGAGGACGGTTTCGTCGTCCTGTCCGGGCTCGTTTATCCTGAGCGCTCCTGTAGGGACACCGGATGGCCCAGGTGCTTCCCTTCCGGAAGCATAGCAGGTGAAGATTTTCATGCCTCCACCTTCTTCAGACGTCTGCTGCACTCTCCGCTTCTTGGGCTTCTGAGTGCTCGGACGGATTGCAGCTCCCAGCCTGGTGAAGACTGAGGCGCTCAGCCTTTCAAAGACCGAGACTCGAGGTGTGGAAGCTCCGGCTTGACTCGCGTCTCCCCCTTCAACAGTTTCCGCTTGGGCGGGGACGAAGTTGGGCTTCCTATAAATGCCCCTGTGTTTGTGTCCGCGGGGACGAGGAGGTTCGGTTTCTTGAGCTTTTTCTCGCCCAGGTACCGTCGCCTTCTTGGAGTCTTCGGCGGGTTGGCCCGCTCTTGCTTGTTTAATTTGGCGGGCTTCCTGCTTGGTCACCCACATTTGCCTCATTTTGCGAGGCGACCGGGGCGCCGAGCTTGATGTCTGCCCCTGTCGGGCTCCTTTTGGGGAGTCCCGATCTTCTTGACGCATCCCTTGGAGGGGAGCGAACTAGTTGGAGGTTGCCACCGTAGGGACGCTTCTGTCCCGGGGCAATATCGGCTCACCTCCATCGAGCCTGACGCGGATGTCTCCGACGAGCACGGTCTTGCCGGAGTTGGAGACGACTGCGTGGGGCTTGGTGTCCCTGCGTCCCTGGCGCTGTCCCCGTTTTCTAGGGACTGCAACGCAGGAGATTGTGTTTACCGAGAAGACTCGGCCTTGGCTTGGACGGGGTTTGGTGCCCCTAGTTGCAGTAGCTTTGGGCGCCGCCTTTGGAGTAGCTTGGATGGCGGGGACCACCCCTAGGAAGTAGGGGGATCCCACCACTGCAGGAAAATCGCCGAACACGAGCGGGACGGAGAGGTAGCCACATTTGGCGTGGCATGCGATGACTTGGGGTCCGTATGTGACGGCGGCCATCGGACGAGCTTGAAGTTGCAGGTGGGAACGGGCGTTTGATACCGGCTTTCGCTCCTTGTACCTGTGATGTGGGAATTAGTCATCTTTTATTTCTATATCGGTATACGGTCATTTTACATATGCATGGAAGGCACGAACAGTCCCACCGGGTGTGCCAGATTGTTGGAACGCGGATTTTCTTTTTTTTTTCGATTTTAGATCTAAGCCTTCGAGAAAGATGAACTTTGGTCGCCCCCCCCGGGGGGGGGGGCGTTCGCTAATCTCTTTCGCTTTCTTTTGCGGGCGTGCCAGACTGTTTGCGAGAAACAGACAAAGATTTGTTTTATGAGGGTATTGGGTGCGAACCCTGATACCCTCGAATTTCATTTCATTTATTTTCCGCGTGCGCTCGCGTTCTGATTGGAGTGGTCGTGTATTGGACCGTTCCCCACCGACCGAAGTCGATGTTTCATTTACATCGAGTATAACACTGGAATACCTTCGAATGCGTAATGTTTATTAAAAGACCGTATGCCGAGACTTAAAGAAGAAAAGACAGATGACAAGTAAATTTCTACAATTTTATTCAAGCATGCTCATGTCATTTATATTTATGACATTTACATTTACGCCTTTAATGGGGTTTTGTACCTCCACTGGGCGTATATACAACAAGTCATGTACATAGGCGTCGACGACGGGGTATTTGTGCCTCCGTCGGACGTTTACATAGCAATGGCTACATTCGTGTTACCAATGGGGTGTTTGTGCCTCCACGGGGTAACATGCCTCTACGTATGTCTTTTGTGACACCGGAGGACTTAAACATAGGCCTCGACGTATGTCGTTTTATGACACCGGAGGACTTAGACATGCGCCTCGACGTGTGTCGTTTTATGACACCGGAGGACTTAGACATGGGGCTCGACGTATGTCGTTTTATGACACCGGAGGACTTAGACATGCGCCTCGACGTGTGTCGTTTGATGGCACCAGAGGACTTAGACATGGCCAACGGGAGTCTTGTAACAACCTGTGGCGTTTCTGTGTGGGCGAACGCAGGAGGGCTCGACCACGAAGAGGAAGCACCAACGGATGTCGAAGACCCTTCCCGACACGTGCGGCCTATGTAAGCTCTCGCACGGACCAGCCGAAGTGTTCGCAGGGGATCTTGTGCGAACCTCTAGGCTTCGGGCGTGTCTCGGTGTGTTTTTTCTGCACGAGACCAGGGGTGTTTCTGGGGCCGAATGGCGTGTTGGTGTGTTTGGACATCCCTGCCATTTTTTGGCTTTCTGGGACATTGCTGGTAGTTTTCTGGCATTCTCGGACATCCCTGCTGTTTTCTGGATTTCTGGGACGTCCCGGTCGATTTCTGACTGTCCCGGACGTCCCGGCCGATTTCTGGCTTTTTAGGACGTCCCGGCCGATTTCTGGCTTTTCAGGACGTCCCGGCCGATTTCTGGCTTTCCCGGGCGTCCCGGCCGATTTTTGGCTTTTCCGGATGTCCCGGCCCATTTCTGGCTTTTCCGGACGTCCCGGCCGATTTATGGCTTTTCCGGACGTCCCGGCCGATTTTTGGCTTTCCCGGGCATCCCGGCCGATTTCTGGCTTTTTTCGGACGTCCTGGTCGATTTCTGGCTGTCCCGGCCGATTTCCGGCTGTCCCGGGCGTTCCGGCCAATTTCTGGCTTTTCCGGACGTCCCGGCCGATTTCTGGCTGTCCCGAGCGTCCCGGCCGATTTTTGGCTTTCCCGGGCGTCCCGGCCGATTTTCGACTTTTTCGGACGTCCCGGCCGATTTCCGGCTTTTCCGGACGTCCCGACCGATTTCCGGCTTTTCCGGACGTCCAGGCCGATTTCTGGCTGTCCCGGGCGTCCCGGCCGATTTCTGACTTTTCCGGACGTCCCGGCCGATTTCCGGCTTTTCCGGACGTCCTGGCCGATTTCTGGCTGTCCCGGGCGTCCTGACCGATTTCCGGCTTTTCCGGACGTCCCGGCCAATTTCTGGTTGTCCCGGGCGTCCCGGCCGATTTCTGGCTTTTCCGGACGTCCCTGTCATTTATTGACTTTCTCGAGAACTCCCCTCGAGTCCGGCTTCAAGTCACACCCAGGAGAGCGCACGCCGCTTCAGGGAAGTGACGTGGGTCCTGCTCCACCAGGTTGGACGAGAGGCACGAACCGTCAGGCTGTCTTTGCCATTTCCCGCGCCGTAAGGACATATCTGCAACTTTCCGGGCAGCGAGGGTACTTCTACAATTTTTAATCCTTCGCGGGGATATTTCTGCAATTTTCTGGCCAGCACGGGTATTTCTGCAATTTTCTAGGCCAACAGGGTATATGTATACCTTTCTATGTACACATATCCAAATTTCAAGCTTTCGGGGGCTTTGTGTAATTTTACACAAATTTGGGCCCACATAGAAGGGGTCCCCCTTTTTTTGAGAACAAATACATCCCCTAGCTCAGGAGGGTTCGCCCGGATTTCTCCAGGGCGAGAGCCTCTCGTCAGAGCAAAAGGGGGAGGAGAAACCCCGGAAGCGCTGGAAGTTTCCTTGCGCGAATTTTTCCAGGGGACGAATGAGGGGGCTGCCCCTCTATTTATAGGATTTTGGACGAGCAAACCAGCGGGGGTGCACGGACCGGCGGGGGTGCGCAGGCGCGGGCGCCGAGGCAGGCCCGGACCGGCGGGGGTTCCCCGCACAGGCGTCGAGGCAAGGTGACCAGCGAGGGTCCCCGCCGAACCGGCGGGGGTGGCACCCCGCACAGACCGGAGGGGGTGGCACCCCGCGCAGACTGGCGGGGGTGCCACCCCGCCTGACTGGCGGGGGTGGCACCCCGCACAGACCGGCGGGGTGCCACCCCGCGCGGACTGGCGGGGGGTGGCACCCCGCACAGACCGCGAGGGTGGCACCCCGCGCGGACTGGCACCCCGCCTGACCGGGGGGGGGGGGGGGGGTGGCACCCCACCTGACCGGCGGGGGTGCATCCCCGCCTGGACTGGCGGGGTGGCACCCCGCACAGACCGGCGGGGGTGCCACCCCGCGCGGACTGGCGGGGGGTGGCACCCCGCCTGGGGGGGGGGGGGGGGGGTGCATCCCCGCCTAGACTGGCGGGGGTTTCCCCTTTTCTTTTTTTCTTCTTCTCTTTTTTTTTCTTTAATTTTCAGTGTCACAATGGCATGGTATTTACAATACATAGGGTGGTTTATTTCCCTTTCTGTGTATGTCGGTGGCGGCTTATGCGCCTTCACGCAGCCTTGCTGCAAGAGTTTTTCGAAGATTTCCCCAGTATTTGCGGTCGCAAAGGGATTGGAGGAGACTCGCCATCCGAGGTACCATAGGGCAGGGGCCTCGTCAGAGGAGTTGGCTCCCGTCATATCCGGATCCTCTTGATTGTATCTTGAGATGGGCTGCTCTTTCAGGGATATGTTCCTAAATTGCTGGTCCAGGCTCAGGCCTCCAACGTCGGCTGCGGATCGCGTCGGCAGTATGAGCCATCCTCGTTCATCAGCTTCGGGGGCTTTGAGGTTCTTGAAGCGCATATAGTCGCTTTCCTCAAATTCCCGCTGGGCTGCTTCCCTGGCTCTCATCAGGACCATGGAATTGCCTTCCGGGTCGATTCTCCCCTTCCGGATAAGGGACTCGATCCAATCCCGGACATCAGGGCACCTGTCCGTAGGGTGCAGCAGCATGGCGTGATATCGACAGTACATTGGGTGATTTAACTCCCTTTCAGTGTACGTCGGTGGTGGTATGTGGGCCATCACGACACCCTGTTGAAACTTTTCGAAGATCTCCCCAATATTTCCAGTCGTCAAGCGACTGTGGTGGGGAATTCGCCCTCCGGGCACCACCAGGTGGGGGCTTCGCCAGATGAGCCGGCTTCTATCATATCCGGGTTCGAGAAAGTGAACGCCACCGGTGTATAGATTTCCGGCGGATCGATGACGTTGACTGTATGCGTGACAACGTCAGCTGAACGGTCTGTCCATTCGCGAATGTGAGGCTGTGGCGGGTTGACACGGGAGTTGCCCAGGTCGATGATCCCTTGGTTGACCCATGCTTCAACCTTGTCTTTAAAGACGTGGCAGTCCTCTAATGCATGCCCTGCATCTTGATGATATATGCAGTAGTTTGGCGGGACGCTTGTTGGCGGCTGGCAGCCCAATAGTCCTGCTCGCAGGCAGGTACGGTAGAGTGCCAGTGTCTGATAGCGCGGGAAGGAATATAATCTTCCGGCGATTTCATCATCAGACGGGTTTGAAGACTCCTCCGAGATCCACCCCCCACAAGGAGGGCGCGTCCGGGGCGTAGATGTGCCTACAGGCCCCTGGAGTCCTTGCTGGAGGGTCGTCATACTTTCTTGCATGGTCCTTAGGTACATCAGCGTTTGGCGCTGACCGTGCCGCAGCGATTGAAACTGTCTTTCCAGGTTTTGCACTGTCTCCGACCATGTCCTGTGCTCTGAAGCTGAGGGATGATCCCCTTCCTATCCGTTTGTGGAATGAGCGTCCCAAGGATTTGCCTCGGGGTCTTCTGGTTCAGGAGCCGGCGCATTGATATGGATGACGTTGGCCGACTGCTTCGATTGGTCCCAAGCATGGGGCTGTGGAGGATCGACCAAATGTTCATGCATGGTGATGAGGCGACTCTGGATCAGCTTCTGTACTTCATTTTTGAAGACGTAGCAGTCTTCAATAGAGTGCCCCAGCATGCGGTGGTAGAGACAGTAATTCGGCTCATCCACTCTATCTGCTTCACTTGGTCTTCTCATTACCGGAAGCTTGAGCAGGTCATTCTTCATGCACAACTTGAAGAGCATCTTCGTATGATCCCTTTTGAAGGAATACGGCGTGCTCATACACTGTGGCAGTGAAGTTGGAGGCGGTCTTTCTTCCACCTTCTTGCTTGGAGCGCCAGAGGCCATGATCTTTTTCCCCTTACTTTGTGGGGCAAAGTCCACAGCATTGGCTTCTTTGCCAACGGCGCGCTCCTTGCCCGGCTTGCTTTTCGAGGGAGCTTGCATCGGGTTGTCGGCGAAGAACATTTCGATCTCTGCCACGACTGAATTGAGCTGGTCAAAACCTTTGATGTTTGTCCCCAGCAACTTTTCGCTTATCTGCGCCGCCAGGCCCCGTCGACAGATAGTTATGGCATCTTCTTGCGTCGGGGGGTTGTCGCACCTCATGCTGAAGTCACGCCACCGCTTGATGAAGTCGAGTGTCGTTTCTCCTTTCCTTTGCTTGAGGGAGCACAGCTCTGCAAGCGACACCTTTCTCTCGGCCGTCTGGAAGCAGTCGATGAATTTCTTTTGGAGGTCACCCAATCGACAATGGAATTGGGCCTTAACCTTAAATACCATTGGAAGGCGTACCCGTCAGGGACGTTGCGAAGTAACGGAGGAGATAGGATTCGTCGAATGCCAACTCTCCCATGGCCATTATATAGTAGGCCAGGTGCTCATTTGGCGAGCCCTGTACGTCGAACTTCTGCAACTTTGGCGCCTTGGGGCAGTCCGGCGGCAGTTTCTTGAATTGATGGTGGACGGGATATGGCACACTATATAAATCTACAGTGGCGGTCCCTTCGCCTCGTTGAGCGAAGCGGTCGTCCACGATCTTTTCGATCATTCGTCGCTGGGCCACGATATCTTCGGCCGCGGAGGCTTAGGAGTTTATGTCCCTGCGTGGCTGTTGGACCGGATCGACGGTATAGTCGTTAACCACGGCCGTGCGTGGATTGACATCGGGCAGGTCGCCTTGCTGATGTCTTGTTCGAGCATTTTGGTTTGCCGTCGGCACTTGGCGGCGTGGCACATTTGCCCCTGTCTGTTGCCCTCGCTCCGTCAGGAGATTGGCCATTTCAGCCTGCCAACGCTGTATGAAATCATACTTGGCGTCGTCTGTCATTGCTTGGAAGGCGGCTCTGGTTGGCGGCATGAGGAATACTTCAGCTTGCTCCCCGTCAGCCGGCAGTTGTTGATCTCCGAGGTGGAGGCTGGCGACTTCGTCTTTCTTCCCCTCCTTCGAGGTCCAGCTGGACTTGTCCCGAGAGGGGTCTTTGGTCATGCTCGAGTGGAAGCTCGAGACCTTGCCCCTGATTCAAGGGCCCAGCTTGACTGCTTAGCTGCCCTTGGGGAGGTCTTCTGGCGGGGTTCCAGGTATACCGGGCAATGGCTTCGCCCTCCTGGCCGGGTTCATCTATCCTAAATGCCCCGAGAGGGACGCCGGATGGCCCAGCCGCTTCTCTTCCAGAAGCGTAGCAAGTGAAGATCTTCATGCCTCCACCTTCTTCAGATGTCCGCTGCACCCTTCGCTTCTTGGGCCTTTGGGTGTTTGGACGGAGTGCTGCTCCAAGTCTGCTAAAGACTGAGGTGCTCAGCCTTTCAAAGACTGAGACCCTAGGCGCGGAAGCTTCAGCGTGACTCGCGTCTCCTTCTTTAGCAGGCCCTGCTTGGGCGGAGACGAAGTTGGGCTTTTGGTAAATGCCCCTGCGTTTCTGTCCGCGGGGACGAGGAGGTTCTGATTCCTGAGTTTTTCTCGCTCAGGCATCGCCTTCTTGGGATCTTCAGCGGGTTGGCCCGCTCTGGCTTGCTCGATTTGGCGGGCTTCCTGCTTGGTCACCCACATTTGCCTCATTTTGCGAGGCGGCTGGGGTGTCGGGCTTGACGCCTGCCCCTGTCGGACTCCTTTTGGTGAGTCCCGCTTTTCTTGGCGCATCCCTTGGAGGGGAGCGAATTTGTTGGAGGTTGCCACCGTAGGGACGCTTCTGTCCCGGGGCAATATCGGCTCGCCTCCATCGAGCCTGACGCGGATGTCTCCAACGAGCACGGTTTTGCCGGAGTTGGAGACAACTGCACGGGGCTTACTGCCCCTGTGTCCCTGGCGCTGTCCCCGTTTTCTAGGGACTGCGACGCAAGAGATGGTATTCACCGAGAAGACTCGGCCTTGGCTTGAGCGGGGTTTAGTGCCCCTGGTTGCAGTGGCTTCGGGCGCCGCCTTTGGAGTAGCTTGGACGGCGGGGACCACCCCTAGGAAGTGGTGAGGACACCCGAGCTCGTGTCCGTTTCGACCCGGCGTACGTTTATCGTCGGAGGAGACATCCAGATTCGACATCGGCATCTATTTGGCTTGAGGATTGATGATTAGCTTTGTGGATGTATTCTCTATTTTATTTGAGCAATCCTATTGTGAGTGTTGGCCCATTAGGGGCCCAACATGGTCTTTGTTATTTTTCTGTTATTTATTATTGCGAATTTAGGTTAATTTAGGTCCCAGGGTTATGTTGGTCATTATTAAGTCTTTGAGAGTCTTAGGGTTTAATCCCTATAAATAATTGTCTTGTAGGCATCAAAAGGATTATTGTTGTTATTAATGAGAATTTAAAGAGACTCCAGCCGCCATCTTCTTCCCCCCCTTCTCTGCGTTTTTCTCTCCCTGCGTTTTCTCCCTCTCCCTGCTTCTTCATCTTCCCAGCGAAACCTCCATTCTCCTCTTCCTTCCTCTTTCTTCCTCACATTCCACATCAGTTGGTATCAGAGACAAACGGTCCGCATACTGGAAACCCCCCCCTGCGCTACGTCCGCCCCGAGCCCCGCCTCCACGCGCCCCACGTCGCTCTGCCCTGCACACGGGAGGCCGCCCCGGCGCCACCCCGCGTCCCTGCTCGCGGCCCGCCCCCTCGTCCCGCGCGGCAAGGCAGTCCGCGCCAGTGCCGCGAGCGCTGACGCGTGGCCCGCCTCGGGTCCCCTCCCGCGTGCCGCCCCGCGCCCGCCGCCTTCCCGCGCCCCAGCACTGGTGGCCACGCCCACGCGCCCCTTCCTCGCGTCGCAGCGCCGGCGTGCGTCCACCCGAGTCCGCCCAGCGCCAGCGCGGCACCCCCCCGCGTCACACCCCTGCGCCCCGCTTGCACCGGGCGCCATCGCTCCGCGCCGCCTGCGCCGCGGCACTGTCACCCCGCGCCCGGAACCTTTGCGCCCTTCGCCACACCCGTGACCGCCTCCGTGGTCTCCCTGCTCTTCTCCGACGACGGTATCGACGCCGCGAACGCGTCAGCCCCTCCGTCAACGCTGGGCCTCGCCTGTGGGTCACCCCACAGCCGCCTGACCGCACTCGGATGAACCTGCACGGCGTGCTGAACGCCGACGGAGAGCACCCCGTTCACATCTGCCTCCCGCCGCTACCACACAAGGCGTTTCAGCCGCATCGTCCACGTACGCCTCCGCGTCAGCACCCAACACGACCAGTCGTCTCACCTCCTGCGGTGCGGAGAGTGGAGTCCGTACGACGTGTTTTTGCTGCGTTGAAGATCGTACCGGACAGAGACAGCGAGACACAGCCCCACAACAGCGGGCGTTTGGCTTCGACTTCGTGAGCGCGATGCGCATGTGTACACGTTTCTCGATGGACCTCGCTTTTCAGCGAGTCGGTTAGTGCGTAGTCGCACGTCTCTCTCTCACTTGCTTTTCTAGTATTCGGTTAAATTCGCCGCCGTGTGTGTGATAGGTTTTCTAGCCAGCAAAATAATTTGTCACTGTTGACTGGTGAGTCGTGAGCCCCATCTCACAGCACTAGTAGAGGCATTCCATGCGGAGTTAATTTCATATACATTGTAGAAGTTCACACTGGTGTTTGACTTGGCATTTTGTAGTGCTTAACGGACAGTTTTCCGATTGTATAGCTTGCGCGCCTTAGTCGTAGCATTTTCCTGAAATTCATCTTGTGACGCAATTTGCTGCAAAACAAAAAAAACAATAAAAAACATTTAGGCATCAAAATCAGAAAGTAGTCAAACAGTATTAAAAAAAAATTCAAAAAACAAAAAAAGCGCTCTTAGTGTGTCCCATTCCCATGTTTCATTTCTGTCTCGTTAGTTGGGGGACGTCTTTGTTCCATGCCCACACGTAGCGGTACAGTGTATCACATCACCTCTCCTATGTCAAATTCACATCCAGCCATGTTGGGATCACACAATCCAGCTCCTGGGTCATGTGCTGCAAATCCTGACGTCCAGGCCTTGACCGAGTTAGTGTGCAAACTCAGTGAGGACATTCGTAAGTTGGACCATCGTTTAGGAGAGAGTCTGGCGGGCTTAGATGAGAGAGTCACCGAGTCTGGTCGTACCGTCCAGGGGATAGTTAGTCGTATTGCGGTACTCGAAGGGGCCGACCGTGCGCCGAGGCATGACCAATTTGTGGACCGACCACAACCGCAGCGCCCCCGCTCCCCCGGGGTACCCCTTCCCCGAACTGCCCGTGTTGGGGATCGTCGGGGTCACTTAGAGGACTATGACCGTGAGTCGTTTGGTGAGGAGGTGGGTGAGACCCCTCGAGTTCCTGTTGCCCCTAGATACCGGAGGTATGGCCCTAGACAGGACCCAGAGTTTGAGGATGAGCGGTGGGCCTTTCGTGAGCGGGATCAAGATATCCGCAACGCCCGCCTTGAGGCTCCCAGTTTTGACGGGTCTTTGGAACCGCAACATTATCTTGACTGGGAATCGCGGATGAACCGCTACTTTGAGTGGATGGGTATGTCTGATCCTCGGCGAACCTTCTTCGCCAAGACCATGTTGAGGGGTCGAGCCCTAACTTTTTGGACAAGCTTGGAGGATCGCCTTGCTCAACGATACGAGGAGCCCATTGATACTTGGAATGAGATGAAAGTTAGGCTCCGCGAGAAGTACGTCCCTTCGACGTACAGGCATCGGTTGATTGATCGGTGGCAGAATGTCTCTCAGGGCTCTCGGATGGTGTCTGAGTACATAGATGAATTTGATGATCTCCTGTTGAGATGTGGCGTCCGCGAGGAGGGTGCACTAACCCTTTCTTGATTCCGGAAGGGCCTTCGTCGAGTCTATCAGCAGGAGTTATTCCGCCAACATGTGACCGACCTTGACCATGCCTACCAGGTAGTGCGAGAGATGGAGCAGTTTGAGCTTGAGAGGGATTCCCCACCTCGGGGCCGGCCCACCGTCCAACGCCATTTTGATCAGCGTGTTGCCCCAGTGTCTTCTCAGAGGGGTCCCCCTTTCCGGGCTCCTGAGGGGCAACGCCAGAGGGAGGCTGCGCCCACTCTGCCCCCTCCTCCCATTCGTTCCCTTCTGGGACCTCCACCGGTCACGCAGGGGGACAAAGGTAAGGCGCCAATAAAGAACGCTGCTCCTCCGGAAGGTAGTTCTCGCATCCGGTGCTATAGTTGTCAGGGAATAGGGCACATATCTAGCTCTTGTCCTCACAGAGCCCTAGCTATGGAGAGCGGTGCTCCAGTGGACTCTTCACCACTGCTCGTGGATGTCAGTCATGAGGCTGGGGCCGACCTGGCGGATGAGTATTTTCTAGATGAAGAAGTGAATGGCACTAGTCAGGCCGTAACTTTTACAGAAGCACCTGAAGGAGATCGGCTTGGGGTGGTTCGGTGCATCTTTGCCCGACCAAAGGAGACTAATGACTGGCGCCGCACTGCCATTTTTCAGACCTACTGCCGTCTAGGTGGCAAGGTTTGTCGAGTCATCGTTGATAGCGGGAGCTGCATCAATGCGATTTCCACTAGCACGGTTGCCCGTTTGGGCCTGGCGACCGTGGACCATCCCCGCCCATACCAGGTGTCTTGGGTGGACACTACTTCTATCCCTATTCATTTGAGATGCCTCGTCCTGATCCAGCTCCATTCTTATGAGGCTCAAATCTGGTGCGATGTCTTACCCATGGAGGTTGGGAGCGTCATTCTGGGCCGACCATGGATTTATGATGTTGATGCCACTCTTTATGGTCGCTCCAACACTTGTGTTTTCGAGCAAGGCGGACAACGCATCACCATTTATCTAACTCAACCAAAAGGTTCGCCATCTCGAGTTTCCCCATCTCCTAACATTCAGGCCAGCCCCGCTCCCCCTTCCTCTAGCACGCCCACTCATCTTCCCGCACCACCACCTAGTAAGGCATCTGCTTCGCACACCCAAAGGGTGCGCACCCCCACTATTCCCACCTTACAGCTCATTACTGCTAGGGAATTTGAGGAAGAGGTTCAGGAAACCGACGATGTATTCGCCCTGCTGTTGCGTATTAACATCGTTCAGTCGGATGCTGAGGCAACTGATGAGCAATCTGCGGAGGTCATAATCCTACTCCTAGAATTTGCGGATGTATTCCCCCAGGACTTACTGGATGGTTTACCTCCAATGCGTGGCATTCAACATGCCATTGATTTCATTCCGGGTTCCTCCCTACCAAACCTGCCTCATTACCGCCTAAATCCGGTAGAGCTTGCTGAACTCCAGAGGCAGGTCGAAGCCCTCTTACGACGTGGTTACATTCGGGTCAGCACTAGCCCATGTGCAGTACCCGCGCTTCTTGCTCCCAAGAAGGATGGCACCTGGCGGATGTGTGTAGACAGTCGCGCCATCAACCGCATTACTGTTAAGTATCGTTTTCCGATTCCCCGTTTGGATGACATGTTAGACATGATGGCGGGGGCCACTGTATTTTCCAAGATTGATCTAAAGAGTGGCTATCATCAGGTCAGAGTCCGACCTGGTGATGAATGGAAGACTGCTTTCAAGACACGGGATGGGCTCTACGAATGGTTGGTTATGCCCTTTGGGTTATCCAACGCTCCTAGTACCTTCATGCGGCTTATGACCGAGACCTTGCGGCCTTTCATCGGAAAATTTCTTGTCGTCTATTTTGATGACATTCTCATCTACAGCCGCACTCGGGCAGAGCATTTGGATCACTTGCGTCAAGTCTGCCTTACCCTTCGCCAGGAGAGCCTATATGGTAACCTCAAGAAATGTGCTTTTGTGACCACTCAAGTGACCTTCTTGGGGTTCATTGTATCCAGTGATGGGGTCTCTGCCGATCCGGAGAAGATTCAGGCAATAGTTGACTGGCCGGAACCCCAAACTCTTCGTGAGGCGCGAAGCTTTCATGGCCTAACCACTTTCTACCGCCGCTTCATTCGTGGGTTCAGCACGGTCACCGCCCCCATTACGGACTGCCTTCGGAAGGGCAATTTTATGTGGACCAAGGCAGCCAAGATGGCTTTTCAGAAACTCAAGGAGCGAATGACCCAAGCACCCGTGCTACGGCTTCCTGATTTCTCCAGGGTGTTCGAAGTTTCGTGTGATGCGTCCGGAGTTGACATAGGAGGTGTATTGAGTCAGGAGGGACACCCTATCGCCTTCTTCAGTGAAAAGTTGAATGACGCAAAGCTGAGGTACTCCACTTATGATCAGGAATTTTATGCGGTAGTCCAAGCTTTGCAGTACTGGCGCCATTATTTGCTCCCGAATGAATTTGTGTTGTACTCAGATCATGAAGCCCTCTGATTCCTCCAAGCCCAAAAAAAGCTCAATTCCCGACATAGTCGTTGGATCGAATACCTCCAGGCCAATACTTTTGTTCTGAAGCATAAAGCTGGCGTGGAGAATCACGTGGCCGATGCACTAAGTCGGCGGTCGAACCTGCTCTCTATTGTCCACACTGAAGTCATTGGGTTTGAGAAGCTCCAGGAGAGCTATGCGGAGTGCCCAGATTTCGGTCCCATTTACTCTGGCCTTCAGTTCGGTCCCTCACGAGAGTATGAGGACTATGTCCTTCCTGAGGGATTCATTTTCCGAGGCGACCGATTGTGTATTCCCCGGACATCTGTCCGCGATTTTTTGGTGTGGGAGATTCATGCGGGGGGCCTAGCGGGTCATTTCGACCGGAACAAAACCATTAAGCTGGTAGAGTATCGCTTCTTTTGGCCCAGTCTCCAACGAGACGTTGCCCGCATCGTGGCCCAATGTCGCACCTGTGCCACAGCCAAGCAGCGTAAACAAAATACTGAGTTGTACACTCCTCTACCAGTTCCCGACCGTCCATGGCAGGACTTGAGTATGGATTTTGTCCTTGGGTTACCACGTACGGCTCGGAGGCATGATTCTATCATGGTGGTGGTGGATAGATTCTCTAAGATGGCCCACTTTCTGGCCTGTGCCAAAACTTCTAATGCCTCTAGAATCGCCCGTCTCTTCCTAGGTGAAGTCGTTCGTCTGCATGGTCTTCCTAAGACTATTGTCTCGGATAGGGATGTCCGCTTTGTGAGCTATTTTTGGAAGACCCTTTGACATCTTTTGGGGACCAAACTCAAGTTTTCAACAGCTTATCACCCCCAAACTGATGGTCAAACAGAGGTTGTCAATAGGAGTTTAGGGAATTTACTGCGTTGTCTGGTGGGAGATCATGCGCGGAATTGGGATCTGATCCTACCTCTGGCTGAATTTGCGTACAATAACTCGGTCAACAGGTCTACAGGTATGAGTCCCTTTGAAATAGTCTCAGGTTATAGACCTAGGCAGCCCATAGATCTTGCTTCCCTGCCGCCACACACCCGAGTTTCTGAGTCAGCTGAGTCGTTGGCCGAGCCCATTAGGAGTCTGCACGAGCACATCCGTCAACAAATTGAATTGAATAATGAAAAATACAAGAATGCAGCAAATTTACATCGTCGCTTCCATGAGTTTCAGGAGGGTGATTACGTCATGGTGCGGGTTAGACCCGAGCGGTTCCCTTCGGGAGTCGTCAAAAAGCTACATGCTCGGGGAGCTGGGCCCTTTAAAGTGCTCAAACGTGTTGGGTCCAATGCCTATGTGATTGAACTTCCAGATGATTATGGCATCAGCTCCACATTTAATGTATCTGATCTGGTTGCTTATCGAGAACCGACAGTGATTCCCAGTGAGCCTTTCGAGCCTGATTCCACCGTTGTGAGTGAGCCACCCCCTGAGCGTCCACCTACAGCCTCCAATGCAAAACGGCGTGAGCAAATTGACCAGATACTGGACGAGCAGGTCATTACCTCCCAGAGCGACGACTATCAGCGCTATCTGGTTCGTTGGAAAGGCAAAAGCCTCCTTCTGAGGACACGTGGATCACACGCGAGGAGCTGCAGCGGGTCGATCCAGATCTTTTGGAGCAGCGTCAGAGCGCCCTGGACCCTTACTCGACGGGGTCGAGTTCCTCCCGGTCGGGGAGGATTGGTGAGGACACCCGAGCTCGTGTCCGTTTCGACCCGACATACGTTTATCGTCGGAGGAGACATCCAGATTCGACATCGGCATCTATTTGGCTTGAGGATTGATGATTAGCTTTGTGGATGTATTCTCTATTTTATTTGAGCAGTCCTATTGTGAGTGTTGGCCCATTACTTGTAGGCATCAAAAGGATTATTGTTGTTATTAATGAGAATTTAAAGAGCCACCAGCCGCCATCTTCTTCCCCCCCTTCTCTGCGTTTTTCTCTCCCTGTGTTACTTGCTGAGTCTTTAGACTCACTACTTACTTCGGCGTACAGGTGTAGTTGGTGACGTGGCACCGTTGGAGGAGACGGTGGAGACAAACTCCGAGCGCGGAGATTAGTCTTTGGAGTACTTTGTGACTTTTGCGTTTCATAGTATGTAAATTGAACGTTGTATTAGCGTTATCAAGGAAAGAATGTATAATGGTGGACATCTATGTATTAAATTTTCAGCAATTTAAATTACGTGAACTTTTAAGTTCTTTAATGTTATTGCAATTTCATGTATGCTAAATGTAGATGATGAATGAATGAAGACAGTAGTTCTTTTTACTTCCACTACTCTGTTCTTATATTCACGTGTATCTCAGCTGAATGTATTGTTGGATAAATGTCCCACTGTGGCAACGCTCGCTATACCAACGTGGGTTGGTATAACCGTAGCGGTATAATGAGGGCCGTCACACACGAGGTACCATAAATTTCTAAAATGAGAAAAGAAGAGAATGTATGAATGTAGAAAAAGGCACTAAGAAACAATAAGATCTCCTTTGTAGTGAAACAACAAGAAGTGAGCAGAATGAGTTAGTTCCTCATTCGGATCAGGAAAGATAGACAAAAGGTCTACATATTCTTAAATGGTCACGAACCAAGTTAGTCTAATACTTTTCAGAATTATGGCAGCAATCCCAAGGGCTGGCGGGAAACAAAGAAATGGAAGGATATTTAAAAAAGAGTTTGGCATTTTAAGAAGGGATGGCAACGAGGCTATGGATCAGTACCAAGTGTTAAGGAGCTGTTGATAGTGAACCTCTTTCTTTTGTGAAGCCAAGGAATTAGAGAAATTTATCTTACTCATTTTTTCCCTCATTAATTTCTTTTATACCCCTCTCTCTACTCTTACTTATGTACATTGTAATATGTGTCATAGTTTTAATGCTTCGTGAATATTTGTTTTGATTACCTTAAAAGAAAAAGGTTAATATGAAGGGCTGCTCTGACAAAGCACCTCCTAAAGTATTTATCATCCAACTCATGACACCAACTGCTGAGTGTGGTAGCTAGTCAACATCCATATGATAAAAGCCTTAAAGAATGCAGAAACGAGAAATGCTAAATACACACAAACTCCAAATTATTGAAAAATGAACTCCCATGTATGTTCAAGGGACTTTCTAACCGACTCATTCATCCACTCAACAAAATTTATGAGATAATTTATTGCACTTGTTGCAATATTCATCAGAGAAAAAAGTTTACAAAGTTACTGTTAAGTCCAATGGAGTAAGTTTCATCAATTTTATACCTCACAAGCTTCTCAAAGATACAAGTCACAAGGATAAACTTGATAAACATTACCTCAAATTTACTTACCGGCTCCAAGAGTAAAATTATTTCCAATACTTACCAGGCTGTATGGCCGTATCAATTGGAAGAAATAAGTTTCCTTAAGCCCCTACAGCCTTTAGAATAGTGATAGGATGGAAAAGGATTTTGCTTGTATAACAACGAGAAGGATGTAGAATACTATATGCGGTTCAAGCTAAATAATTTAAGCTGAACACCACCAGAAAGCACATGTTTCATATCATAAGTCAGGCCAATCCCTTGAAACAAAACCTTAAAAAAATAAGCAGCAGTATAATCTCTAAAACTAACTTATGGTTTGATTTTGATATTTCCTGCAAAGGAAATATCATGATCTTTGAACTAATTTATGGTTCTCAATTAGCTTTCGCACATTCAGTGCACTCATTTGTTTAGATGCCTATGCCTCTAGAAAGGAGAGTGAATGGAAACCTAATCAATCCAATTAAGGTATGTCTGATGTTTCTCCATATCATCTATCAAATGAGACTGAATGGGGCAAGCCTGCCCACAAGCATTGTTTGATAGACAATGTTCAAGAATCACAGTAATTAAACTAATGACACATCATGATTATGAATATCCAATCATAAAAAACATGGGTTATGCTTGTGTAAATCCGAAAAAAAAGGAATGCTATGTTATTTTACCTAGCATTAATTGCTTGTCAACTATATGAACAATAGGGTACCATCGAGCAACTTTATGCATTTCTACATTTTTGCATGTGTATGTTTTTAACAGTTCTAAGATCAGTAACAACATCATATAATTAAGCGAAAAGAAAAGCTGTAAAAGTCACTAATGGACAACATACAAAGATTTGAATTTATCCAGAATTCTATCCGATACATGAGGAGATAATTATTCAAGTAGTAATGTCAAAAAATTAAAGGACAGAAATATTTTAAGCTCAGACTGAACATAGGAGAAAAACCAAGATTGAATCAATTTGTCTTGGCAACTCAAAACATGTGGCTTCTCTAGGGCAGCTCAGGATGTTGAGTCCCTTTTTGCTGTCATTTGTGACAAAGTGAAGAAATGGGCATCTTTCGTTTGTAATGCGAATGAGTCCAATTCTACTCTTCTTGGTTTGTTGGGGGATAGAGTTTGTTATCCATTTGGGGTTGGAGGGCAGTGTATAGGTGGGACGGGCAGCTTTTTGGGCCTTTTTCTGAGCCTATACTTGTACATTCTTTCTCTTTTTGATTCATAGTACTATCCACTTTTCAAAAAAAAAACTCGAAAACAAGTGGCTAAAATAAGTGGTGATAGGAATAACAAAATCACCAGGAGTGATTTTTATCATCACATGAGAGTGGCCACTCCCAGTCAAACATCTGGAATTTCATAACTAGCATGCAAATATTCTAGTTCCCTACTTACACTAAATTATTTTCTCAAACATCTGAAATGGTGTCCACTAGGATTCTCAAACTTGTATATCCACAATCCAGAATGTTTGGACACTCCCTAGTCAAACTTGACCAATTTTCTTAACTAGTATGTAAATGTTCTAATACCCTGCTAACCTCTGTAACTATTCTTTCAAACATCTAGGCGATGTCTACAAGGATTTTCAGACTCACACAGAACTCAATCTAGTACTACTGATAAAAGTGAAACAAATAAAGAGTACTTAAAGTAATTTCTTTCATCTAAGTAGAGTTTTTTAACAGAACAGAAGATTACCTGAAGCAATTTCTGAGTTTTGCAAAGTTTTGAACTAATGACAAATTTCCATGATGTTTATGCATATGTTCTAATTTTTTTGGGTGAAGGAACTCTAGACTATACTACTATTTAATTTATAAAATGACAAAACAAATTTCATGGGAAAATAAAAAGTATCAGACAAAGCAGCTGATCTGAAACTAGCTGGTTGCATTGATAATAAAAAAGGTGATGGATAGAACCAATATGATTGGTTCACCTCACCTAATCACATCGTGAAAATATTTCTCATACTTTCCCAATAAGAGGTGTACAAATGGTCTCGTCTATCTACATCTACCATGGGCATATATATCCACTCAAATCACCAAAAAATGTTTGTCATGTGATTTATGAGCATTCTGATAGCAACGAAGTAATAACACCAACAAGTACATGTGTGCATTGAGATAGCTCATTGTTCTTGATTCTCACAGGCATCTTTAGACAACTAAATGGTTAATAAACCATATGACTAACTGACAATGTGTTTGCTAGTGTATATGCAAGTACCTAAAAAATCTTAGGATTTTTACGCTGCCTAAGCATGTATATGAAACACAGAGTAGAGAAAAACTTTATGGGCCACTTGACAAACTCAATTGTCCCTTCTCCTGCTGCCTGCAAGGAGGCTGAGCCCCAAGGAACAAGCAACAAGAATGTTCACAGTTTAGAGCCATAAATATCCACAGTGCAGTGCCACAGCGACCCCTTTGGTGCTGCTGTCATAGTGGAGGCAGCTGTTCAAGTCCAATCCAGGCATGGCCTCATTGTCCTGCCTTCATATTCCACCAATAACTTTCAAGAAATACTAGCTCCATATTACTCTATGTTGATGTTGTGCAATTGGTCCACCTCAACTCACACTATGTTTTGCAGCAGTTGCTACGATGGGGGTGCAGCAAATATTCTCCGAACTTCCTGATCAGAGGAATATATGGACTTCCCTACCTCCATTCAAAGGATGCTAGTAGTAGATGTGATAATGAAAGTTCCCCCATTTTCCTAATGAACCTCAGAAAGAGTTTGAGATAACTTTTGGACCCAAAGGGGATCTATGAGGACATATTTCTTCACAAATGAGTTTGGCAAAACAACACATTAGTCCCAAATGATAGTAGAAGATTATATACAGCAAAATAATAATATGTAGTGTGGTCATTCATTGGAAGTTAGAGTTTACATAAGCGAGTCAACAAAAATAATCAAAAGCATAAGGCATAATTAGAATTAATAAAAAATCAGAAGAAAATAATAGGAAATTAACTTCCCTTGTTATGGAAAGCTCACCACGTTAAGAACCTTCAACTTATTGTGTGCTTCTCGATCTGTGTTGTGTCATTGAGAAGCATATACATAAATGAATAAAATATTTAAAATTAAAAAAAAGACCAATCATGATTAATCAGAATCAGAGGAAAAGAATGGAAAATTAATTACTTGTGCCTTCATGTCACTACATCAAGCACTTTGACTTATGGAGTGTTTCCTAATCTGCTTCTTGCTTGACCATGTATGGGAAATAAGACTGAAATGGCATTGAGGTCATCGAATGGAAAGTAAAGAGTCATAAACATAGATCTCTTAAATATCAAAATTATATGCAAACACTGAACAACATTCATCATAAGTTGGAAAAAACAAAGTATAAGATGATATGGCAAATTAATACATCCCTTGTGGCTTCTTGAAGACAAAAATAAAGATTTGGGGTGAGTTTCTGCGAAAGATGTTCCCATTAACATGGATAGATTCTTTGACAACTCGTGAGGTACCAAAGCACACATTGCAATGCCCCATAACTCCAGCCTCAGAAATACATCAGTTTGGCAGAGTAAAAAATGTTATAGAGTTTGAACAGGTTTGAATGGATCTGTAAATGTACCCATTTCATGTTGGTTTGTAACAAAAATTTCTAAAATGAGAAAAGAAGAGAAAGGCACTAAGAAACAACAAGATCTCCTTTGCGGTGAAACAACAAGTAGAGAGCAGAATGAGTTAGTTCCTGTTTCGGATCAGGAAAGGGAAACAAAAGATGTCTCCATATTCATAAATGGCCAACAACCAAGGAACTCTAGTATTTTTCAGAGTTATGGCAGCAATCCTATGGGCTGGCCAGAAACAAAGAAATGGAAGGAGATTTAAACAAGAGTTTCATATATGGCGTTTTAAGAAGGGCTGTCAACCAAGCTATGGATCGGTGCCAAGTATTAAAGAGCTGCTGATATTGAACCTCTTTCTTTGGTAAAGTCAAAGAATTGGAGAAATTTATCTTACTCATTTTTTCCCTCATTAATTTCTTTTATACCCCTCTCTCTACTCTTAGTTATGTACATTGTCATCTGCATCATTATTTTTAATGCTTTGTGAATATTTGTCTTGGTTATCTTAAAAGAAAAAAGGTTAATATGATGGACTGCTCTGACAGAGCACCTCCTAAAATATTTATCATCGAATTCATGACTCTAACCACTGAGTGTGCAAGCTAGTCAACATCCATATGATAAAAGCCTTAAAGAATTCAGAAACGAGAAACATTAAAGGGAAAAGGAAGATTAAAAGAATCAACAAATAAACATGGTACCTAGCATGATGCATTTACCTATACACAAACTCCACATTATTGAAAAAGGGACTCCCATGTATGTTGAAGGGACTTTGTAACTGGCTCGTTCATGCACTCAATAAAATTTCGGAGATAATCAATTGCACTTGTTGCAATATTCATCACAAAAAAAAAAGTTTACAAAGTCACTGTTAAGTCCAATGGAGTAAGTTTCATCGATTTTATACCTCATAGGCATCCGAAATAGACAAGTCATAAGGATAAACTTGATAAACAATACCTCCAAATTTACTTACTGGCTGCAAAAGTACAATTATTTCCAATACTTATCAGGCTGTATTGCTGTATCAATTGGAAGAAATAAGTTCCCTTTAGCTCCTACAACCTTTAGAATACTGACAGGATGAAAAAGGATTTTGCTTGTATAACACTGAGAAGGATGTAGAATACTATATGTGCTTCAAGCTAAATAATTTAAGCTGAACACCAATAGAAAGCACATGTTTCATATCATAAGTCAGGCCAACCCCTTGAAACAAAACCTTAAAAAAATAAGCAGCAGTATAATCTCTAAAACTAACTTATGGTTTGATTTTGATATTTCCTGCAAAGGAAATATCATGATCTTTGAACTAATTTATGGTTCTCCATTAGCTTTCGCACATTCCGTGCACTCATTTGTTTAGATGCCTATGCCTCTAGAAAGGAGAGTGAATGGAAACCTAATCAATCCAGTTAAGGTATGTCTGATGTTTCTCCATATCATCTATCAAATGAGACTGAATGAGGCAAACCCGCCCATAAGCATTGTTTGATAGACAATGTTCAAGAATCACAGTAATTCAACTAATGACACATCATGATTATGAATATCCAATCATAAAAAACATGGGTTATGCTTGTGTAAATCCGAAAAAAAAAAAGAGAATGATATGTTATTTTACCTAGCATTAATTGCATGTCAACTATATGAACAATAGGGTACCATCGAGCAACTTTATGCATTTCTACATTTTTGCATGTGTATGTTTTTAACAGTTCTAAGATCTAATGTGGTGGGAGCAACAACATCATATAATTAAGTGAAAAGAAAAGCTGTAAAAGTCACTAATGGAGAACATACAAAGATTGAAATTTATCCAGAATTCAATCTAATACATGAGGAGATAATTGTTCAAGTAGTAATGTCCAAAAATTAAAGGACAGAAATATTTTAAGCTCAGACTGAATATGGGAGAAAATTCCAGATTGAATCAATTTGTCTTGGCAACTCAAACATGTGGCTTCGCTAGGGCAGCTCGGGATGCTGAGTCCCTTTTTGCTGTCATTTGTAACAAAGTGAAGGAATGGGCGTGTAACGTTTGCAATGTGAATCAGTCCAATTCTACTCTTTTTGGTTTGTTGGGGGGATAGAATTTGCTGTCCATTTGGGGTTGGAGGGCAGTGTATAGGCTGGCTGGGCAACTTTTTGGGCCATTTTGTGAGCCTATACTTGTGCATTCTTTCTCTTTTTGATTTATATACTAGTGGTACTATCCACTTTCCCAAAAAAAATCAAAAACATGTGGCTAAAATAAGTGGTGATAGGAATACCAAAACCACCTGGAGTGATTTTTATTATCACATGGGAGTGGCCACTCCCAGTCAAACATCTGGAATTTCAAAACTATCATGCAAATATTCAAATTCCCTACTAACATCTAAATTGTTTTCTCAAACATCTGTTTGGATGCTCCCTAGTCAAACATGCTCAATTTTCTTAACTAGTATGTAAATGTTCTAATTCCCTGCTAACATCTGTAACTATTCTTTCAAATATCTAGGTGATGTCTACAAGATTTTCAGACACATACAGAACTCAATCTAATAATTGCACCTTTACCCACAATGAGAGCACCTGAAACTACCAATGGTTTAAACGATCAACATTCCCATACTTTTATAAATGACAAAGAAAGAAGTGAAAATCCCAGACTCATCTAGAAAAGCGCGAGGAAACACAGTACCCAGAGAGCCCACATCCCTTGTACAACAAGCTTACATCTTTCTCCACGGATTCAGATCAATGCTTGCGGGAGGCCCCCATTTTCTTTCTTGCCTCTTTTCCCATCACATGGGATACATGGTGAAGATAGACAACAATCAATTAGCACAAAAAATAAAAAAATAAAAGATACTACTCACTTGTACTGCAAAGAAACAACAATTTGTCTGCACTCTGCAGCCCTCATCCATCCACAATCTGTAGGTAAAGCAACAACATGATTAAACTAGAACAACATGAGAAACATTTTTTGAAGTCTTCAGCTTTGATTCAAGAATTGGGAATTTACAAAAACTTACATCAAGTAATAAGAAGATCAAGGATAGCTTTATCAACATATTTCCATTTCTCCCTCACATCATCAGCACCAACAAAAAGAAAGCTTGGCGACAACATGAGTCAGTACAGCTTTGCTCAAATTTCAAAATGTCACTAGGAGGGCAAATTCTGCAAGAAAAATATATAGCAATTCTCAACATGTCACCTGGGCAATAAACAACTCACAAAGAAAATTTTCGGTGATAAAGCAATGGGATTGCTGCAACCAAAGGGGCTTCCCAACCCTCTCTCTCTCCACTCCCCACCCCATAGAGAAGCCAACCCTCTCTCTCTCCACTCCCCACCCCATAGAGCACATAGGGAGAAACCTCACAATTTAGCTGGTTTTAGAATCCAACACTTCAACTATCCCACATTTAGTTGGTTGTAGAATCTCTCACTCTGCTCGCCTCTTGCGCTGTGAGGGTGACAAGACCAAAAGCGGGGGGACCCCATAATTTTGTTGGCTTTAGAACTCAACACTTCAACTAGCGTGAAGGGATCCAGTATACATTCATCGAGAGGTTAACAATGTCATATCAAGCACATGTTAAAGATTAGTCCAGGAAAACACAAGGAGAAGATAACCGGTTTTCTGGAAAACCTTGCCCACTACTGATTGTGCATACTCTATATCGGAAGTTACCTTTCTTCAAGCCCCAAGCAACCTGTAATTAACATGCTGCAAAAGGCAGCCAAAATTCCATAATCAACAGTCTACATAAGTGAACCACAACCGAATGTTATTTCTAAGAACCCATAAAGTGTCTACTTTGATCAAATGAAGTACAGGCGCACAAGCTTTAAAATTTCAAGAAGCACAAGCATAAGCAAACTGACCAAATGAAATGTCATTGTAGAAGTTCTAAAATTTCCAAGACATTTTATACCTAGAACTTTCACTAGAAGCTCCTTCAAGATAAATGGAGAACTACTTGACTTAGTCAACTTCCCAAAGACAACATTGTATTTACGCTTTCCCAAAGACTTACTTTGCATTTCCTGTCCATTCAAGGGTTATTTCCTGAGCTTTCTAGGACTTTTCGTCGCGGCCTACCACCAGGAACGATTGCGGGGTAACCATTGACACTTTCCAGCTCCCTCCCAAAAGAGACTTCACCCTACTCCTAGGGTCCTATGCCTCCACTCAGTCTTGCACCATGGAGAAGCGGGGTAACCCATAAAGTGTCTACTTTGATCAAATGAAGTACAGGCGCACAAGCTTTAAAATTTCAAGAAGCACAAGCATAAGCAAACTGACCAAATGAAATGTCATTGTAGAAGTTCTAAAATTTCCAAGACATTTTATACCTAGAACTTTCACTAGAAGCTCCTTCAAGATAAATGGAGAACTACTTGACTTAGTCAACTTCCCAAAGACAACATTGTATTTACGCTTTCCCAAAGACTTACTTTGCATTTCCTGTCCATTCAAGGGTTATTCCTGAGCTTTCTAGGACTTTTCGTCGCGGCCTACCACCAGGAACGATTGCGGGGTAACCATTGACACTTTCCAGCTCCCTCCCAAAAGAGACTTCACCCTATTCTACGGTCCTATGCCTCCACTCAGTCTTGCACCATGGAGAAGCGGGTAACCCATAAAGTGTCTACTTTGATCAAATGAAGAACAGGCGCACAAGCTTTAAAATTTCAAGAAGCACAAGCATAAGCAAACTGACCAAATGAAATGTCATTGTAGAAGTTCTAAAATTTCCAAGACATTTTATACCTAGAACTTTCACTAAAAGCTCCTTCAAGATAAATGGAGAACTACTTGACTTAGTCAGCTTCCCGTAGTTGTCAAGGCGACAAGGCGACCAAGGAGTTTTTGGGCTCATTGTGTGCCTAAGCGCTTAGGCGCCCGCCTAAGCGGCGCTTAGGCGCTAAAGATAACGTCTAGTCTAGGTTATTTCAAGAGTGACATCCTATATTAAATCTAGCAAAACCTACACAAATATGACATTAAAAAATTGCCATTACAATAGTGCACCAAAATTAAACATATGAAAGAAAAATTACTTGAATAAATAAAAATATAAAATACAAGTACTAATTTAAAAAATTGTAAATAGAGAGGATAGGGGGGGACTGTGTGTGTGTGTGATTGTGACACTGTGTGTGTGTGACCGTGAGAGAGACTGAGAGAGAGAGGAGGGGGTGCCGGTGGGACTATCACTCTGTGACAGTGTGTGAGATAGAGAGGAGAGGGGGGGCGGGACTGTGTGTGTGTGTGACCGTGAGAGAAAGAGGAGAGGGGGGGCGGGACTCTGTGTGTGTGTGTGTGAGAGAGAGGGAGAGAGGAGAGAGGGGGGCGGGACTGTGTGTGTGTGTGACCGTGAGAGAGAAAGAGGAGAGGGGGGGGCGGGACACTGTCACACCACAGAGTGTGTGACAGTGTCTGTGTGAGAGAGAGAGAGGGGAGCGACCGTGAGAGAGAGACTGAGAGAGAGAGAGGCAGAGAGAGAGAGAGGGGGTGCCGGTGAGAGAGAGAGAGAGAGACAGGGAGAGAGGGGGTGCCGGAAGGGGAGGGGAGAGCTTGACAGGGAGAGAGGGGGTGCCAGAAGGGGAGGGGAGAGCTTGACAGGGAGAGAGGGGTGCCGGAAGGGGAGGGGAGAGCTTGACAGGGAGAGAGGGGGTGCCGGAAGGGGAGGGGAGATGGGGGGAGCATACCTCCTCCAGCGGCAGCGACCTCCTCCGGCGGCGGCGAGACGGCAGCGACGCGACGGCAGCGGCGCGACCTCCTCCGGCTAAGGCGTGACCTCCTCCGGCGGCGAGAACTCCGGCGCAGAACCCTACCTGGGTTGGACTCCGGGGGCGAAGCAGGGGTGGGAACGGGAAAGGTGATCGCGAAGGGGAGTCGGGGCGGAGGGGGTTTATAACCGGGGATCCGATCCACCAAAAGACCCGGGAGGCCATCTCAAGGCGCCCAAGCGGCCGCCTTGGGCCGCCTTCCCCGCCTTGGCTTCGCCATGCGTCGCCTTCTTCAAACCCAATTAGGCAGCCCACTTAGGCGAGCACAAAAAACCGCCTTGGCGCCGTCTAGGCGGTCGCCTTGACAACTATGCAGCTTCCCAAAGACAACATTGTATTTACGCTTTCCCAAAGACTTACTTTGCATTTCCTGTCCATTCAAGGGTTATTTCCTGAGCTTTCTAGGACTTTTCGTCGCGGCCTACCACCAGGAACGATTGCGGGGTAACCATTGACACTTTCCACCTCCCTCCCAAAAGAGACTTCACCCTACTCCTAGGGTCCTATGCCTCCACTCAGTCTTGCACCATGGAGAAGCGGAGGCTCCTGCATAGCCATGCTTCCCTATTTGCTAGATTTTTTGCTGGAAACTCTGCAACATCTGCACAACTCTTGCTCCCTTGTACCAGACTGTTCACCCTTGCAGCACCCCTCACCACTTCCGCAAAGGTCCTAACTAGACGATCCATTCTCCAAGCTCTTGCTTCATCCCGACCAATGTCCAGGTAGAAGTGCTTAGTATGGCCCCTCCAGCCACACTTGAAGCATGTCGGGACTCCACCGGCTCCCAAAGAAGAGCTCTGGCGGGGGCCACTGCCCCCCAGGGGGGCGCACTTCCCCCCAGAGGGCCAACACTTACCCGATCATCTCTCACTAGAGAAGTCTAGAGAAAGACGGTAACAATAAGACCACACTATAAATACTAGTTGTTGGAATTAGATTACGAGAATTAACTCCTATTTTTGCTCTTTTATATTTGTAATCTTATTTTTTAGGCTGAAGGACCTCTAGACTATACTACTATTTAATTTATAAAATGACACAGCAAACTTCTCATGGGAAAATAAAAAGCATCAGACAAAGCAGCTGATCTGAAACTAGCTGGTTGCATTGGAAAAAAAAAAGGTGAAGGATAGAACCAATATGATTAGTCAACCTCACCTAATCACATCGTGAAAATATTTCTCATAATTTCCTAATAAGAGGTGTACAAATGGCCTGGTCTGTCTACATCTACCATGGGCATATATATCCACTCAGATCTCCAGAAAATGTTCGTCATGTGATTTATGAACATTCTGATAGCAACAAAGTAATAACACCAACAAGACACTGTAGTGTGCATTGAGATAGCTCATTGTTCTTGATTCTCACATGCATCTTTAGACAACTAAATGGTTGATAAACCATATGACTAACTTACAATGTGTTTGCTAGTGTATATGCATGTACCTAAAAAATCTTAGGATTTTTATTGTGCCTAAGCATGTATATGCAACACATAGTACAGAAGAACTTTATGGGCCGCCACTTGACGAACTAAGTTGTCCCTTCTCCTGCTGCCTGCAAGGAGGCTGAGCCCCAAGGGACAAGCAACAAGAATGTTCACAGTTTAGAGCCATGAATATCCACAGTGCAGTGCCACAGCGACCCCTTGGCGCTGCTGTCATAGCGCAGGCAGCTGTTCAAGTCCAATCCAGGCATGGCCTCATTGTCCTACCTGCATATTCCACCAATAACTTTCAAGAAATACTAGCTCCATATTACTCTATCTCGACATTGTGCAATTGGTCCACCTCAACTCACACTATGGTTTGCAGCAGTTGCTACAATCGTGGCGTAGCAAATATTTCCCCTAATTTCCCGATCAGAGGAATATTAAGACTTCCCTACCTCCATTCAAAGGATCCTAGTAGCAGATGGTAAAATGAAAGTTCCCCCATTTTCCTAATGAACCTCAGAAAGAGTTTGAGATAACGTTTGGACCCGAGAGATCTATGAGAACATATTTCTTCACTAACGAGTTTGGACAAACGGCACATTAGTAACAAATGATAGTAGAAGATTATATACAACAAAATAATAAAATGTAGGGTGGTCATTCATTGGAAATAAAAATAACCAAAAGTATAAGGAATAATTAGCATTAATAAAAAATCAGAAATTAACTTCCCTTGTTATGGAATGTTCACCACATTAAGCACCTACAACTTATTGTGTGCTTCTTGATCTGTATTGTGTCATTGAGAAGCATAAACATAAATGAATAAAATAATTAAAATTAAAAAAGACCAATCATGATTAATCAGAATCAGAGGAAAAGGATGGTAAATTAAATACTTGTGCCTTCATGTCACTATATCAAGCACTTTGACTTATGGAGTGTTTCCTAATCAGCTTCTTAGTTGACCATGTATGAGAAACAAGACTGAAATAACATTGAAGTCATCCACTGGAAAATAAAGAGTCATAAACACAGATCTCTTAAAAATCAAAATTATATGCAAACATTGAATAGCTTTCATCATAAGTTGGAAGAAACAAAGTATAAGATGATATGGCAAATTAATACATCCCTTGTGGCTTCTTGAAGACAAAAATAAAGATTTAGGGTGTGTTTCTGGGAAAGATGGTTCCATTAACATGGATAGATTCTTTAACAACTCACGAGGTACCATAAATTTCTAAAATGAGAAAAGAAGAGAATGTATGAATGTAGAAAAAGGCACTAAGAAACAATAAGATCTCCTTTGTAGTGAAACAACAAGAAGTGAGCAGAATGAGTTAGTTCCTCATTCGGATCAGGAAAGATAGACAAAAGAGGTCTCCATATTCTTAAATGGTCACGAACCAAGTTAGTCTAGTACTTTTCAGAATTATGGCAGCAATCCTAAGGGCTGGCGGGCAACAAAGAAATGGAAGGATATTTAAAAAAGAGTTTGGCATTTTAAGAAGGGCTGGCAACGAGGCTATGGATCGGTACCAAGTGTTAAGGAGCTGTTGATAGTGAACCTCTTTCTTTTGTGAAGCCAACGAATTAGAGAAATTTATCTTACTCATTTTGCCCTCATTAATTTCTTTTATACCCCTCTCTCTACTCTTACTTATGTACATTGTAATCTGTATCATAGTTTTAATGCGTCGTGAATATTTGTTTTGATTACCTTAAAAGAAAAAGGTTAATATGAAGGGCTGCTCTGACAGAGCACCTCCTAAAGTATTTATCATCCAATTCATCACACCAACTACTGAGTGTGGCAGCTAGTCAACATCCATATGATAAAAGCCTTAAAGAATGCAGAAACGAGAAATGCTGAAGGGAAAAGGACGATTAAAAGAAACAACAAACAAATGGTACCTAGCATGATGCGTTTACCTACACACAAACTCCAAATTATTGAAAAATGAACTCCCATGTATGTTCAAGGGACTTTGTAACTGACTCATTCATCCACTCAACAAAATTTATGAGATAATTTATTGCACTTGTTGCAAAATTCATCAGAGAAACAAGTTTACATAGTTACTGTTAAGTCCAATGGAATAAGTTTCATCAATTTTATACCTCACAAGCTTCTCAAAGATACAAGTCACAAGGATAAACTTGATAAACATTACCTCCAAATTTACTTACCGGCTCCAAAAGTAAAATTATTTCCAATACTTACCAGGCTGTATGGCCGTATCAATTGGAAGAAATAAGTTTCCTTAAGCTACAGCCTTTAGAATAGTGATAGGATGGAAAAGGATTTTGCTTGTATAACAACAAGAAGGATGTAGAATACTATACGTGGTTCAAGCTAAATAATTTAAGCTGAACACCACCAGAAAGCACATGTTTCATATCATAAGTCAGGCCAATCCCTTGAAACAAAACCTTAAAAAAATAAGCAGCAGTATAATCTCTAAAACTAACTTATGGTTTGATTTTGATATTCCCTGCAAAGGAAATATCATGATCTTTGAACTAATTTATGGTTCTCAATTAGCTTTCGCACATTCAGTGCACTCATTTGTTTAGATGCCTATGCCTCTAGAAAGGAGAGTGAATGGAAACCTAATCAATCCAATTAAGGTATGTCTGATGTTTCTCCATATCATCTATCAAATGAGACTGAATAAGGCAAGCCTGCCCACAAGCATTGTTTGATAGACAATGTTCAAGAATCACAGTAATTAAACTAATGACACATCATGATTATGAATATCCAATCATAAAAAACATGGGTTATGCTTGTGTAAATCCGAAAAAAAAGGAATGCTATGTTATTTTACCTAGCATTAATTGCTTGTCAACTATATGAACAATAGGGTACCATCGAGCAACTTTATGCATTTCTACATTTTTGCATGTGTATGTTTTTAACAGTTCTAAGATCAGTAACAACATCATATAATTAAGCGAAAAGAAAAGCTGTAAAAGTCACTAATGGACAACATACAAAGATTTGAATTTATCCAGAATTCTATCCGATACATGAGGAGATAATTATTCAAGTAGTAATGTCAAAAAATTAAAGGACAGAAATATTTTAAGCTCAGACTGAACATAGGAGAAAAACCAAGATTGAATCAATTTGTCTTGGCAACTCAAAACATGTGGCTTCTCTAGGGCAGCTCAGGATGTTGAGTCCCTTTTTGCTGTCATTTGTGACAAAGTGAAGAAATGGGCATCTTTCGTTTGTAATGCGAATGAGTCCAATTCTACTCTTCTTGGTTTGTTGGGGGATAGAGTTTGTTATCCATTTGGGGTTGGAGGGCAGTGTATAGGTGGGACGGGCAGCTTTTTGGGCCTTTTTCTGAGCCTATACTTGTACATTCTTTCTCTTTTTGATTCATAGTACTATCCACTTTTCAAAAAAAAAACTCGAAAACAAGTGGCTAAAATAAGTGGTGATAGGAATACCAAAATCACCAGGAGTGATTTTTATCATCACATGAGAGTGGCCACTCCCAGTCAAACATCTGGAATTTCATAACTAGCATGCAAATATTCTAGTTCCCTACTTACACTAAATTATTTTCTCAAACATCTGAAATGGTGTCCACTAGGATTCTCAAACTTGTATATCCACAATCCAGAATGTTTGGACACTCCCTAGTCAAACTTGACCAATTTTCTTAACTAGTATGTAAATGTTCTAATACCCTGCTAACCTCTGTAACTATTCTTTCAAACATCCAGGTGATGTCTACAAGGATTTTCAGACTCACACAGAACTCAATCTAGTACTACTGATAAAAGTGAAACAAATAAAGAGTACTTAAAGTAATTTCTTTCATCTAAGTAGAGATTTCTAACAGAACAGAAGATTACCTGAAGCAATTTCTGATTTTCACAAAGCTTTGAACTAATGACAAATTTCCATGATGTTTATGCATATGTTCTAATTTTTTAGGGTGAAGGAACTCTAGACTATACTACTATTTAATATATAAAATGACAAAACAAATTCCATGGGAAAATAAAAAGTATCAGACAAAGCAGCTGATCTGAAACTAGCTGGTTGCATTGATAATAAAAAGGTGATGGATAGAACCAATATGATTGGTTCACCTCACCTAATCACATCGTGAAAATATTTCTCATACTTTCCCAATAAGAGGTGTACAAATGGTCTCGTCTATCTACATCTACCATGGGCATATATATCCACTCAAATCACCAAAAAATGTTTGTCATGTGATTTATGAGCATTCTGATAGCAACGAAGTAATAACACCAACAAGCACATGTGTGCATTGAGATAGCTCATTGTTCTTGATTCTCACAGGCATCTTTAGACAACTAAATGGTTAATAAACCATATGACTAACTGACAATGTGTTTGCTAGTGTATATGCAAGTACCTAAAAAATCTTAGGATTTTTACGCTGCCTAAGCATGTATATGAAACACAGAGTAGAGAAAAACTTTATGGGCCACTTGACAAACTCAATTGTCCCTTCTCCTGCTGCCTGCAAGGAGGCTGAGCCCCAAGGAACAAGCAACAAGAATGTTCACAGTTTAGAGCCATGAATATCCACAGTGCAGTGCCACAGCGACCCCTTTGGTGCTGCTGTCATAGTGGAGGCAGCTGTTCAAGTCCAATCCAGGCATGGCCTCATTGTCCTGCCTTCATATTCTACCAATAACTTTCAAGAAATACTAGCTCCATATTACTCTATGTTGATGTTGTGCAATTGGTCCACCTCAACTCACACTATGGTTTGCAGCAGTTGCTACGATGGGGGTGCAGCAAATATTCTCCGAACTTCCTGATCAGAGGAATATATGGACTTCCCTACCTCCATTCAAAGGATGCTAGTAGTAGATGTGATAATGAAAGTTCCCCTATTTTCCTAATGAACCTCAGAAAGAGTTTGAGATAACTTTTGGACCCAAAGGGGATCTATGAGGACATATTTCTTCACTAATGAGTTTGGCAAAACGACACATTAGTCCCAAATGATAGTAGAAGATTATATACAGCAAAATAATAATATGTAGTGTGGTCATTCATTGGAAGTTAGAGTTTACAGAAACGAGTCAATAAAAATAATCAAAAGCATAAGGCATAATTAGAATTAATAAAAAATCAGAAGAAAATAATAGGAAATTAACTTCCCTTGTTATGGAAAGTTCACCACGTTAAGCACCTTCAACTTATTGTCTGCTTCTCGATCTGAGTTGTGTCATTGAGAAGCATATACATAAATGAATAAAATAATTAAAATTAAAAAAAGACCAATCACGATTACAGAAACGAGTCAATAAAAATAATCAAAAGCATAAGGCATAATTAGAATTAATAAAAAATCAGAAGAAAATAATAGGAAATTAACTTCCCTTGTTATGGAAAGTTCACCACGTTAAGCACCTTCAACTTATTGTGTGCTTCTCGATCTGTGTTGTGTCATTGAGAAGCATATACATAAATGAATAAAATAATTAAAATTAAAAGAAGACCAATCACGATTAATCACTTGTGCCTTCATGTCAGATGTCACTACATCAAGCACTTTGACTTACGGAGTGTTTCCTAATCTGCTTCTTGCTTGACCATGTATGGGAAATAAGACTGAAATGGCATTGAGGTCATCAAATGGAAAGTAAAGAGTCATAAACACAGATCTCTTAAATATCAAAATTATATGCAAACACTGAACAACATTCATCATAAGTTGGAAAAAACAAAGTATAAGATGATATGGCAAATTAATACATCCCTTGTGGCTTATTGAAGACAAAAATAAAGATTTGGGGTGAGTTTCTGCGAAAGATGTTCCCATTAACATGGATAGATTCTTTGACAACTCGTGAGGTACCAAAGCACACATTGCAATGCCCCATAACTCTAGCCTCAGAAATACCTCAGTTTGGCAGAGTTCCTGTTTCGGATCAGGAAAGGGAAACAAAAGATGTCTCCATATTCATAAATGGCCAACAACCAAGGAACTCTAGTATTTTTCAGAGTTATGGCAGCAATCCTATGGGCTAGCCAGAAACAAAGAAATGGAAGGAGATTTAAACAAGAGTTTCATATATGGCGTTTTAAGAAGGGCTGTCAACCAAGCTATAGATCGGTGCCAAGTATTAAAGAGCTGCTGATATTGAACCTCTTTCCTTGGTAAAGCCAAAGAATTGGAGAAATTTATCTTACTCATTTTTTCCCTCATTAATTTCTTTTATACCCCTCTCTCTACTCTTAGTTATGTACATTGTCATCTGCATCATTATTTTTAATGCTTTGTGAATATTTGTCTTGGTTATCTTAAAAGAAAAAAGGTTAATATGATGGACTGCTCTGACAGAACACCTCCTAAAGTATTTATCATCGAATTCATGACTCTAACCACTGAGCATGCAAGCTAGTCAACATCCATATGATAAAAGCCTTAAAGAATTCAGAAACGAGAAACGTTAAAGGGAAAAGGAAGATTAAAAGAATCAACAAATAACATGGTACCTAGCATGATGCATTTACCTATACACAAACTCCACATTATTGAAAAAGGGACTCCCATGTATGTTGAAGGGACTTTGTAACTGGCTCGTTCATGCACTCAATAAAATTTCTGAGATAATCAATTGCACTTGTTGCAATATTCATCAATGAAAAAAAAGTTTACAAAGTTACTGTTAAGTCCAATGGAGTAAGTTTCATCGATTTTATACCTCATAGGCATCCGAAATAGACAAGTCATAAGGATAAACTTGATAAACAATACCTCCAAATTTACTTACTGGCTCCAAAAGTACAATTATTTCCAATACTTATCAGGCTGTATTGCTGTATCAATTGAAAGAAATAAGTTCCCTTTAGCTCCTACAACCTTTAGAATACTGACAGGACAAAAAAGGATTTTGCTTCTATAACACTGAGAAGGAGGTAGAATACTATATGTGGTTCAAGCTAAATAATTTAAGATGAACACCAATAGAAAGCACATGTTTCATATCATAAGTGAGGCCAACCCCTTGAAACAAAACCTTAAAAAAATAAGCAGCAGTATAATCTCTAAAACTAACTTATGGTTTGATTTTGATATTTCCTGCAAAGGAAATATCATGATCTTTGAACTAATTTATGGTTCTCAATTAGCTTTCGCACATTCCGTGCACTCATTTGTTTAGATGCCTATGCCTCTAGAAAGGAGAGTGAATGGAAACCTAATCAATCCAGTTAAGGTATGTCTGATGTTTCTCCATATCATCTATCAAATGAGACTGAATGAGGCAAACCCGCCCATAAGCATTGTTTGATAGACAATGTTCAAGAATCACAGTAATTCAACTAATGACACATCATGATTATGAATATCCAATCATAAAAAACATGGGTTATGCTTGTGTAAATCCGAAAAAAAAAAGAGAATGATATGTTATTTTACCTAGCATTAATTGCATGTCAACTATATGAACAATAGGGTACCATCGAGCAACTTTATGCATTTCTACATTTTTGCATGTGTATGTTTTTAACAGTTCTAAGATCTAATGCGGTGGGAGCAACAACATCATATAATTAAGTGAAAAGAAAAGCTGTAAAAGTCACTAATGGAGAACATACAAAGATTGAAATTTATCCAGAATTCAATCTAATACATGAGGAGATAATTGTTCAAGTAGTAATGTCCAAAAATTAAAGGACAGAAATATTTTAAGCTCAGACTGAATATGGGAGAAAATTCCAGATTGAATCAATTTGTCTTGGCAACTCAAACATGTGGCTTCGCTAGGGCAGCTCGGGATGCTGAGTCCCTTTTTGCTGTCATTTGTAACAAAGTGAAGGAATGGGCGTGTAACGTTTGCAATGTGAATCAGTCCAATTCTACTCTTTTTGGTTTGTTGGGGGATAGAATTTGCTGTCCATTTGGGGTTGGAGGGCAGTGTATAGGCTGGCTGGGCAACTTTTTGGGCCATTTTGTGAGCCTATACTTGTGCATTCTTTCTCTTTTTGATTTATATACTAGTGGTACTATCCACTTTCCCAAAAAAAATCAAAACATGTGGCTAAAATAAGTGGTGATAGGAATACCAAAACCACCTGGAGTGATTTTATTATCACATGGGAGTGGCCACTCCAAGTCAAACATCTGGAATTTCAAAACTATCATGCAAATATTCAAATTCCCTACTAACATCTAAATTGTTTTCTCAAACATCTGAATGGTGTCCACTAGGATTCTCAAACTGGTATATCTGCAATCCTGAATGTTTGGATGCTCCCTAGTCAAACATGCTCAATTTTCTTAACTAGTATAGTATGTAAATGTTCTAATTCCCTGCTAACATCTGTAACTATTCTTTCAAACATCTAGGTGATGTCTACAAGGATTTTCAGACTCATACAGAACTTAATCTAATAATTGCACCTTTACCCACAATGAGAGCACCTGAAACTACCAATGGTTTAAACGATCAACATTCCCATACTTTTATAAATGACAAAGAAAGAAGTGAAAATCCCAGACTCATCTAGAAAAGCGCGAGGAAACACAGTACCCAGAGAGCCCACATCCCTTGTACAACAAGCTTACATCTTTCTCCACGGATTCAGATCAATGCTTGCGGGAGGCCCCCATTTTCTTTCTTGCTTCTTTTCCCATCACATGGGATACACGGTGAAGATAGACAACAATCAATTAGCACAAAAAATTTAAAAAAAAAAAGATACTACTCACTTGTACTGCAAAGAAACAACAATTTGTCTGCACTCTGCAGCCCTCATCCATCCACAATCTGTAGGTAAAGCAACAACATGATTAAACTAGAACAACATGAGAAACATTTTTTGAAGTCTTCAGCTTTGATTCAAGAATTGGGAATTTACAAAAACTTACATCAAGTAATAAGAAGATCAAGGATAGCTTTATCAACATATTTCCATTTCTCCCTCACATCATCAGCACCAACAAAAAGAAAGCTTGGCGACAACATGAGTCAGTACAGCTTTGCTCAAATTTCAAAATGTCACTAGGAGGGCAAATTCTGCAAGAAAAATATATAGCAATTCTCAACATGTCACCTGGGCAATAAACAACTCACAAAGAAAATTTTCGGTGATAAAGCAATGGGATTGCTGCAACCAAAGGGGCTTCCCAACCCTCTCTCTCTCCACTCCCCACCCCATAGAGAAGCCAACCCTCTCTCTCTCCACTCCCCACCCCATAGAGCACATAGGGAGAAACCTCACAATTTAGCTGGTTTTAGAATCCAACACTTCAACTATCCCACATTTAGTTGGTTGTAGAATCTCTCACTCTGCTCGCCTCTTGCGCTGTGAGGGTGACAAGACCAAAAGCGGGGGGACCCCATAATTTTGTTGGCTTTAGAACTCAACACTTCAACTAGCGTGAAGGGATCCAGTATACATTCATCGAGAGGTTAACAATGTCATATCAAGCACATGTTAAAGATTAGTCCAGGAAAACACAAGGAGAAGATAACCGGTTTTCTGGAAAACCTTGCCCACTACTGATTGTGCATACTCTATATCGGAAGTTACCTTTCTTCAAGCCCCAAGCAACCTGTAATTAACATGCTGCAAAAGGCAGCCAAAATTCCATAATCAACAGTCTACATAAGTGAACCACAACCGAATGTTATTTCTAAGAACCCATAAAGTGTCTACTTTGATCAAATGAAGTACAGGCGCACAAGCTTTAAAATTTCAAGAAGCACAAGCATAAGCAAACTGACCAAATGAAATGTCATTGTAGAAGTTCTAAAATTTCCAAGACATTTTATACCTAGAACTTTCACTAGAAGCTCCTTCAAGATAAATGGAGAACTACTTGACTTAGTCAGCTTCCCAAAGACAACATTGTATTTACGCTTTCCCAAAGACTTACTTTGCATTTCCTGTCCATTCAAGGGTTATTTCCTGAGCTTTCTAGGACTTTTCGTCGCGGCCTACCAGCAAGAACGATTGCGGGGTAACCATTGACACTTTCCAGCTCCCTCCCAAAAGAGACTTCACCCTACTCCTAGGGTCCTATGCCTCCACTCAGTCTTGCACCATGGAGAAGCGGGGTAACCCATAAAGTGTCTACTTTGATCAAATGAAGTACAGGCGCACAAGCTTTAAAATTTCAAGAAGCACAAGCATAAGCAAACTGACCAAATGAAATGTCATTGTAGAAGTTCTAAAATTTCCAAGACATTTTATACCTAGAACTTTCACTAGAAGCTCCTTCAAGATAAATGGAGAACTACTTGACTTAGTCAGCTTCCCATAGTTGTCAAGGCGACAAGGCGACCAAGGCGTTTTTGGGCTCATTGTGTGCCTAAGCGCTTAGGCGCCCGCCTAAGAGGCGCTTAGGCGCTAAAGATAACGTCTAGTCTAGGTTATTTCAAGAGTGACATCCTATATTAAATCTAGCAAAACCTACACAAATATGACATTATAAATACAATGTGAAAAAAATTGCCATTACAATAGTGCACTAAAATTAAACATATGAAAGAAAATAACTTGAATAAATAAAAATATAAATACAAGTACTAATTTAAAAATTTGTAAATAGAGAGGACAGGGGGGGCGGGACTGTGTGTGTGTGTGTGATTGTGACACTGTGTGTGTGTGACCGTGAGAGAGACTGAGAGAGAGAGGAGGGGGTGCCGGTGGGACTATCACTCTGTGACAGTGTGTGAGATAGAGAGGAGAGGGGGGGCGGGACTGTGTGTGTGTGTGACCGTGAGAGAGAGAGAGAGGAGAGGGGGGGCGGGACTCTGTGTGTGTGTGTGTGTGTGAGAGAGAGAGAGAGAGAGAGAGAGAGAGGAGGAGAGAGGGGGCGGGACTGTGTGTGTGTGACCGTGAGAGAGAGAGAGGAGAGGGGGGGGCGGGACATTGTCACACACACATGTGTGTGTGACAGTGTCTGTGTGAGAGAGAGAGAGAGAGACTGAGAGAGAGAGGGGAGCGACCGTGAGAGAGAGACTGAGAGAGAGAGAGGCAGAGAGAGAGAGAGACAGGGAGAGAGGGGGTGCCGGAAGGGGAGGGAAGAGCTTGACAGGGAGAGAGGGGGTGCCGGAAGGGAGGGAGAGCTTGACAGGGAGAGAGGGGGTGCCGGAAGGGGAGGGAGAGCTTGACAGGGAGAGAGGGGGTGCCGGAAGGGGAGGGGAGAGCTTGACAGGGAGAGAGGGGGTGTCGGAAGGGGAGGGGAGAGCTTGACAGGGAGAGAGGGGGTGCCGGGAGGGGAGATGGGGGGAGCATACCTCCTCCAGCGGCAGCGACCTCCTCCGGCGGCGGCGAGACGGCAGCGGCGCGACGGCAGCGGCGCGACCTCCTCCGGCTGCGGCGCGACCTCCTCCGGCGGCGAGAACTCCGGCGCAGAACCCTACCTGGGTTGGACTCCGGGGGCGAAGCAGGGGTGGGAACGGGAAAGGTGATCGCGAAGGGGAGTCGGGGCGGAGGGGGGTTTATAACCGGGGATCCGATCCACCAAAAGACCCGGGAGGCCATCTCAAGGCGCCCAAGCGGCCGCCTTCCCCGCCTTGGCGTCGCCTTGCGTCGCCTTCTTCTGACCCAATTAGGCGCCCCCTTAGCGAGCACAAAAAACCGCCTTGGCTCCTTGGCGCCGCCTAGGCGGTCGCCTTGACAACTATGCAGCTTCCCAAAGACAACATTGTATTTACGCTTTCCCAAAGACTTACTTTGCATTTCCTGTCCATTCAAGGGTTATTTCCTGAGCTTTCTAGGACTTTTCGTCGCGGCCTACCACCAGGAACGATTGCGGGGTAACCATTGACACTTTCCAGCTCCCTCCCAAAAGAGACTTCACCCTACTCCTAGGGTCCTATGCCTCCACTCAGTCTTGCACCATGGAGAAGCGGAGGCTCCTGCATAGCCATGCTTCCCTATTTGCTAGATTTTTTGCTGGAAACTCTGCAACATCTGCACAACTCTTGCTCCCTTGTACCAGATTGTTCACCCTTGCAGCACCCCTCACCATTCCGCAAAGGTCCTAACTAGACGATCCATTCTCCAAGCTCTTGCTTCATCCCGACCAATGTCCAGGTAGAAGTGCTTGGTATGGCCCCTCCAGCCACACTTGAAGCATGTCGGGACTCCACCGGCTCCCAAAGAAGAGCTCTGGCGGGGGCCACTGTCCCCCAGGGGGGCGCACTTCCCCCCAGAGGGCCAACACTTACCCGGATCATCTCTCACTAGAGAAGTCTAGAGAAAGACGGTAACAATAAGACCACACTATAACTCCTATTTTTGCTCTTTTATATTTGTAATCTTATTTTTTAGGCTGAAGGACCTCTAGACTATACTACTATTTAATTTATAAAATGACACAGCAAACTTCTCATGGGAAAATAAAAAGCATCAGACAAAGCAGCTGATCTGAAACTAGCTGGTTGCATTGGAAAAAAAAAAGGTGAAGGATAGAACCAATATGATTAGTCAACCTCACCTAATCACATCGTGAAAATATTTCTCATAATTTCCTAATAAGAGGTGTACAAATGGCCTGGTCTGTCTACATCTACCATGGGCATATATATCCACTCAGATCTCCAGAAAATGTTCGTCATGTGATTTATGAACATTCTGATAGCAACGAAGTAATAACACCAACAAGACACTGTAGTGTGCATTGAGATAGCTCATTGTTCTTGATTCTCACATGCATCTTTAGACAACTAAATGGTTAATAAACCATATGACTAACTTACAATGTGTTTGCTAGTGTATATGCATGTACCTAAAAAATCTTAGGATTTTTATTGTGCCTAAGCATGTATATGCAACACATAGTACAGAAGAACTTTATGGGCCGCCACTTGACGAACTAAGTTGTCCCTTCTCCTGCTGCCTGCAAGGAGGCTGAGCCCCAAGGGACAAGCAACAAGAATGTTCACAGTTTAGAGCCATGAATATCCACAGTGCAGTGCCACAGCGACCCCTTTGGTGCTGCTGTCATAGCGCAGGCAGCTGTTCAAGTCCAATCCAGGCATGGCCTCATTGTCCTACCTCCATATTCCACCAATAACTTTCAAGAAATACTAGCTCCATATTACTCTATCTCGACATTGTGCAATTGGTCCACCTCAACTCACACTATGGTTTGCAGCAGTTGCTACAATGGTGGCGTAGCAAATATTTCCCTTAATTTCCCGATCAGAGGAATATTAAGACTTCCCTACCTCCATTCAAAGGATCCTAGTAGCAGATGGTAAAATGAAAGTTCCCCCATTTTCCTAATGAACCTCTGAAAGAGTTTGAGATAACTTTTGGACCCGAGGGATCTATGAGGACATATTTCTTCACTAACGAGTTTGGAAAAACAGCACATTAGTCACAAATGATAGTAGAAGATTATATACAACAAAATAATAAAATGTAGGGTGGTCATTCATTGGAAATAAAAATAACCAAAAGTATAAGGCATAATTAGCATTAATAAAAAAATCAGAAGAAAATAATTGGAAATTAACTTCCCTTGTTATGGAATGTTCACCACATTAAGCACCTTCAACTTATTGTGTGCTTCTTGATCTGTATTGTGTTATTGAGAAGCATAAACATAAATGAATAAAATAATTAAAATTAAAAAGGACCAATCACGATTAATCAGAATCAGAGGAAAAGGATGGTAAATTAAATACTTGTGCCTTCATGTCACTATATCAAGCACTTTGACTTATGGAGTGTTTCCTAATCAGCTTCTTAGTTGACCATGTATGAGAAAGAAGACTGAAATAACATTGAGGTCATCCACTGGAAAGTAAAGAGTCATAAACACAGATCTCTTAAAAATCAAAATTATATGCAAACATTGAATAGCTTTCATCATAAGTTGGAAGAAACAAAGTATAAGATGATATGGCAAATTAATACATCCCTTGTGGCTTCTTGAAGACAAAAATACATCCCTTGTGGCTTCTTGAAGACAAAGAATTTTTGGACACAGTTCCAAGAAGTGGCATAACACAGGATAAATTCTAGAAAAAATTCCTTACCCCTTTTGCTTCTTGAAGATTAGAATAGAGCTTTGGGGCAAGTTTCTCAGAAAGATGATTCTGAGTAACATAGATAGATTCTTTGAGACCTCATGAGGTATTAAACCATAGATTGCAATGCCCCATAACTCTGCCCTTAGGAACAGCTCAGTTTGATAGAGACAAGAGATGTTACTTACATAGTATAAACAGGCTTACCAGCTGCCCCTTGATTCAATGCAAACAAGTATCTAATGAAACATTTCTAAGGTGGCTTATACCACAAACATATAAAATGAGAATAAAATAGAATGTACAACTATAGAGAAAGGTATTAAGAACAACAATGTATCCTTTGTTAAAGAGGTACAGTGAAAACACACCATATGCGATTATTTGGATACAACAAAAATGAGTGACAGGCAAGTTCCTTCACTTTGCATGACATGCAAACCATATAGAATAATCAGTATATCTGGTCAACCAAAACTTTTCCTGAGGGGGGAATGAACAACTTTATGTTCCCTTTAAAGGCAACAATTGTAAAAAGTGCTGCATAAGCATGTCAATGCGAATGGACTGCTCAGACAATGAGCCTCCTCCTAAAGTTATTTATAAATGACCTCTCAATCCCCCATCCTGTCCACCAAATGTGGCAAATAGATGACAATCCAGATGGACCCTTAAAGCAACATTCACGGATAAGGAAAAGGAAGACTAACAGAATCAAACAAATAAAAGCACAAACTACTAAAAGAAAGGGAGTCCTACTTTTAACAGAAATTATCACCCACTTGCACCAAGGGACTTTGCAGTTGAGTCATTCATCCACTCAAGAAAGCTTTTGACATAATCGATTGCATTCATTGCAACATTCATTAAAAAAAAGGTTTAGAGAGGCAAGATAGTGTTGAGTCTGGTGGTGCAAGACTCATCAATTTCATGTCTCGATGCTTCCCAAATTTACATGTCACAAAGATAAATCCTACGTTCGGATTCACTTACTAGTTCCAAGAGCAAAATACATTTCACATTTTACTATTCATCAATCAAGCTGTATCAACTGCAGGTAATAAATTTCCTTTAGCCCCTACAACCTTTAGCATCACAATGGAAGGAAAAGGATCATGCAATAAAAGCTGGTTAACAATTAAAAAGACGACAACATTACTTGTAAATAAATTAAGTTGAACAACAAGTAGAAGGCAGTTGATACGTGTGTCGAGTTCAAAGAAGTAGAATATCTTGTATAAATAGCACAAGTCCGCTCAACATAAGAACCACATAGTTAAAGAAAGAAAAGGGGGGAAAATAAAAGGAACATGCAAGTGAGCAAGGCTCAAAAGATATAGCAAAAACAGGTATATTACCCAATATTTTTCGAAATGCCAGCCTTGAAAGATTAAATGATAACCATTCCTTACAGTGGTTGTAAACTTGTAGTCAACACCATTATCTTTTGCAAAGTGGTTATAGCTGACAGCATGTATAAAGTCCCTACATTAAATGAAAATTCCCACAAAAATTAGGCAAAGTAACACTGGACAAAAAGAAAGCCCAAAAGTAAGCTAGGTAGCATCGGACAAGCTTAGAAAGGAAAAGAAACTTTGCATATAAGCAGCAGCATAAAAAGAACCACATCCAGAAGAATAAAATAGCTAACTAATAGCAGAAACGATAATGCCAAAATAACTGGGTTTTATCATTTCAAAAAAAAAAATCATGCGTGCGATACATAGTTCACAAAAGGAAGAACCCAAGAAACACTTGGACTGAAAAATTACCTAAGAATTCTAACAATTTGCGAGAGAGTACGGGAATGCCAACACGCAATACATTAGATGACAAAAATAAATTACCAAAATAATGAGAAAGCGTGAATACGAAGCTGATGTTTAAAACGAAATAAAGGCATGGTAATCTGACATCCTCACAGATAACTTGGCCTCCTGGAAGCCATCTCCAACCCTAAAAAAAGAAAATAAAGGCATGTGTGGGATAATACGGAATGTGATTTCAGAAAATGCAGAGGTGGAATTAGAGAAATCACATTAACTCACTGTCGAAGGCATCTCGCACAGCCACCTGCCAGGTGTACGAGGGAATGCCAAGTAGAGAAAGAGAGGAAAGGAAAGAGCATCTCGGTTTGCCAGCCTCCTCACCAACTCGATCCACAATGGGAGGGGGTTGCCCAAAAGAAATGAAAGAAAATTAACATGAAAAAAGATTCATGTATGTATATATAAAATACTCACCTCCAAGTCGCCGGCGCCTAATCCAGGGAAAAAGAATCTGGAAGGAGCAAAGGAAGAATGTGTCCTTCACTTCGCCGCGGCTTGAAATTTTTACTTGGATCCGCCTGGAACGAACGACCACCGTCTCATCCCAGAGCCCTTCTGAAGCCAGAGGAGGAGCACGCACGAAGGAAACTCTATTGGTAGAAGGTGAGCCGACCCCAACTCGCCGACAGAGGAGGAGGAAGCAGAAAAGGAGTCCTCAGCCTGGCCTGCCGTCGAGCAAGGAAAGAGAGGCCGGGGGGCGGGTCGTTCCAACCCTCGTTGTCCTCGGCTTCCACCTCCTCCTTCACCGTGGGAGAGGACACAGAGAGAGAGAGAGAGATGCCGTGTGGGTTTAGAAAGGGAAGCGACGCCATGCCTGCTATGAGGGGAGCCGGAGAGAGAGAGCGGAGCGGTGTCGTGGGAGAGGACAGAGAGAGAGAGAAGAGAGATGTTGCGTGGGTTTAGAAAGGGAAGGGACGACATGCCTGGTATGAGGGGAGCCGGAGAGAGAGAGCGGAGCGGTGTGTGGGAGTCTGGGAGAGGACAGAGAGAGAGGAAGAGAGATGTTGCGTGGGTTTAGAAAGGGAAGGGACGCCATGCCTGTTATGAGGGGAGCCGGGAGAGAGAGAGAGAGAGAGAGCGGAGCGGTGTCGTGGGAGAGGACAGTGAGAGAGGAAGAGAGGTGTTGCGGGAGAGATAGAGAGAGAGCGGAGCGGTGTCGTGGGAGAGGACAGAGAGAGGAAGAGAGGTGTTGCGTGGGCTTAGAAAGGGAAGGGACGCCATGCCTACTATGAGGGGAGCCGGAGAGAGAGAGAGAGAGAGGAGCGGGGTTTAGAAAGGGACGCCATGCCTACTATGAGGGGAGCCGGAGAGAGGAGCGGTGTCGGGACTATTTTCAAAATGGCCATTAAAAAATGGGATTATATATTATGATTTTTGTTTTCAAAATTTGAATGCTCTTTTCTTAAATTAACGTGTCAAAACTTCTTTGGTTCTTCCACCACCGCCCAGCTATTTCGTAAAATGTCAAATCTCACACATTTGCTGTTGCGGGTGAAATGAGATTAAAAAAATCATCCAAGCCAATCTAATAAAATGTGATATAAAATTTTTTTTTCGTAAGATATTTTTGTCTCGTTAAAATTATTGGGAATATTTTAAAACAATTTAGAATGTAATGATTCTGTCGATTTATTTTATGCTTTTTCTAATAGGGTGTTTGGTTGTAGTTTTTTACCTATTTTTTTTCTAAATTTTAAAAAACAGAGAAGACAGATATGAAGACACGTTTGGCAAGTAATTTTTTTTAGAACAAAAATTTTTTCCTATGTAAATCTCTCTAGAAAAAAAAATAAGTCTGACCCTGTTTTTATTTTAAGAACCTAGTTCCTCCTCCTCTCCCCCCAACCCCACCTCCTCCTCCCCTCCCCCCCCAACACCCCTGCGCACACCCCCCAGCATCACCCCCCCACACACCCCTGCCCACCCCCCAGCAGCACCCCCCCACACCCCTGCCCACCCCCCCAGCAGCACCCCCCCCCCCACAGACCCCTGCGCCCTCCCCCCACCCAGCAGCACCCCCCCCCACCCACCTCCTCCCACCCCTCCCCCCCTAACCACCCCTGCGCCCCCCCCCCCAGCACCCCCCCCCCCCCCCACAACCCCTGCGCCCTCCCCACCCCCCCCACCCAGCAGCACCCCCCCCCACCACCCCCACCTCTCCTCCCCTCCCCACCCTAACACCCCTGCGCCCCCCCCCCCCACCCCACCCCACCCAGCAGCCCCCACCCCTGGGGCCTCCCCCCCCCCCAACACCTCCTCCTCCCCTCCCCCACCCAGCACCCCCCCCTAACACCATTGCGCCCTCCCCATTCCCCCTACCTTATGCACCCCCCAGCCCACCGGTCTTTAAACAAATTAAAAAAAACACTCTTACCAAACAGATAAGATCATTTTTTTATAATTTTAAAATTTTAGTAGAAAGTAAAGACGTCGTTAATTTTTAGATAGAAATCGTTTTAAAAAAAAACTATTTCCAAACACCCTATAAATTATAATCATCATTGTTCGCTATAATTTTTATGCTGAATGAATAGTTAATATTTTTATTATGTCATTATTATTTTAATAAAAATGTATTTTTACAGAGATAACATATATCTTATATGCACGATGACGTAAATGTCAATTATATATCTTATGTCGAGCACTATTTTTTATTTTTAGGCCCTTAGGATGAAGTTCCTCGAGTATTTCACCAACTACACTCGTCCGGTCAAGACCTCCGCCAACCCATCTCACGATCCGGAAAAAGTCAAGTGAGTTCCTAAGAGACTAAAAGTTGCGAGGATTCAAAGCAAGGTTTTGCAAAATATCAAGCTTGGACATCGCTACAGCCGTCTTGCCCCTGATGGGTGGCACCACAGACATCGACCTGCAAGGTTGCCTCATGAAGTTGCCTCCGTCGACGTTTTCCAACTTGATGAACAAAGCCAACTATTAATCCAATTTGGGAGGCAATTCTGAAGGTCCGTGTAACACTCCAATTTAAGATTGATTTTCTAAGACGTTATAAACTCTTTTAAACGTAACATGTATAGGAACAGTAGATATTAAAATGTAAGAAAATATGAGTCACCCTTATTGCAAGCTGGTACCCCAACAGGGCGTCATCCGATTTAGAGAACATGATAGAATCTGAAAGTACCATAATTATCAGAAAAAATTATTGATTTTAAATATATGAATATTGAGACTTTGAGACACAGATATTGAGATTAACTCGACTTATTGATTTTTAAGGTGAATTTTTACTTGATTTCTAATTATTTTGAGAAATTAAACTAAAATTACAATAATTTGTAGCACATTCCAGTTAGCTTATGTTTAAATTTTCATCTTGATTTGACATCTTTGAGATACCAAATCAAGGACTCAATGGGATCTAAATGAATTAAAACATATTTACATAACCATTTTTCTTACGTAATCTTGGTCACAGAAGTTACTTAATCCCCCAACATACCTGCTATATGTAGTCCAATACGTGTTTCGAGTTGGGAGAAATCTCTTCTAACGTGGCTGAAGCATTGAGTTACATGGATGAGAAGGCATGCTCACCATACATTTTTGCATGCATGCAACCCTAAAGCTTTTATAAACCCCTTGTTCGCTCCTACACATACTTTGGCCACCTACTTCTCCTCCTCGGGCTGCTACCATCATCGCCATCATATTGTTGTGAAGGTCTTGCTCGAGAAGAGAAATTTCTAGTTCACTCCTTTATGTATCATTCTCACTCTCTGTCTCTTTCATCCAGATCATATCCTTGTTGTTTGAGCATGTACATCTATAGTAAAGTTTTCATTCATTCTCTAGATATATGAACCTTAAGTGCAGATTGCACTTAGGATCATGAGCCTTCGATTTGTCCCTTAGAAGAAAGAAATCCACCATAATGGTCTGTGTTGCCGAACTCAGTCTATCGAACCCTACCAATACCGATTCCTCACCTGTGAGGCTTGGCCACCCTAAGAGAAACGGTCGACCATTTTCCATGTCTATAGTGTGGCGGAACGCCTCGGCCAAGCCCGTTAAATCGATAACGTACTTGATCCGAGTCCGCCTCCCGCGAACGGGCCGAAGCCTCGCAAGGGATACCAAACCACAGTCCGTGTAAACACAAAGGAACACACCACATTTTATATATATATCACAAGTTACATAGCCATATTTCCACAAAACTGAAAGAAGTACAAGAGCCTGGGCATACCCCGAGGTACAACTGAAGAAAATAAACAACTAACTACACTACACTGCTGGAGCTGCTACTACACAACTGGAGGTACCGACCCTGCACCGCTACGGCGCGGCTCTGAACTGGACGACGGTTGTGAAATGTCCTCCTCGCTCTCACCTGTGGGGGTAGGGTGAGCCTCGCTAGTCACTGGCTCAGTAGGGAACTCCCCCAAAACCGAGCAAGCCAAAACCACAGGTACAAAGCAATAAACAGTACCAACAATTTATAGAACAGCTAAGCAGGATATAAAAGCTGTAAAAGTACTCACCGTCTGCCGACTACGAAAACAACTGTAATAATTAAACGGCAAACCAGTACAGGTGTACAAGCTAAAGTAGAGACATCCAAACACGAGCCACGTGAACTGGTTCGCGACACCAGAAACTGACTCGGACAAGCTAACACAGGTCTACCTCTCAGTCTCGCAGCCACGGACGAAAGGTCCAGCTGCCGCTCCACGTGAAAAGTCAAGCAACTGTGGAGACCAACCAAACACCACCACCTGTGGACCACACGGTCACAGGCCCATGCCTGACACCTCTAGAGATCCTGGCCTGGAACTCTCTAAAGTGAGGCATTGGAAAAGGACTAGCTGGGGTCCAGTACGTCTACTGGTGTCCGTACCCCCAACTACGAGCGCGCTACAAGTGACTAAAGACAAACACAAGTGTCACTGTCCCACTGTCGTCTTTCCCTCAGCCGGATGTGCAACTCAAACACAAGAGTGAGAGTGTCCAGGTCAGACGACACAGACCTCGACGGTACAACACAAGTACCGAGACAAAGCCCCGAGCTAACAGCCTGGCTCACAAAGAACCTGGGGCACCCAACTGGAGAGGTAACCACAGTAGGCGTCGTACTACTCGCCACGTACACAAAACCACGTGCACGTCACACACAAACCACGTGAAACCTCACGTAAACCTCAAGTAACAACGGTCCACCACACGTGAACCCAACTGGACTCGCGTGAACAACACGCAACCTCGAATGTGAGTAACTAACTGCATATCTCATATGCTAAACACAGAAACCATGTGCACTCAGTGCACCTCAGGTGCCAACGCACCATGCATTATCGATAAATACCATAAACGGTCATTTCTGCTTATACACAGGTTGGCGGCAACATCGACTGCCGCTTATGGAAGTAGACGGCAAGGGAGTCTGTATCCCAGCTGATGATCTTGGCGACAAACGATGTTGACGCCAATATCTTCAGCCTCTATTCCTGCAGAAACCCTAAACCGATCCTACAGGTTTACAACCGTTAAAACAACGGAAAAACATACAGAATTGTTCTTCTAACATCCATGCACTATAATTAAACTATAACAGCATGCTTTACCACTGAATTCATCAACCACCCATTATCCCCGCATGGATACCATGACCCGAATCACCATTTTCATGCAGATTCATGTTATCTAATTTCATTATCACGACCTATAGGAATTACAAGGATCATTCCCTACCTCAGAACACGCTTAAACCTCCCGAAATCTCCCGGTTCACACCGAACCCTCTGCGAGCTCCCACGGTAATTGCACCTCGCCACGGCGTTTCCTCGCGCAATTCGGCAACGCCACACGTCCCACGGTCCTCCAACCACTCTCCTGTACATGTTGGAAGCTTTAGGGACACAGGGGCATGAAGCTGGGGCAAGGGGAAGAGAGAACCAGGTGGAAAACCTACTCTCGGGTGACCCTATAACCTGCAGAATTCACAGGTTGGCGTCAACCCCTTTGCCGCCTAGAGCAACCGCCACCATAAACGTCCACATCTTAAGCCGCCAAGTTCATGCAGTCAACGACAACTTACCTGGACGCCAACAAGTCAACGGCCACCCCTGGCCGCCAACTCCAACTCAACTGCAGCAGGTCCTATTCCATTTCAGGACCAAACTTGCTCTTCACCTGAACAAACCACACATCCAAACCACACATTCCACACAACCAACTCACACTGGCCTCACAACGGCCATCACAACCATTACACACATGATCCGCATGGAACCGAAAAGCACGCGATGTTACATTACTATCATCTAAAAAGAAAATTTCGACCTCAAAATTCATAACACAATTCAAAGTTAAACAACTTAAACATACACACCTTTACAAGCACTATCATCAAAAAAAGAAATACAAAAGCTTATTCAAACTAATAGGGATACCCTTTAGCCATTTCCTCGGCTAACTCCCAAGTATCTTCACCACCTAGCCTATTTTCCCATCTCACTTTAACTAGCTCAATTTCTTTATTTCTCAGCTTCTTTATCTTTCGATCTGTGATCTGCACTGGATATTCTGGCATAGTCATATCCGGTCTCAGGTCACCACCTTGATATCTGATTATTTGAGCTGGATCTTCAATGCACTTTCTCAACATAGAGACATGAAATATATCATGAACATCTGTAAAATCTGCTGGCAAATCCAGTCTATAAGCTGTTTCCCCAATCCTTTCTAACACTTGAAAGGGTCCCACATACCTTGGACTCAACTTTCCAGTCTTGTCAAATCTCATAATACCTTTACTCGGGGAAACCCTCAGAAAACAAAATCTCCCACTTCAAACTGAAGTGGTCTCCTCCGGATATCTGCATAACTCTTTTGCCTGCTTTGAGCTGCCTGCAATTTTCTTTAATAAGCTTCACTATTTCTGTGGTTTGCTGAATCAATTCAGGACCCACTAATTGCCTTTCTCCCACTTCATGCCAGTTCAATGGGGTTCTACATGGCCTTCCATATAAAGCTTCATACGGTGCCATCCCAAGACTGGTATGATAACTATTATTGTAGGCAAACTCAACCATTCCCAAATGATGCTCCAGCTACCTCCCCAAACTAAACAACAAGCCCGCAACATATCTTCAATCGTCTGGATAGTCCTCTCTGTTTGGCCATCTGTCTGGGGATGATAAGCGGAGCTATACCTCAACTCAGTACCAATTACTCTTTGCAGGCTTCTCCAGAAACCAGAAGTAAATCTTGGATCTCTATCAGACACAATAGTCTTCGGGATACCATGCAGTGGAACAATTCTTTCAACATAAATATTTGCTAATGTCCACTGTCCAAGACATACTTACTGCCACTAATCTGCACACCTTGTTAATCTATCAACAAATACCCATATTCCATTATGCCCGAACTCGATCTTGGTAAACCTGCCACAAAGTCCATAGCAATATCATCCCATTTCCACTGCGGAATAGGTAATGGTTGCAATAGACCTCCAGGCTTTTGATGCTCTGCTTTAATTTATTGACAGATAGCACATCTTGCAACAAACTCTGCTATTTCCTTTTTCATATGAGGCCACCAGAAATGCTTTCTCAAATCATGGTACATTTTAGTACTACCGGATGGATAGTGTACCTAGATTTATGAGCCTCTTCCAACACTCGCTGCTTCACCTCTCTTTCAGCTGGAACAAACAACCTGCCCTGAGCCTGACCACACAATTATCATCAATGGTAACTCCTTCCATTTTCACAATTTCAGCTAAACTTATATCTGCTCTCTGAGCCTCAATAATCTGCCAATACAAAGACGGCTCTACAGCACTAGCAGCTAGTACTGCCCGTCGCTGACTACTAGGGCACATACAAAGAGTTCTCTACTATTTCTTCATACAGCTTCCATCTTTAATCATCATCAAACTTACATATGCCTTTCTGCTCAAGGCATCAGCTACAACATTGGCCTTACCCGGATGGTAAGCCAAACTGAAATCATAATCCTTTAAATATTCAATCCATCTGCGCTGGCGAAGGTTCAAATCTTTCTGCGAGAAGATATACTTCAACTTTTATGATCTGTAAAGATCTCAAATCTCTCGCCATACAGATAATGCCTCCACATTTTCAAGGCAAACACAACTGCTGCCAATTCCAAATCATGAGTGGGGTAATTCTCCTCTGCGGCTTCAATTGCCTGGACGCATAAGCTATCACTTTACCATGCTGCATAAGCACTGCGCCAAGTCCTCTCCTTGAAGCATCAGTATACAACACAAAACCACCACTCCCTGCCGGTAATGTCAATATAGGTGCTGATGTAAGTCTCTTCTTCAATTCCATAAAACTTTTCTGACATTCACCGGACCACACAAATGGCACCCCTTTCCTGGTCAATTTAGTCATAGGTGCTGCAATCTTAGAAAAATCTTGAATAAAGCGCCTATAATAACCTGCCAATCCCAGAAAACTTCTAATCTCGGTTATTGTCTTAGGCACTCCCCATCTCATCACTGCTTCCACTTTACTCGGATCCACTGCTATTCCTTTAGCTGAGATGACATGACCCAGAAATTGAATTTCTTTCAACCAAAATTCACACTTATTGAATTTGGCAAACAACTGGTTATCTCTTAACAACTGCAGGGTAAACCTCAAATGAGTTGCATGCTCCTCTTCAGATGCTGAATAAATTAGAATATCATCAATAAAGACCACAATGAATTGGTCTAAATATGGATGAAAAATTCTATTCATCAGATCCATAAAACCTGCAGGAGCATTGGTCAACCCAAATGGCATAACCACAAACTCGAAGTGACCATATCTGGTTCTAAAAGCTGTCTTATCTATATCCTCCTCTTTGATTCTCAACTGATGGTACCCGGACCTCAAATCAATTTTAGAAAATACATTTACTGATTGCAACTGATCAAACAGATCATCTATCCTCGGCAACGGGTACTTATTCTTAATGGTCACATCATTTAACTTTCTATAATCAATACACATCCGAAAACTTCTATCTTTCTTTTTCACAAATAAAACCGGCGCTCCCCACGGGGAATGACTCGGTCTAATGAACCCTTTTTGCAACAACTCTTCTAATTGCTTTTTCAATTCTTTAAGTTCTGCTGGTGCCATCCGATATGGAGCTTTAAAAATCGGCATGGTACCTGGCAGTAACTCAATGGTAAAGTCCACCTCTCTATGTGGAGCTAACCCAGGCAAATCCTCAGGAAAAACATCAGTAAATTCCCTAACCACGGGAACTGCTTCCACTGGCTGACTAGCTTCTACCAGACTTACCGAGGCTAAATAAGCCACACATCCAGCATTTATCAACTTTCTAGCTTTAATTGCAGAAATTAGAAACTTAGAGGTATAAAAAGACATACCTTGATATTCAAATACTGCACCATTAGGATGACAAAACCTGATCTTTTTCTTTCTGCAATCTAACATTGCTCCATACATCTCAAGCCAATCCATACCCAAAATAATATCATAATCTGACAACTGCAGGGCATACAACCGACCCGGCATCTGGTTCCCTTCAATCATAACAGGAGCTTCATCTATATAGCTTGAAGTGAGTAGGAACTCACCCGAAGGAACCTCCACTACTAACTCACAAGACTTCTCCTCTAAAGGATGAGCTATACAATCCAGAAATTCTTCGGAAATGAAAGAATGAGAGGCACCCGAATCAAATAAGACTCTTGCTGAATAATTATAAAGAGGTAAAGTACCTTCTATCATATTCGATGCCTCCGCCTGGGCTCGGGTGATAGCCATAACCCGGCCTCTTCCCGCTGCTGCGGTGCTCCTCTGCCACGACCTGCCTGTGGCTGCTGAAACTGCTGAGGATGCTGCTGCTGCTGCACACCTCTTCCATACCCATATTCTCTCGGATAGGGACAATTGCAGATCAAATGCCCCGGCTGATTACAATTATAGCATCTATATCCTGGTGGAGTACTAGGCTGCCTGGCAGTACTCTGCTGCGACTCCTCCACCTCAGGCCTACCTCGGCCTTGCTGAAACTGCTGACGACCTCCCCATCCTCTTCCTTTGCCTTTAAATGCTTGCTTTAATTTCTGACCCCATTTCCCAAAACCTGATGAAGAAGGTCCTGCTACTTACCCTTACTTGCACCTACTTATTGCTGCGGTAGTCGAAAACTACCTGAGCCTGACTCGCCCACCTGACGAGTCCGAATAGACCTCTCCAATGTAGCTGCTCTCTGGGCTGCTTCTTCCACTGTCTTACACATAGAGGTACTATTGCATCCTGCAACTCCACTCTCAAACCTCTAATAAATACTCAACCATCATATTATTATCTGAAACTACATAAGGTGCATAACGGCTAAGTGCCATAAACCTCATCTGGTACTCTAAAACTGAAGAGTTACCTTGCTGGAGTGTCCAAACTGCTCTCTTTTCACTTGCTGTACTTGAATCGGAAAGAATGTATCGTTAAATACATCGAGAAATTCCGACAAAGTAATAGCCTCTTCTGTCCTGCCTACAAAAGTGGTCTGCATCTTCAGTCGCCACCATTCTAATGCAAAACCTCTCAACTGATAAGCAGCTAACACAACTTTACCTGCTGCCGGACACCTCATAGTTGCAAAAACTCTTTCGATCTCATGAACCCAGTGCTCTGCTGTATCTGGATTCGGCCCTCCTGAATAAGTAGGTGGCTGCAATCTCAGAAATTTTTCAACCTGCATCACGGGTTCCTCTGCTAATAACACTGGTGGTGGTGGTGGCACAGGTGCTATAAAAGGCACCTCCACTCTTGGCGGGACTGGAGCAACAGGTACAGTCTCTCCATCCCCAGGTGGCACTGCAACCGGTGGTACCGGCGCCTGCTGATCCATCCTTGCCCGAATATCGTGAGGCTTTCCCAAATTCTCTCAATCATACGCTGAGTACTTTCCTCTGGATCATCTCCTCCACCACCCCAATCTCTTCTATCAGCCATTCCAGAAATTTCTACATAAACAAAACACCAAACAAAAATCAAAACAACAAATTATCAGAAACCAGGGTCCCTACCAGCAGTGTACAAAGACCGAAATAAGGCTATGTATCTTTCTAATTTCTTTATATTAACACGGACCTTGCTCTGATACCAACTGTGGCGGAACACCTCGGCCAAGCCCGTTAAACCGATAACGTACTTGATCCGAGTCCGCCTCCCGCGAACGGGCCGAAGCCTCGCAAGGGATACCAAACCACAGTCCGTGTAAACACAAAGGAACACACCACATTATATATATATCACAAGTTACATAGTCATATTTCCACAAAACTGAAAGAAAGTACAAGAGCCTGGGGCATACCCCGAGGTACAACTGAAGAAAATAAACAACTAACTACACTACATTGCTGGAGCTGCTACTACACATCTGGAGGTACCGACCCTGCACCGCTACGGCGCGGCTCTGAACTGGACGACGGTCGTGAAACGTCCTCCTCGCTCTCACCTGTGGGGGTAGGGTGAGCCTCGCTAGTCACTGGCTCAGTAGGGAACTCCCCCAAAACTGAGCAAACCAAAAACCACAGGTACAAAGTAATAAACAGTACCAACAATTTATAGAACATCTAAGCAGGATATAAAAGCTGTAAAAGTACTCACCGTCTGCCGACTATGAAAAACAACTGTAATAATTAAGCGGCAAACCAGTACAGGTGTACAAGCTAAAGTAGAGACAGCCAAACACGAGCCACGTGAACTGGTTTGCGACACCAGAAACTGACTCGGACAAGCTAACACAGGTCTACCTCTCAGTCTCGCAGCCACAGATGAAAGGTCCAGCTGCCGTTCCACGTGAAAAGTCAAGCAACTGTGGAGACCAACCAAACACCACCACCTGTGGACCACACGGTCACAGGCCCATGCCTGACACCTCTAGAGATCCTGGCTCGAAACTCTCTAGAGTGAGGCACTGGAAAAGGACTAGCTGGGGTCCAGTACGTCTACTGGTGTCCGTACCCCCAACTACGAGCGCGCTACAAGTGACTAAAGACAAACACAAGTGTCACTGTCCCACTGTCATCTTTCCCTCAGCCGGATGTGCAACTCAAACACAAGAGTGAGAGTGTCCAGGTCAGACGACACAGATCTCGACGGTACAACACAAGTACCGGGACAAAGCCCCGAGCTAACAGCCTAGCTCACAAAGAACCTGGGGCACCCAACTGGAGAGGTAACCACGGTAGGCGTCGTACTACTCGCCACGTACACAAAACCACGTGCACGTCACACACAAACCACGTGAAACCTCACGTAAACCTCAAGTAACAACGGTCCACCACACGTGAACCCAACTGGACTCGCGTGAACAACACGCAACCTCGAATGTGAGTAACTAACTGCATATCTCATATGCTAAACACAGAAACCATGTGCACTCAGTGCACCTCAGGTGCCAACGCATCATGCATTATCGATAAATACCATAAACGGTCATTTCTGCTTATACACAGGTTGGCGGCAACATCGACTGCCGCTTATGGGAAGTAGACGGCAAGGGATATGGCCGTCTGTATCCCAACTGATGATCTTGGCGACAAACGATGTTGACGTCAATATCTTCAGCCTCTATTCCTGCAGAAACCCTAAACTGATCCTACAGGTTTTACAACCGTTAAAACAACGGAAAAACATACAGAATTGGTTCTTCTAACATCCATGCACTATAATTAAACTATAACAACATGCTTTACCACCTGAATTCATCAAACCACCCATTATCCCCCGCATGAATACCATGACCCGAAATCACCATTTTCATGCAGATTCATGTTATCTAATTTCATTATCACGACCTATAGGAATTACAAGGGTCATTCCCTACCTCAGAACACGCTTAAACCTCCCAAAATCTCTCGGTTCACACCGAACCCTCCGCGAGCTCCCACGGCAATTGCACCTCGCCACGGCATTTCCTCGCACAATTCGGCAACGCCACACGTCCCACGGTCTTCCAACCACTCTCCTGTACCTGTTGGAAGCTTTAGGGACACGGGGGCATGAAGCTGGGGCAAGGGGAAGAGAGAACCAGGTGGAAAACCTGCTCTCGGGTGACCCTATAACCTGCAGAATTCACAGGTTGGCGTCAACCCCTTTGCCGCCTAGAGCAACCGCCACCATAAACGTCCACATCTTAAGCCGCCAAGTTCATGCAGTCAACGACAACTTACCTGGACGCCAACAAGTCAACGGCCACCCTGGCCGCCAACTCCAACTCAACTGCAGCATGTCCTATTCCATTTCCGGACCAAACTTGCTCTTCACCTGAACAAACCACACATCCAAACCACACATTCCACACAACCAACTCACACTGGCCTCACAACGGCCATCACAACCATTACACACATGATCCGTATGGATCCGAAAAGCACGCGACGTTACATATAGTTTACTGGTTTCTCTGGAGATTTTGGTCAATCAAAACACAGAATTCAGTCGACCGATATCCTCTTATTGATCGACCGATTTTATCTTTCTGGTTGACCAATTTTGTCCTGACTCTAAGTGAAGCGGTCCTCATCTCTCAGACCTATTAACCTAATAACGAGTCTGACCTGACTCCGCCTCTCGAAAATAGGCCGAAGCCTTTTATGCAAATTGCTGATCTTCAGGGTGCCATCACACAGGTCACCCTGGCATGGGCGGAGGTGGTGGTCTTGACCGAGCAATTGTTTGAGCTACAGACCCAGGCTTCCAGTGCGACTCTGATCTTCCACGTGAGGCAACGGAGTTGCGTGTGCTGCTCACCATGGAGCGGAGGGAGCGTGAGCGCAGACACACAGTGTGGGAGAGTGAGCGTAGAAGATGGGAGCAAGAGTGTGAGTGCCTCGCCCAGCAGGTTGGGACGTGCACACCAGTATGAGCGTCTTCGAGCGGTTGCTCTGAGAGTCAGAGGACCGGTACCGATGTGGCAAGGAGCACGCTGGAGGGAGGGGCGAGCTAGTGCCTACTCGCTTAGTTACTTGATGACTTCCTATAAGCACTAGAGGAACGTCCAGACATAGCGTCATGCCTAGCGGTTTGCTGATTCTCATGCCTCCATGAGGTCGCCTCCAACTCGCACGACGACTGACCTCGGTGAGGCCGAGAACTGTCGACAGCCCTGGCCAGCAAAGAGTGGTGGCGAGAGCTAGGCCACCAGCATATGACTTGTACCTTACTTTCTTTATGATGATGTATATCCAGTGGAGTATCCCTTTATATACGATGTACATTTGATGTGCCCCTTTTGGCCATGATATAGTAGATTATGCTTGGTGCCTCTTTTACCTGTGCTTGAGAATCACTTGACAAAAAAAATTAGTTAATTGTTCTGACTCAGCCCCTTGCTTACTAAGTGAGCCAGATTTCATGATTTGTCAAGGGGCTGAGCCTTTATTCAAATAAGGCGTAGACAAAGGAAATGACATAATTCAAATGCAACAATCAAGCATGCATATGCTAACAGGAAATCAAAATATGAGTAAGCAGTCAATGCATTCAAGCTAATGAGGGAAGTAATTCTGAATTATTGTGTATATGTTTTGCTTGACTTTTGAAATATTCAATTTTTGGGGGGTTTTGAATTTTTTTTGTTTTGAAATATTTAAAAATTGTGGATTTTTTTAATATTCAATCTTTTTTTTTGGGTTTTGAAATATTCTTTTTTTTGTTTGAAATATGTCGCAACCCGGCGGAGTCCCTTCCAAATAAGATGCGCAGACCGAAAGGGGTCTGCTCCTTATGAGATAAGTGTGGCGTCCATACCCCTCACTTACTCCACCGCTGTTTAAAAAATCATTGTCATTCTTATATGTCTTAAGCAAGGGGTTAGATGTGCTTAAGTATAGCCTTTTCCTGTTGTTTCTTTTGGCAACATCCTCCTTGGTTAGCTGCTATCTCACCTTGAACATGGGGCAAATTGTTAGGTAGAAAAGACATGATTAGAAAGTCTGTCAATGGTTTGGGTGACCAGGGAGACACTTATTCCCCTACCCTATGCTCATTGGGGTTCGGTCTTTGACTTAAGGAGATTTTTATAGCATGCTTACGACCAGGTTCATTTGAATCCTGCGGAGACTTTGCCACTCTTATCATGCTTTTTAGTCGGGATTTACTTTATTTGGCTCTTTTGATTTTGATTTGCCTTGCTCCCTTTTTTTTTTCTTTTCTTTCTTTTTGGGCTTTGACTTCCACCTACTAGAGCGGCGAACAAGTTCAAAGATCAATCCCACAGGTTTCCCCTCCCCTATTGGCAAACTAAAAAGAAGAGAAACAGTATTGCCCTAAACCTTTGGCTAAGCATTAGCTTACTTTGGATTTTGTGCCTCCATATCCCAAGGGTGAGGCATGTGGGTGTGTGAGGGTCGACCCCCCTAGTTAAAACATCAAGAATGTCGAATGAATTAAAATATTAACTTTGCTCGTTTGAGGTCTATGCACCACACGAATCTACACACCTATCTAAGGGTAATACTTTTAAAGATATAGCCCATTCCAAGGGTGGGAGAGTTCCTCCCTCTCAGCGTTCACTAGCCTATACGCATTGTCTGGATATGCTTCTTTTATTGCGTACGGCCCTTCCCAGTTTGGTTGGAGTTTGGAATGAGGATCACCAGGTTTTACAAAGATTCTTTGATAACCATTCCACCGACTTTGAATTTTTTTGTCAAATACTTTCTTTTGGTAGAAACGAGTGAGTCTATTTTGATATGCTTTGTTATGTTCTGTGGCGGCGAGATGCTTCACATCTAAGAGTTCTAGTTGTGCAAGAAGCGACTCGCGACGCTCATCAATTGACAAGTCCTTGTCAAGCTGGACTCTTAATGAAGAAATGAGAATCTCATATGGGACTACAACCTCCATTCCATAAGTGAGGGTGAGCGGTGTTTGCTTTGTAGGAGTGCGGATTGAAGTGCGGTAGACCCATAAAGCTTCTACGAGCTTGTCTAGCCAGTTCGAGAGCTTATTAGCCTCACACGTCTTCTTTATAATCTTAATTAAAGTTTTATTTGTGGCCTCTATCTGGCCATTGCCTTGAGGATAATAGGGAGATGAATGATGTAATGCAATGTTATACTTGTTGCAGAGGTCCTAAAGCTCTTGAGAGATAAATTGGGGCCCATTGTCAGTGACGATGGTACTGGGGATGCCGAATCTGGTGATGATGTTCTTCGTGATGAATTTGCACAGTGTTGTTGCCTTGACTTAGGCTTCATCTTCCACCCATTTGGTGAAGTACTCCATTGCAGTGTGAATGCAAGATTTCGACTTATTTTGAGAGTTTGGATCACCAAGGGGACCAATAATGTCAGAGACCCACATGGTGAAGGGCCATGGGGAGGATATGGGGTGGAGTGAATGTAGATATCGCTTTTTGTTCTTTGGGAGAACTCCAAGTGTCCACAAAGAAAATATGAAAAAAATAATAAAAGAAATAGATGGTGGGTGTGGAGCACAACTCCTTAGATGTAAAACCGTGATCGCCAAACACACGTGGGTGTCGAAGGAGGTGCACACGATGGGCGCAAATGGAAGAGTGATCGCGAGCGTACCTTTGGAGCCGGGAGATTGAGACGAAGAGGGTCCTTTCTTCTTCTACGAGCATGGCCGGCCGTGGTAGAAGACGCTTTCACTTGATTACCCTTGCAAAATAGACAAAAAAAAAGAGGATTAGCCACGTGTTGTGCAGTATCAAATCCCAAATAAATGAAATGACATGAAAAAAAGGAGATGGATTCACCGCGTGGTGGTTTTTAAACCCCTAAGAAATGGGTGTGTGTGTATGCATGCATGTGTGTATGCTTAAAAAAAGGAGAATAAAAAGAGTGTAAACAAAGGGAGAATAGCCACGTGGGGTTTGGAGGAGATTGGTATGAACAAAGATAGGAGGGAGGTGCTTCCCCAATAGTGAATGGCACAGGAGGCTACTGAAGCTTGAATGAACGAAGGAAGAAGAGCATCCTCCCGCCTCGCTCCGATGCACGTGAGGCGACCTCTCCGAACACCAAGGAATGAGAGGCTCGGAGTAGCTTGAAATGAAAGTTCTATTTGGCTCAGAGTTGAGTCTTCAGTGCGGTAGGGCTTCGCAGTAGTGTGTGGGTTGTGCTCAAAACAGTGGCCTCGGGGGTCTATTTATAGGGGAAAATTCCATAAATCGCGTCGGACACAGTGGACACGATTATAGATGAATCGCGGTGGGACTAATAGATGCATTCAGAATTGCCATTTTAAGTCAACAACACGACTCTAAATCGTGACGAGATAACCCGTCGCATTTCAGAGTTTCCAAAATTCACTTATGGAAGCCTTCCAAAAACAGATTTGGAAATGAGAATCGCGACGGCATAAGCCGTCGCAATTCAGAAAAGGCAATTTCACTTAAAGAAAGCTTCCAAAACCGGTTATAGAAATGAGAATCATAAAAGGAAATCGATGCAATAAAGGAAATTATGAATCGCGACATTGACCCCCGATGCAATTAAGAGTCCTTGTGTCAAACCAGCCTGACAGAGATTGATTTGCAATCTCTGCCCATAAGCCTAGAACACCAATGCGGAAGCACCGAAAAAATAAAAAATTGGGAAAAATAGGAAAAACTCCTGCAAGGCAACAGAGGACCATTTTGTGGCATTACGACATAATTTAAAATTTGTCCGCAATGGAGTCAAATTCACGTGTTTATAGTGAAGAGGATGGAGAATGGATTTTGTTGGCGTGCAGTTGGCACTTGATACACCGACAGACATAGATAGCACATGTAACAGTACGGTCATTCAGATCCAGGTTTATCGGGTCTATGTGTGGTGCTCTTGACCAAGAGATGGTCAATGGGTTGTTTGTGTGGTTTGTGTGCACGGGGTGAGCAGTGTGGGCTGGATATGCCATCCCATTTGCACTACTGGTTCATTATTTTGAAACGCGGTGGAGGTAGGCGACGCGATTTGAACGCGTCGTACATGTCGGAAGCGATTCAAGGAACCACCTCTGTGGCACGTGGCGCAGGTTTCTGTATGGCGTCAAATTAGGTGGACGAGTTTAAAAGGTTTAAACGCGGCGGCTATTGGCGACGCGATTTTGAATGTATTGTTAAAAGCTTCGTTTCGGCAAGACAGAGCAGAGGAAGCTCTGTCCGGCGATGGGGGAGGCTGTTATGGCGCCTTCTGTGGAGTTTTTCGGCAACCAACTTCTAGTGGCTCGTGCGGCGCGAGAACCACGCAAGAGTGGCGTTCGGAGCGTGGGTGTGCCGTCGACGAGAAGGTTTTGGGTGTTCTTCGGCTTCTTCTTCCGGTAGGGAGACTTCCTACCTTTTCATCTTGTTTGGAATGGTTTAAAGGGGTTAAATGGGGTTAAATGTGGGGTGGTGCATGAGTGGATGGTTTGTTATTGTGTGGATTTCATGTTTAAGGTTTAAGTTTGAAATATAAAAGTATGCAAGTGTGGATTTTCCGTGGAGGGGTGGGTTCAGCCTGTGAGTTGACCCCTTGCTGCCGTTATATGTGTCCTGAATAGCCGATGCATTCATGTTGAACGCGTCACTCTGAGCCGATGCATTCGGGTTCTGTCCATTATGTTAAGGCGATGTTGGGGTCGTGTCTTCTTGACCTGATGCGTTAATTTATAAACGTGTCAGTGTTGTCAGACACGACTATGTGTGGACCGTGGTTTGACTGATTTTGGGTCTAGAGGCGTCGTGTCGGGCCGACGCGACTTGGTCGTGTCACTAAGGCCTATCGCGACAACATTTTGAATAGCGTTTGGAATGGTCGATGCAATTCAAGTGGCGGCGGCTGTGTCCGACGCGTTTAAGCTCCGAGGTTGATTTATGGTGGTTGGGCAGTAAAGGTCTTGTGCAGAACTAGCTCTAGTTTATTGTTAATCTTTAAAGGTTATTGTGATGGTTATGTGTTAAGTGGTGTGTATGTAACCATCGAGTTCACGGGGTGACCAATGACAGGCAAGGTTATGTCCAGTTAATATGGTTTATATATGTGTCGGCGTTGGTTGGCTTGGAGGTCACATGGTGGCCGTTGATAAGCTAAGCCTGATACTCGTATGCCGTGGTTTATAAATAAAGGATCGTATATTGTGGTTTGTGTGTTTGTTGAGTCTGGTGGTCCGGTGCCTAATCCAGAATACCTCTTTAGTCGGGTACCCCAGGTTCCTAGGAGAGCCAGGCACGTGTGTTGTGCTCGGGGCATGTCCTGGTATGGTGTGTACCTCTGAGGTCTTGGTCGTCTTCCTGAACACCGTCACTCCTGTGTTTGAGTTGTACATCCGGCTGAGGGAAAGACGACTGTGGGCAGTGATTTGTGTTTGTGGGTGTGCAGTCACTTGTAGCACGCTCGTGGTTGGGGGACGGACACCAGTAGACGTACTGGTCCCCAGCTAGTCCTGTTTCCAGTGCCTCACTTTAGAGAGCTCGGGCCGAAGTCCCTAAAGGTGCCAGGAGTGGGCCTGCAGGGTGTGTGACCTGCAGGTTGTGGTGTTGGTTGGTCTCCACAGTGGTTTACTTTGAGTGCTTGTGGAGCTGTAGCTGGACTGTGTGGTCCGTGGCCACAAGACTGAGAGGTGGTTCTTGTGTTTTGTTGTCCGGGTTGGATACTGGCGTCATGAACCAGTAGTTCATTCCCGTGTGGTGGCGTCATTCCATTCTGACTCGTGGTTTGCCACTGATCGTGGCTTGTGTGTGTGACTCGCTGGTTAAGGTGGTAACCGTTGTGGTGTGCCCTGTAGGTGGCACGATTTTGTGGTTTAGTGTTGTACCGCGTGGTAGCAGGTACATGTACCCCTCGAGGGTAGTGTTGTGTTGTGGTACGTGAGTCTCGTCCTCAGCAAATGTTGAGGTGTGACCGTGCGTACTGTGGAGATCTTGCGGTATGATTCTCCACGTGTTGTGTGTTTCTAGTTATGGTTTGGTATGCGGGTATTAGCTGGTTGTCGCCAATTCCGATGCTCCATGTGTGTGGTTAGCCTGTGAGACTGTAGCCTAGGCAGTGGTTTGCCGGTGAGGCTTAAGGTCGAGGTGGTTTGGTTGTAGGGCGGATTAGCGATGCTAAGCTAGTCATGTGATTCCCTTTACTTTCCGAGGACCGGGTTTAGCCGGTGTGTTTATAGTTTGTTGTTGATTAACATGCGTGTGTGTGCATGTTATGTTTTGGCTATCGGTGTTTCCAGTGAGACCCTCTCATATCGATTGTTCAGATCGTCTTATATTCGTTGTGGTGGCTAGTGTGTGGCCCACATTGTGTGTAGCAGGTGCTTACTGTAGCATATCGACTGTTCAGATCGTCTTATATTCGTTGTGGTGGCCAGTGTGTGGCCCACATTGTGAGTAGCAGGTGCTTTCACAGGTTTTCGGGGCGTTGTGGGCCGGCTAGTTGGCCCAAAACGCAGGTTTGTTCTCTGTCCCTGAACGCGACAGAGGGGCTCGTCGCATTCTCATAGTGACACCTGAGGACGTCGCATTCTGGTTGCCACCGTTTTGGCTCGTCGTCTGCATGCGCGCAGCGTGTCGCGTGCGAAACGGGCGTGCTGACGTCAACAGGCGGATCACGACGGCTAGTCGCGTCGCGACCTGGTCGCGACGTAGCGATACGTCGCGTTCCCAACCAAGCTGCATTGTTAAGAAACCCTGGCAGAACAGAGCTTTCACAAGCTCTGCTCGGCCAGGGGAGGTTTTGCTCGAGGGATTCTGGGCGATTCGAGTTTGTGGGCTTCGGTTGGTCGTGTTCTCGCCGCGAGGATCGGGTGTGGAGCGGGAGAAACGCCGGGTTATCACCCGTTTTTGTGTTCTTCATCAAAGTAGGGAGATTCTACCCTTTTCCTTCATGGAATCATTGTGTGTGTGTGTCGTGTGATGTGTTTACAGCTTTAAGAACCGTCGATGACATGCTAGGACATCACAAAGAGCATGAAAAATAGATTAGAAACCATGTTTGGCAGGGTTTTTAAGGTTTCTAGCAAAGGGGACCTGAGTGGGGTTTTTCGCCTGCGAAGGCGACGGTCTCTCCTGTCGCGATCAGATCGCGACAGGACGATACGTCGTGTTCGCGTTTGTGATCACGACATGTCGAGGTGTTGCGACCTGATCGCAGCCCAGGCCCCTGTCGCGATCACAGCCGAGGGGTTACATTTGTATGTGGTTGTTATGGTACGTGCCGTTTATGGTTAATCTATGTGTGGTATGGTTATCCGATGAGCATGAAAATGGTTAGCAGTGCTTTGGCACTTGTTGTGCTCCTTGGGAATGCGGCTCACATGGTGAGCTGCAGACTCACGTGGTTGTGAGCGTGTGACTAGTTTCAGCGACCCGTGTGTGTTTATGTGGTTTATGTAGCATGCATGAGATTCCGTGTGCGTGGCAGGTAGTGTTACGCCTTCCGTGGTTACCTCTACAGTTGGGAGTCCCAGGTTCCGTGGTGAGCCAGGCACGTAGGTGTGCTCGGGTTTGTCCCGGTACAGTGGTATCGTCAAGGTCTTGTCATCTTCCTGGACACCCTCGCTCTCGGGCAGAGTTGTCGTCCGACTGAGGGAAAGACGACAAGGACAACGACTTGTGAGAGTTTGTTGTTTAGTCGCTTGTAGCGCGCTCGTAGTTGGGGGGACGGACACCAGTAGACGTACTGGACCCCAGCTAGTCCTGTTTCCAGTGCCTCACTTTAGGGAGTTTAAGCCAGAGTCCCTAAAGGTGTCAGGCATGGGCCTGCGGGGTGTGACCTACAGGTGTGGTGGTTTGGTTGGTCTCCACAGTTCTTGTTTGGTTTAGTGGAGCGGCAGCTGGACCTTTCGTCCGTGGCTGCGAGACTGAGAGGTAGACCTGTGTGTTTGTCCGGGTTGGTTGCTGGTGTCGCGAGCCAGGCTACTCGACCCGAGTTTGGCATTTACATACTTTAGCTCATACACCTGTTTGGGTTTTCCGTTTATTTATCAACAATACATTTGAGGTCAGCAAGTGGTAAGTAAATTACAGCTTTAATATCTTGCTTAGATAATTCTATAAATTGCTATAGCGTAGTTTCCTACTTAGTTACTTGAGTTGTGGTTTGCTCGGTTTCTTTGGGGGTGTTTCCCTACTAAGCCAGTGACTAGCGAGGCTCACCCCCTACTCCTTTCAGGTGAGGGAGAGCAGGAGGCTTCCCATCCGTCTTCTAGTTCCGGGCCGCACCGTAGCGGAGCAGGGTCTGCGCCACCACCAGAAGTGTAATTTTCTCTCTTTGTACACCTCGGGGTATGTCCCAGGTTCTGTTGTACTGGTTTATGGTTTTAGTTGAGGAACTGGTTATGTAAATCTCATGTAAATATTTGTGGAATGGAAAGTTTACTTCTGTTCTGTGGTTTCCTTTATATTTCTACGGACATGTGTGAATGATATCCCTTGCGAAACTTCGGCTCGTTCGCGAGAGGCGGAGTCGTGTCAGGCTCGTTATCAGGTTAACGGGTTTGAATGATGTGGTCTGTCACAGTTGGTATCAGAGCATAGTCTGTATAAAATGTTAAGGAACAGGAAATTTACATAGCCAATTCTTTACTTAAACCCACTGCTGGTAAGGCGGTAGAACCCAAAAGCTCAGGAATAAGAACATTGATTTAGTGAAAGTCAGATGGGAAAACAGGCAAGGCGGTAAGGATACTTGGGAACTAGTAGAAGAAATGATGAAGATGTATCCATATTTGTTTGAGTAAGCTTTTAATTCTTTTAGGTGATAGTACCCTATTAGTTTTAAAAGAAATTTTTGATATCGGGTTCCGCTTTAAATTTCGAGGACGAAATTTCTTTTAGGTGATAGTAATGTAACATATCGACTGTTCGGATCATCTTATATTCATTGTGGTGGCTAGTGTGTGGCCCACATTGTGAGTAGCAAGTGCTTTCACAGGTTTTCGGGGCGTTGTGGTCCGGCAAGTTGGCCCAAAACGTAGATTTGTTCTCTGTCCCTGAACGTGACAGAGATGCTCGTCGTGTTCTCATAGCGACACCCGGGGATGTCGCGTTCTGGTTGCCACCGTTTTGGCTCGTCGTCTGCATGCGCGCTGCATGTCGTGCGCGAGATGTGCATGCTGACGTCGACAGGCGGATCGCACCGGGCAGCCGTGTCACGACCTGATCACGACGTAGCGATACGTTGCGTTCCCAACTGAGCTGTGTTTTTAAGAAACCCTGTGCAACGACCCACTTCCACCCGGTACGGTTATACCAACCCACGTCGGATGAGAGCAAGCCGCTACAGGGGAGAATACCCCAACAAGTAACAAATGAGCTGAGATATACACAAATAGAGTCGAATAAATGCAACAGAATTTAAGTGAATCTTATTCCATCAACTTTTAAATCCACATACCACAATCTATATAGTTCAACAAGAGATAACATAAGTGCAAAATGTTCCAAATACATAGCCGACTCCAAGTACATTTGAACAAAATCCAAATTTCAATTGTAGCATTACATACTTATGAAATATAAATTACAATTCTTCAATCCCTTAGTCCAACTCCACTTCAATTCTTGCTAGCTCCTCCGCTGCTAATTTCCTGAAATGTTTAGCAAGAGTGAGTCTACGCAATAGACTCAACAAGTAACTTAAGATTCAATACGTATATGATTTTTACCAATTAACATAATAAAATTTTAGCAGTTAAATCATACATGATCATGCTATAACCTAAACAAATTCCATTAAACAATTATCTAAACAAATGCAAAACTAGAATCTAAACAAGATCACTAACATCATGGTGTCATTAACAAGAGTAAAATACACATTCACACGTTTTCATGCTTTATCAAAGTCATTGTAAAGTTGCACAACTAAACCATGGAAACATATACAAGATAGGTGGCACTCCTAGCATGTTTACTAACTCACTTCGCATGCAATCATAACAATTTACTTCACATTTAGCTTGCTGATTTTATACAATTTTTTTATCACATTCATATTACCTTTACATAGGGATCACTTTTAACTACACAACATAATACTAAGCACATGTACATCCAATAATTCAAACTTCATGAATATGAAAGCATATACTTACTTTTTGGGTACTAATGGTAACATCACTTTTAGCATTTGACAATTTGTACATCAACACATACACACACGCATTCATACACATCAATAACCAAAATGTCAATTAACGCTATGGTCATTTACACTTATACAAATTTCTCATTACATACAACCATATGATAAACCTTGGCTTTCACATACACTCACTTTTGGTTTTATCACACAATACTTACACACATTTCCCATTATTTCCTCTTTCACATTCACACACTTCTTATCATTTCACTTTTGCACATAACATGTGCCACATTTACACATATCTTGCATGTACCTTGTGCTATGAACACATATCACTTTTCACATCCCACTTATACTTATTTTCACTTAATGCCAAGACACAACCCAAACCACCATTAGACGATCACATAACACACACATTCACATTCACTTACTTAATCACCGACATAGTGATAAGTCTTAGTTCCTGCAGAAACCGGGGAAAGCCCTTCCCACCATTACCAGTGGAACTTGTCCACCTCCAGGATTTTACAAGACCCTTTGCCAGGGTGTACACTTTATCAAGACCCTTTCCTAGGGTATCACATAACACATTGAGCTTTCCCGTAGGGGCATTACTACAGTACATCTCCAAGCATCTAGGGTGGCAGTGTCTTATGGGCATACTTGTTTATCTTGTCACATTAACCATTTCACACACCTATACCACTTGTTCTCTCACATTCCATGCACACACTCATACATAATTCATACACACATAAGTCCTCCTTTACTGATTTTAACCTCACTGTTGCAACTACCAAATAAGCATAATATAGATATAATCATACTGAAATTTACTGAATCACATCAAGTCACAATTAACATGCTCACATAGTCATTTTTCACATTAAAATCCATAACAATACTTACTGTCATCAAAATAACATGAGATTTTATTGCACATACAATTTTTCAGATTTTTCTGAATCCTATCACATTTACAGAAATTAAAACATTCAGTTTCATGCCATTCATAATTCACTTTAACATGGAACATAACACGAACATCAAATTTAACCATTCACAACCCTGATCCTAACATAATAATCATCCCAGAAATTTTCCCTTGATTTATTGCACAGCACATAATTTTAATGTAAAATTTACAATTTCTACGCATGTCTTCTATTTTCAAAACAGAAATTTCAGTAAATCCCACAGTCATGGAAATTCTCAAAATTTCAGGGCATGGACTGATACATATACACATGATATAGAAAAATCTAGGGCATTTAATTCCTCAGGAATTAGGTAGACAGTAGATGAACATGCATAATCCATTTTTTTCCAACATGTATTTCAATAATCTAAAAATTCATGGCATCCACAGAAAAATGCAGAAATTTCCACACACATCACATTATCTATTTTACATAGCATATAAAATTTACACTATATCCTCATTGCGAAAACATATCAAAAATAATCATCTACCAGGAAGAACAGCTCACTGTTCTATCCTGAAGAACTTGGCGGCAGCCTCTGGCCGCTCAAGGGTTTGGACGGCACGATCGCTGGACGCCGATGGGAGATCTTGGCGTCAAGGGTATTGACACCAAGTTCCTGTCTGTGCCAGGGCACAGACCGAACTCCAAATACAGAGTGAAAGGGAGGGTCCAGGACACGATTTAAAATCCACAAAATTTGCTGGGACCTAGGACACATGTATGGGATTGAGATCTATGGGTTACTTGCCTCTCAATTAAATCTACAAGATCGGAATAAGCTGATGAAGCCCTCCTTGGGCAGCACCAAGAAGCCTCCAGAAATCCTTTGCTCTGGGTTATAGGGGGTTGCAGGCTGCAGTCCAACGCCAGGGAAGCTTTCTCCTACGTATGGCCTTCCTCCTTGTCGTAGAAGATCACTAGAAAACGCCTCCAGTCGCCGGATCCAAGCCCTCCAAGGTCAGTCCTTCCTCTCTCTCTCAGTTAGGGTTTCCTTTCTAGTAAAGAGGCAAGAGAGCTCTCTAGGTTGCAAAAGGGATGTGTTTTATAGACTAGGGGACAAGAGGGGCTCGTGCAGGGGTTGAAGGGACAGGTAAGAGCCGTTGGGAAGACATCTCCCCAATCAGAAGCCTGGCCCAATGAGTGCTCTCTGCGCTCTGTTGCGCACAGAAAATTAGGGATATTGAGGTCCACATCCATGGATGGCTACATTAGGGTTGGCGTCAGTCGATATGGACGCTGACATATCATGGGCGTTCATCCATGTTGACGCTAAGACACTCTTCTACCAGAGCTTAAAATCATGCAGAACCATGCTTAATCCACACATATATGCACATGAAACCTATGTAGTATAGTGTATACACCACTACACCATGTAAATGAACAACGTTTACAACTAAATATACTCATGCATACCTAAGTATACCAAGGTGTTACATATGTAAAATTAGGTACACAATTATCTCATGCATAAGATAACATACATGCGTACATACGCATATGCACTTCATATATTCGCACACAATATCCATGAAATGGGTAATATAAGGTATACTTCAATATTTAGATAGCACCTGCATAGTATTTAAATAGATACCTTATAGCCAAAATTAGCCAATTACTCATATTCACGATAATAATATACATCCACGCATATACACATGCAAAATTTATATCTATAATATGCACCATTTTCATGCACGCCATTTATGCAAGAACAAGTAAACATCATATACATAAAATAGAAGCGGGAAAAAGAAATTCGGGGCCTACACCCTGGCAGAACAGTGCTTTCACAAGCTCTGCTCGGCCAGAGGAGGTTTTGTTCGAGGGATTCTGGGTGATTCGAGTTCGTGGGCTTCGGTTGGTCGTGTTCTCACCGCGAGGATCACGTGTGGAGCGGGAGAAACGCTGGGTTATCGCCCGTTTTTGTGTTCTTCATCAAAGTAGGGAGATTCTACCCTTTTCCTTCGTGGAATCGCTGTGTGTGTCGTGTGATGTGTTTACAGCTTTAAGAACCATAGATGGCATGCTAGGACATCACAAAGAGCATGAAAAATGGATTAGAAACCATGTTTGGTAGGGTTTTTAGGGTTTTTGGCGAAGGGGACTCGGGTGGGGTTTTTCGCCTACGAAAGCAACGGTCTCCCCTGTCGCGATCAGATCACGACAGGACGATACGTCATGTTCGCGTTTGTGATCACGACATGTCGAGGTGTTGCGACCTGATCGCAGCCCAGGCCCCTATCGCGATCACAGCCGAGGGGTTACATTTGTATGTGGTTGTTATGGTACGTGCCGTTTATGGTTAATCGATGTGCGGTATGGTTATCCGATGAGCATGGAAATGGTTAGCTGTGCTTTGGCACTTGTTGTGCTCCTTGGGAATGCGGCTCACATGGTGAGCTGCAGACTCACGTGGTTGTGAGCGTGTGACTGGTTTCAGTGACCCGTGTGTGTTCACGTGGTTTATGTAGCGTGCTTGAGATTCCGTGTGCGTGGCAGGTAGTGTTACTCCTTCCGTGGTTACCTCTACAGTTGGGAGCCCCAGGTTCCGAGGTGAGCCAGGCACGTGGGTGTGCTCGGGGTTTGTCCCGGTACAGTGGTACCGTCAAGGTCTTGTGGTCTTCCTAAACACCCTCGCTCTCGGGGAGTTGTCATTTGACTGAGGGAAAGACGACAGGGACAACGACTTGTGAGAGTTTGTTGTTTAGTCGCTTGTAGCGCTCGTAGTTGGGGGGACGGACACCAGTAGACGTACTGGACCCCAGCTAGTCCTGTTTCCAGTGCTTCACTTTAGGGAGTTTAGGCCAGAGTCCCTAAAGGTGTCAGGCATGGGCGTGGGGGGTGTGACCTGCAGGTGTGGTGGTTTGGTTGGTCTCTACAGTTCTTGTTTGGTTTAGTGGAGCGACAGCTGGACCTTTCGTCCGTGGCTGCGAGACTGAGAGGTAGACCTATGTGTTTGTCCGGGTTGGTTGCTGGTGTCGCGAGCCAGGCTACGCGACCCGAGTTTGACGTTTACCTACTTTAGCTCGTACACATGTTTGTGTTTTCCGTTTATTTATTAACAATACATTTGAGGTCAGCAAGCGGTAAGTAAATTACAGCTTTAATATCTTGCTTAGATAATTCTATAAATTGCTATAACGTAGTTTCCTGCTTAGTTACTTGAGTTGTGGTTTGCTCGGTTTCTTTGGGGGAGTTTCCCTACTGAGCCGGTGACTAGCGAGGCTCACCCCCCTATTCCTTTCAGGTGAGGGAGAGCAGGAGGCTTCCCATCCGTCTTCTAGTTCCGGGCCGCACCGTAGCGGAGCAGGGTCTGCGCCACCACCAGCAGTGTAATTTTCTCTCTTTGTACACCACGGGGTATGCCCCAGGTTTTGTTGTACTGGTTTATGGTTTTAGTTGAGGAACTGGTTATGTAAATCTCGAGTAAATATTTGTGTAATGGAAAGTTTACTTATGTTCTATGGTTTCCTTTATATTTCTACGGATATGTGTCAATGATATCCCTTGCGAAGCTTCGGCTCGTTCGCGGGAGGCGGAGTCGTGTCAGGCTCGTTATCAGGTTAACGAGTTTGAATGATGTGGTCTGTCACACTTACACATGTTTCCGGGGCGTTGTGGGCCGGCTGGTTGGCCCAAAACGCAGGTTTGTTCTCTGTCTTTGAACGCGACAGAGGGGCGCATCGCGTTCTCATCGCGCCACCTGGAGACGTCACGGTCTGGTTGCTGTTGTTTTGTCTCGTCGTCTGCATGCGTGCCGCATGTCGTGCGTGGGACGGGTGTGCTGACGTCGACAGGCGGATCGCGACGGGCAGCTGCGTCGCGACGTGGTCACGACGTAGTGATACGTCGCGTTCCCAACCAAGCTGTGTTTTTAAGAAACCCTGGCAGAATAGAGGTTTCACAATCTCTGCTCGGCCAGGGGAGGTTTTGCTCGTGGGATTCTGAGCGATACGAGCTCGTGGGCCTTGGTTGGTCGTGTTCTCGCCGCGAGGATCGCGTCTGGAGCGGGAGAAACGCCGGGTTATCACCCGTTTTTGTGTTCTTCATCAAAGTAGGGAGATTCTATCCTTTCCTTCGTGGAATCGCTGTGTGTGTGTGCCATGTGGTGTGTTTACAGCTTTAAGAACCGTAGATGGCATGCTAGGACATCACAAAGAGCATGAAAAATGGATTAGAAGCCATGTTTGGCAGGGTTTTTAGGGTTTTCTGGCGAAGGGGACTCGAATAGGGTTTTTCGCCTGCGAAGGCGACGGTCTCCCTGTCGTGATCAGATCACGACAGGACGATACGTCACGTTCGCTATCTTGGTTGCGACATGTGGGGCGTCGCTATCTGAACACGACCTGGGCCTTTGTCGCGATCACAGCCGTGGGATACTTCTTGCTTGTAAATGTTAATGCATGTATCTGTTTTTGTTTAACTGATACATGGTATGATTATCCGATGTGTGTAGAAGTGGTAAGCGGTGCTTTAGCACCTGTTGTGCTCCTTGGGAGTGAGGTTCACATGGTGAGCTGTAGGCTCACGTGGTTGTATGTGTGTGACTGGTTTCAGTGACCCGTATGTGTTCACGTGGTTTGCGTAGCGTGCACGAGTTTTCGTGTGTGTGGCAAAGTAGTGTTACGCCTTCCGTGGTTACCTCTACAGTTGGGAGCCCCAGGTTCCAAGGTGAGCTAGGCACGTGGGTGTGCTCGGGGTTTGTCCCGGTACAGTGGTACCGTTAGGGTCTTGTTGTCTTCCTGGACACCCTCGCTCTTGGGGAGAGTTGTCGTCTGACTGAGGGAAAGACGACAGGGACAACGACTTGTGAGAGTTTGTTGTTTAGTCGCTTGTAGCGCGCTCGTAGTTGGGGGGACGGACACCAGTAGATGTACTGGACCCCAGCTAGTCCTGTTTCCAGTGCCTCACTTTAGGGAGTTTAGGCCAGAGTCCCTAAAGGTGTCAGGCATGGGCCAGCGGGTGTGTGACCTGCAGGTGTGGTGGTTTGGTTGGTCTCCACAGTTCTTGTTTGGTTTAGTGGAGCGGCAGTTGGACCTTTCGTTCGTGGCTGCGAGACTGAGAGGTAGACCTGTGTGTTTGTCCGGGTTGGTTGCTGGTGTCGCTAGCCAGGCTACACGACCCGAGTTTGGCGTTTACCTACTTTAGCTCGTATATTTGTTTGGGTTTTCCGTTTATTTATTAACAATACATTTGAGGTCAACAAGCGGTAAGTAAATTACAGCTTTAATATCTTGCTTAGATAATTCTATAAATTGCTATAGCGTAGTTTCCTGCTTAGTTACTTGAGTTGTGGTTTGCTTGGTTTCTTTGGGGGTGTTTCCCTACTGAGCCAGTGACTAGCAAGACTCACCCCCCTACTCCTTTTAGGTGAGGGAGAGCAAGAGGCTTCCCATCTGTCTTCTAGTTCTGGGCCGCACCGTAGCGGAGCAGGGTCTGCGCCACCACCAGCAGTGTAATTTTCTCTCTTTGTACACCTCGGGGTATGCCCCAGGTTCTGTTGTACTGGTTTATGGTTTTAGTTGAGGAATTGGTTATGTAAATCTCATGTAAATATTTGTGGAATGGAAAGTTTACTTCTGTTCTATGGTTTCCTTTATATTTCTACGGACATGTGTGAATGATATCCCTTGCGAAACTTCGGCTCGTTCGTGGGAGGCAGAGTCGTGTCAGGCTCGTTATCAAGTTAATGGGTTTAAATGATGTGGTCCGTCACAGTTGGTATCAGAGCATAGTCTGTATAAATGTGTGGTGGTTTGGTTGGTCTCCACAGTTCTTGTTTGGTTTAGTGGAACAGCAGATGAACCTTTCGTCCGTGGCTGCGAGACTGAGAGGTAGACTTGTGTGTTTATCCTGGTTGGTTGCTGGTGTCGCGAGCCAGGCTACAAGACCCGAGTTTGGCATTTACCTACTTGAGCTCATACACCTGTTTGGGTTTTTTGTTTATTTATTAACATTACGTTCGAGGTCAGCAAGCGGTAAGTAAATTACAGTTTTAATATCTTGCTTAAATAATTCTATAATTTGCTATAGAGTAGCTTCCTGCTTAGTTACTTGAGTTGTGGTTTGTTTGGTTACTTTGGGGGAGTTTCCCTACTGAGCCAGTGACTAGTGAGGCTCACCCCCCTACTCCTTTCAGGTGAGGGAGAGTAGGAGGCTTCCCAACTGTCTTCTAGTTCCGGGCCGCACCATAGCGGAGCAGGGTCTGCGCCACCACCAGCAGTGTAATTTTCTCTCTTGTACACCTCGGGGTATGCCCCAGGTTCTGTTGTACTGGTTTATGGTTTAGTTGAGGAACTGGCTATGTAAATCCCATGCAAATATTTGTGGAATGGAATGTTTACTTCTATTCTGTAGTTTTCTTTATGTTTCTACGGACATGTGTGAATGATATCCTTGCGAAGCTTCGACTCGTTCGCGGGAGGCAGAGTCGTATCAGGCTCGTTATCAGGTTAACGGGTTTGAACGATGTGGTCCATCACAATTGAGGTCTTTAATGTTGTTGTTGGTTTCGTTGTGGGAGGTCCCTACTGAGCCGGTGACTTGTCGAGGCTCACTCCCTTACAATTTGTTTTAGGTGTTGGCCGACTTTGGCGTGGTTTATGCAGGAGTAGTGCAGACTTGTACCACCAACAGTAGAGTAGTTGAGTCGTTTGAGCTTGTGCTCCATCGGGATATGCCCCAGGTAGTTGTACTCTTTAATTAGACATGTGATGTTGTAAAGGGACTTTTGTACATTGTGGTTTACAATTATATACACTTGTACTTTCCTATGTTATATACTGTACTTGTGGTCTTTTATATTCTTACTGGACACGTATTAGTGATATCTCTTGAGAGACTTCGGTTCGTTCACGGGAGATGGATCTGGATATGAACCCTTATTGGGTAAGAATATCCAGGGCTGTTATAGCACAGTCCTTTTCTAGAGTGGGCCAGTAAAAGCCTTGCCTAAGAATCTTCTTAGAGAGCATTGACTATTTACATGACCACCAAAAACACCCGAATGAGCTTCCTCAACAACTTTCCACACTTCATCATCATCCAGACATCTTAGCAAAACACCAGTTAGACCGCTTCTGTAAAGCACGTTTCCAACCATGGCATACTTCTGAGACATTCTCCTTATAGTTCTTTTCTCCTCAATTATAGCTTCCTCAGGGTAAGATTGATCTATGCAATACTTAGCTATCTCATATAACCTTGGTTTCTCCTCATCATGCAATTCTACTTTAATTCCAATAGCATGATTTCCTTCTTCTTGCCTCTCTCCATCTTCCTAGATACCTCCTCTTTGACCCTAAGGAAAACAGGATCCTGAGTAGTAGGGGTGAAACGCCGATGGATAAAGATAGATTCGTAGCTTTTGCTAAGAGGAAGCGTAATGTTGTGGTCGTTCGCATCCGAGTTTTAATGATTCTGGTGTGGTGCTCATGACCAATGTTGGGTCATAGAGCCTTGGTTATGGTTCTCGTGCCTGGTGTGGGTGTTATGGGCCAGAGGTTTTAGCCCAAACAACCCATAGGTTTTCTAGTGAAGAAGGCGACAAAGTATGTCGTCGCATTTTGAATGTGACACTACATACGTCATGTTCTTCGAACCGCCTTTTGGTACGTGGTGCGATTGGCGATGATCTGGTATGTCGCATTTAAGGTGTCTTAAATGCGATGACTGCCCACGCCGCGATTTTGACTGTGTATTTAATGTTGTATTTCGGGCCAGATAGAGCAGAGGTGGCTCTATCCGACCGAGGGGAGAAGGCTTTGGGGCGATTTTGGCGGTTTCGACTTTCTGGGAGCTCGTTCGGCGTGGTTTCCACGCGAGGAGGGCATCCGGAGCGTGGACTGACTGACGGTGTGGCGTTCTTCACGTTCTGCGGGTTCTTCGAGTTGGTAGAGAGACTTCCCCTTGTGTTTTATTGTTTAAGTGGTTCTTAGAGCTTGTGAATCATGCTATGGTAATGTGCTACAATTTATCGATCAATTTATTGGTTTATAGTGTAGTTGACATGGTGTGTGCATGGTTTGCTGGGGGTAGAAGGAGGGCTTGACCGTCTGCCTAAGAAGGCGATGGGTCGGGCCGTCGCATTTTGAATGCGACCGTTTATCCCGTCGCGGTTTGATTGTGAATGTGATGTAGTTGCCCGTCCCATTCATGTTTCGATTGCTGTGTTTGGACCGATTAGCATAAATGCGACACCGTGGTTCGTCGCATTTATGTTCCGATTGATGTGTGTGTTGTGAACACGTCACTTTAGTCCATCGCATTCATGACTTCGAATATTGTGTTGCCTTGAAGGAGACAACTTGTCCCATCACATTCTTATCGGTTGGTTAGTGGTGATGCTTTGGTCTGTCGCATTTTGGGTTTGAGTGGGTCAGTGGACTTTGTGTCGTCGCGTTTTGAAAGGCAACATCTATGTCCATCACGTTTCAAATTCTGAAGAGTGTTTGTGTTGGTTGGGCAGTGATGGTCCTGTGTGGGCCTAGCCCTAGTTGTTTAATGTGGATTTCAGATATTTAAGTGTGTTTAGTATTAGTAAAGCATGATATACTGTTGATGGTTTGGTTTATGGGTAGTTAGTGTGTTACGTTAGTAAGTTAATTATGATTATGTTCAGCATGTTAATTATGTTATCATATTGAGGTTATGTGGCTTATATGTACAATGGTATGTGTTGCTAAGGAGGTCATATATTGACCAATGACAAGTAAGTTTAGAATACAATTGATTGTGGTTTGTGAATATAAGTAATGTGAGTCTGTTAAGTATCCGGCGTGGTTTGTGTGTTTGTTGAGTTTGGTGGTCCGGCGCCTATTCCGGAATGCCTCTCCAGTTGGGTACCCCAGGTTCTGTGTGAGCCAAGCACGTTGTGCTCAAGGCGTGTCTCAATACAATGTGTACCATAGAGGTCTGTGTTGTCTTCCTGGACACCCTCACTCCTGTGTTTGAGTTGTATGTCTGGCTGAGGGAAAGACGGCAATAAGGCAGCGACTTGTGTGTGTTTGTGTTTAGTCGCTTCTAGTGCACTCGTGGTTGGGGGTACAAACACTAGTAGACGTACTGGTCCCCAGCTAGTCTTGTTTTCCAGTGCCTCACTTTAGGGAGCTCTGGCCAGAGTCTCTAAAGGTGCCAGGTATGGGCCTGCAGTTATGTGGTCTGCAGGTGTGGTGTTGGTTGGTCTCCACTGTTCTTTGGCTTTACGTTTTGGTTGTGGAGCAGTAGTTGGACATTTCATCCTTGACTGTGAGACTGAGAGGTAGTTCTTGTGTGGTGTTGACCGGGTTGGATACTGGCGTCATGAACCAATAGTCTTTACTCGCCTGGCGGCGGTGTTCCTTCCCACTCGAGCTTTGTCAGTAGCTGTGGCTTGTGAGTGGTGACTCACCGATAATGGTTTCTACTCGTGTGTGGTGTGCCTTGTTAGTGGCACAATTGTGTGAACAGTTTAGTTGTGGTACCTTGTGGTTGTAGGTATCTGTACCCTTCGGGGGTAGTTGGTTGTTGTGACACGCCGTGTGCCAACCTTTTCAGGTGTTGAGGTGGAGATGTGCTCTGTGGAGGTCGTGTTGTAGGATCTTCCACTTGTTGTATTGTACCCTTTTATGGGTAGCCTTCTAGTGTGTTCTGTTAATTCAGTATGTGGTGGACTGGCTCTTTGTTGTTAGTCTCATCTCCATTTGTTAGTGGTTTGCCTGTGTGGCTCGTGGTGTAGTTGTTTCAGTTGCTGTGTGGACTGGTGTTTCTGTACCAATCCTGTGTTTCCTTTACTCTTCGGAGTAGTGTTAGTTGGTGTGTTTATATTTAATTGCAGCATAATTATGTTTACTGTTAGCACGTTTTAGTTCAGTAGTTCTACGGTGAGTGTTGCCAATGAGACCCTTGGGGGTTGAGGTCTCGATTCCTTCTTGTTGTTAGTGGTTTGTGGTTGTTTTTGGGAGGTCCTTGCTGAGCCTGTGACTTTTTTAGGCTCACTCCCTTACAGTTTCTTCCAGGCGTTAGCAGTGTGTTTGGCTTGCAATGGCATCGTGGCGGACTTGTACCACCAGCAGTTGAGTTGTAATTATTGTAGTGTGAGCTTTTACTCCCTCTGGGTATGCCCAGGTAGTTGTACTTTTCTCTTGGACATGTAATGGTGTATTGGGACAATGTAATTTAATGTGAGTGAGTATAAATACATGTACTTTCATGTATTTTATATTTTTGTAGTTGTCTTTTATATTCTCACTGGACACGTGTGTGAGTTATCCCTTACGAGACTTCGGTCCGTTCGCAGGAGACGGATTTGGATATGGAGCCTTATTGGGCATAAGTATCCAGGGTCGCTACAAGAAAGTTCAGAGATGAGGCTGATGCTCAGTCTGTCCCATGTACTTTTTAATTACATTTTTTTTTGTGATTAACAAAATCAAACAAAAATTCTAACATATTTTTCATAAGTCTTAAGTACAGGAAAATATACCAAGATCAATCAAGCCAATATTGGTAAGCATTACCTCACTGAAGCATTTATCCTGTCAAGTTCATATTTTCTCTAAGTCCACATCGACTTCTGTTGAAAGTCACAACAACTTCTTTACTGTGACATCGTTTGATTAACAAACAAATCATTCTCACAACGATTCTATAAGTCATCATAACGATTTCTTCAGAACTCGTAACGACTTGCTCGCCATAACGATTTCTTTAGAATTCTCAACGACTTGCTCGCCGTAACGATTTCATAAGTTATCATAACGATTTCTTTAGAATTCTCAACGACTTGCTCGCCGTAACGATTTCGTAAGTTATCATAACGACTTCTTTAGAATTCGCAACGACTTGCTCACCATAACGATTTCGTAAGTTATCATAACGATTTGTTTAGAACTCATAACGATTTGCTTTGCGCAACGATTTCTTTAGAACTCATAACGATTTGCTTTGCGCAACTATTTCTTTAGAACTCATAACGATTTGCTTTATGCAATGATTTCTTTAGAACTCATAACGATTTGCTTTGCGCAACGATTTCTTTAGAACTCATAATGATTTACTTTGCGCAACGATTTCTTTAGAACTCATAACGATTTGCTTTGCGCAACGATTTCTTTAGAACTCATAACGATTTGCTTTGCGCAACAATTTCTTTAGAACTCATAACGGTTGCTTTGCGCAATGATTTCTTTAGAACTCATAACGATTTGTTAAGTGTTCATAACGATTTCTTCGATGAACATATAAACTTGCTTCCTATAACGATTTGCTCTCTATAATGACTTGTCAGTACTCATAACGATTTCATAAGTCATATAGACAACGACTTTATGGTTTATATCGACTTGACATTTATCTTATCTCATAAAAGCGTTGAATAGTCAAAGTCTTCTCTTATCTGTCTAACTGCTGTGCATTTAATAAAGACAGAACGTATCTCTGCATGCATGCAGATGATATCCTTTTATTATTGTGCATATTCTGTCAACATCTTTTAGAACAAGCTATTTAGGATTGCTATTTTGGTGAATACTCACATCAATGTCTACTGACAACAAGAGACAGCCTAGTTGTCTACTGTTCTAGCATTTAATGTGTGCAGGGTCCTAAAGACATTCTGTCATATAACGTTGGACCTATAGACGCCAGAAGACCCTATCTCTTTGCGTGCTCAAAAGGATAAAAGATTGTTGAAGCTTCCAAATGTCAAGCAGTCTAACGTCTACCAATCTAAGAGACAACGGTTACTTCAACGGCCGTATTTCAAAAGGAGATATAAATACAAGACATAAGTGAAGAATGATAAGTAACTGAGCGGTGAACAAGCATCTCGCATACGAGCATTCAAATCCTTATGCAAGAAGTCTAGAGCCAAGAATCTCATTCCTCATCACCTTTAGCTCTTCGCTCTCTGTGCTGTAATAGAATTTCAAAGAGAGCCTGTGTAGTTCTGAGAGTGTGCCTTGTTTAGATCTTTTGCTCTCAGTGCTTGTTGCTTCAGATCTTAGCTTGTAAAAGCTTGATCTAGGGGCTTGAATTCATTCTATTCCCTTTGTGGTGTTTCCCTTCATGTGTGAAGGAAGACCTGGTGAGATCCAGGGTGCTGTTTCCCTTCGGTTGTGAAGGAAGACCTGGTGGGGTATCCAGGGTGCTGTTGTTCCCTTCTGGTGTGAAGGAAGACCAATTGTGCTGGGTGTTGTAGTGTCCATAGGGGGACTGTACCCTAGTTAGTGAAAACCTGAGTTGTTGCTCAGGGACTAGACGTAGGACTCCTAAGGAAAGGAGGTCCGAACCAGGATAATTCCTTGCGTTGTGTGATTGATTCTTTGTGAGTTTGTTGTTGATACTAACTGTTACTAACCAACATCGAAGATTGTTTTTGTGTATACTTTTACGTACATGTGTCATCTAGATAGATTTTTAAAGACCCATTCACCCCCCCTCTGGGCTTGTCAACTGGGCAACAAGTGGTATCAGAGTGAGTCTCTTCGACAAAGAAGAAGATCTAACGATCTGAAGAGTAAAGATCCATGGCAGCCCAAGGTAACATTGAAGGTTAGTCTATCAATCGACCCCCTCTCTTCGATGGTGAAGATTATGCTTACTGGAAGACCAGAATGGAGTGCTTTCTCCAAGGTCACGACTATCAGATATGGTCAATAGTAGAAGAAGGCGATCTCCTGGTCACAAATGAGAAAGCTCAGTGGACAGATGATGACAGGAAAAAGATCTCCTTGAACTGTAAGGCTAAGAGTATTCTATGCTGTGCACTAAGCAAAAATGAATTCAACAGAGTTTCAGCCTGCAAATCCGCAATGGAAATGTGGGAAAAGCTTAGAATTACCTATGAAGGCACAGACAAGGTAAATGAGACAAGAATTGATATTCTTGTTACACAATATGAAAGATTTCAGATGCAATCAGGTGAATCTAAACCCACATGTTCAGTAGATTTACAGATATCACAAATGGGTTAGCCGGACTAGGAAAAACCTATGAGATTGGAGACATGGTGAGGAAAATTCTCAGATCCTTACCATCCTCATGGACCCAAAGGTCACAGCTATTGAAGAAGCTAATGATCTAAAAAGGATGTCTTTGGAAAAACTCATTGGGTCCCTTATGGCCCATAAGATCAATATGAAAAGGCTAGGAGAGTCCTCTAGCAGAAAGAAGCATTCAAATGCTCTTAAAGCAGAAGAAGACAAGTCAGATGAGTCATCAGTTGAAGATGAGAACTCAAGTGGCTGTGAAGATGAAGAAGCCATGCTCTCAAAGAGATTGCAACGCATTCTAGCAAAGAAGAAGAAGTTCCAATCTGGTAGAAGACACTTCAAGAGAAATAAAGACTTCAGGAAACCAGATGGAAAGGATCAAAAGAAGAGTGAGCCCATATGCTACGAGTGCAAAAAGCCAGGACATATCAAAGCTGAATGTCCAAAGCTCAAGAAGCCTGAATTCAGGAAGAGAGAGAGCTCCAAGAAGTTCAGGAAATATAAGAAGAAAGCTATGGCAGCTGCATAGAGCAACAACAATGACTCAGACAGTGAGTCAAGCTCAACCAGTGATGAGGAAGAAGCCAACCTGGCTTTCATGGCAAATACCGAAGAAAAGGTAACCTCTGACTCATCCTTTGACTCTTGTAATGGTTCAGATTTCGATAGTTTAGAAGAAGCTTTCAATGAACTATACAATAAATATAGAGAAGTAACCAAACTATTAAAAGTAAGCAAGAAAAACATGGTTTGTCTAGAAAATACAAACTCAGATCTAAAATCAGAAAATGAACAATTAGAAAGCCAAATAACTAAACTTAAAAGAAAATGAACTGTTATGTGAAGATCTAAAAGCTAAGAATGAACAAATAACTAAATTAGAAAAACAAGTAAGTTCAGATGAATGAAAACTGAAATCAAGACACTAACAGAAGAAAATATACAGTTATCTAGCACATTAGAAAAATTCACAAATGGTAAAAACTCCCTCATATTAAAAGGTGCCAGAAGATCAGGTAAGAAGAAAAATGGATTAGGATATACACCCGCAGATAATGAAGAAACCATAGTTTATCCTAAAACATATCCAACACCAAAATTTGTATCCGAACAAGATATACATACAAAGCTAACTTCAAATATATAGAAAAAATAACCAAATTATCCTGCTGTAGTCACTGCAACAAGTTAGGACATATCATAACAACATGCCCATAAAACATAAGAAATGGATAATCAAAGGTAAAATCAATGATACTAACCAATCAGGACCCAAAAGAATTTGGGTACCTAAAACTTGATGATTTTATTTCAGGGTAACACTCGAGCATCCAAATGGTATTTGGACAGTGGGTGCTCAATGCACATGTCAGGAAATCAGAAGCTATTCACCCATCTCCAAGCTGAAGAAGGAACAGTTACCTATGGAGACAATGGGAAAGGCACAGTAATTGGCAGTGGCTCTATGAGCAACAAAAGAAAAATAGTCATTGAAGATGTATTGCTTGTCAAAGGGTTGAAGCACAACCTCATCAGCATCAGCCAGCTTTGTGACAGAGATCATCAGATTCAGTTTCAAGAGTCAAAGTGCAGCATACTAAAGATGGAGCAGTAATCTTCGAAGCTAATAGGGAGAAGAACCTGTATGCGCTTCATCTTGAAGAACTCAAGGATCAGGATGTTTGCCTGGCAGCAAATAAAAGCCAGTCAACTGAACTGTGGCACAGAAGACTGGGTCATTGCAGCATAGATGGCATGAGAAAATTGCTAAAGAAAAATCTTGTGGAAGGTCTACCAAAGGTCAGTGCAAAAATGGAAGGTGTTTGTAGATCTTGTGCTAAGGGAAAGCACACCAATAGCTCCTTCAAGTCAAAAACAGTGGTAACCACCTCAAAACCCTTAGAGCTCCTTCATATGGATCTATTTGGGCCAATGAAGACTACCAGTCTTGAAGGAAAGAACTTTGGATTTGTCATAGTCGATGATTACTCAAGATTCACATGGGTATCATTCCTAGAGCATAAGGATGACACATTTGAAAACTTTGTTAGTTTCAGCAAGAAAGTTCAGAAGGATCAAAAGTTCAGCATTGTTTCTATCCGATCAGATCATGGTGGTGAATTTCAGAATGAAAAATTTGCTAAGTTCTGTGATGATCAGGGGATTGAGCATAATTTCTCAGCACCAAGGACACACAGCAAAATGGAATTATTGAGAGAAAGAATAGAACTCTATTGGATATGGCAAGGACAATGCTATCGGAATATGATCTGCTAAGGTATTTTTGGGCTGAAGTAGTCAACACAGCAAGCTACATTATCAACAGAGTAATGATCAGCCAATCCTAAAGAAGACTGTATATGAACTGTTCAAAGGAAAGAAACCAAAGATCAGCCACTTCATGACATTTGGATGTCCTTGCTTCATCCACAACAATGGAAAAAGGGACATTGGTAAGTTGGATGCCAAATCAGATGAAGACATCTTCATGGGATACACCTCTAAACCCAAAGGCTATAGAGTATTTAATAAACGCACTTTATTAATTGAACAGTCTGTACATATTATTTTTGATGAAACTAACCCTTCCCTGAGAAAGGAAGAAGATAGTGATAATGATGATGCAGATGAACTGTCCAAGAAACTAAAGAATACATCAATTGAGGACAAGGATGATCCACCTCTGGAAGACATGCAACAAAAGGAAATTACACATGAAAATCTTCCAAATGAGTGGAGATATAAGAAAGATCACCCACCTGAGAATATTATTGGTGATCCATCTATTGGGGTAAGAACAATAGGTAACATGATACCCTGTGATTATTTAGCATTTGTTTCTCAAATAGAGCCGAGGACAGTCAATGAAGCTCTTAGTGATGAATCTTGGATCTTGGCCATGCAAGATGAACTAAATCAGTTCAAGAGAAACCAAGTATGGTCACTTGTTCCTAGACCATCAGACCATCCAGTTATTGGCACCAAATGGGTGTTCAGGAACAAATTGGATGAGGCAGGTGTGATCTTAAGAAACAAGGCCAGACTGGTGGCTCAAGGCTATTCCCAAGAGGAAGGCATAGATTTCGATGAAACCTATGCACCTGTAGCTAGACTTGAGGCTATTAGAATATTACTAGCATATGTATCAGCATTAGACTTAAAACTATTTCAAATGGATGTTAAATCTGCATTCTTAAATGGTTTTATAAAAGAGAAAGTTTATGTGGAACAACCCCCGGGTTTTGATGACACAGAATTTCCTAATCATGTTTTTAAACTTCATAAGGCATTATATGATTTAAAGCAAGCACCTAGGGCCTGGTATGAAAGGCTTAGTTCTTTTCTTCTAAATCATGGTTTCAGTAGAGGTCAAGTAGATAGCACTCTATTGTAAAATCAAAAGTTAAAAGCATACTACTTGTACAGATTTATGTAGATGATATTATCTTTGGATCTACTGATGAATCCCTTTGCAAGTACTTTGAAAAGTTGATGCAGGGAGAATTTGAGATGAGCATGATGGGCGAGCTCAATTATTTCCTTGGATTGTAAATCAAGCAAGGAAAATATGGCACCCACATCTGCCAAGCAAAGTACACTAAAGAACTCTTGAAGAAATTTGGATTCGATAACACCAAGCCACTGTCAACACCCATGAGTACATCAACAAGGATGGACAGTGACAAAGATGGTAAGAAAGTAGATCAAAAGATCTACAGAGGTATGATAGGTTCATTGCTTTATTTAACAGCTAGTAGACCCGATATTCTATTTAGTGTATGCATGTGTGCTAGGTATCAAGCAGATCCTAGAGAATCTCATTTAATCTCTGTAAAAAGAATATTTAGATACTTAGCTAGAACTCATGATTGGGTCTGTGGTATCTAAAATCCTGTGAAATTAGTTTAGTAGGATACTCTGATGCTGACTATGCTGGATGCAAAGTAGATAGAAAAAGCACCAGTGGTTGTTGTCAATTTCTTGCAGGGTGTTTGATATCCTGGTCATCAAAGAAACAAAATTCAGTGGCACTGTCTACAGCTGAAGCTGAGTACGTGGCTGCTGGAAGTTGTTGTACACAACTCCTATGGATAAAGCAACAACTTGAAGATTTTGGATTAAATATCAAATCGATTCCACTATTGTGTGACAACACCAGTGCTATCAATCTCACCAAAAATCCAGTCCAACATTCAAGGACCAAACATATTGAGGTTAGATATCATTTCATTCGTGATCATGTTGCAAATGGTAATATTGAAATATCCTTTATTGATACAAACGGTCAGTTAGCTGACATTTTCACAAAAGCCTTACCTGAAGAGAATTCACATCTCTTAGAAGGGAATTGGGCATGTGTAATTTGTGAAAAGATCTCTATTTAAAACTGGCATATAAATTTTCAGAATTAAGTAAACTTTTCCCTCCATGGTTTTAAGCAAAAGAAATTCAAATTATCTTTCCTGACCGCTCTTTTATTAAAGTCGGTTTGAATAGTCAAACTCTCTTGTCGTTTTCTGCCGCCTTTTGGCGCCTCACTTTCCGAAGCATTATTTAATTACAAAAATCAATGTGGGAACGATTCATTTCCCATCTTCTACCCTTTTTCCCTTTTTGTCTGGTTGCCTGAGCCGATGCCCTAACAACTTTGACATCGACTCTCTGCAAGTTTGAAGCTTCTCTCTTCTTCCCGCAAAATTTCTTGAGGGCTTTCACTCCTTCCTCCTTCTCAACCCTCCAGAAACTCTGTTCACCTGATCCCATGGCCGCATCCGTCATCTCTGGAAGTCTTGGGGGCTACAGCGCTGAGTTCCTTACTCCTGAACAGCAGGAGGGGTTCACTTTTGTGAAGACGAGGTTTGTGGGAACAAGGGAGGGGATATAGCTGATCTCGAAAAGAATGACATGCATAGTGTAGTGGCAGCAATGAGCAGGATGCAGTGGATAGGAATCACCACCTTCTCCGAGGCAAGCTTTGCAGACCTCGTGAAGGCCTTATATGTATGCTTAAGATCAGAGGCAGACGGGTCCCTGGTTTCATCTGTCAAGGGAACCTAGATTAAAATAGATCATGAGTTATTGCATTGTTGTTTGGTGTGAAGACATCCGGCACAGTGGGGTTCACACCGTGGACGCCCAAACCAAGGTCTTGGCATTGTAGGACCAGGGTTCAGACTGAGAGATGGTAAACTAGATATTAATCAGTTGAATGCTTCCACTGCCTCCTTCATTTCATAGTTTGTCAGATTTTGGTTCCCAGAAGTGCAACTTTCTCCTCCTGTACCAGGGCAGATTCGGATATGATGTTCTGGGCCATACAGAACAAGGAAATTAACATGGCTGAAGTAATGCTAGAAAGGATGATTTTGCTCGTGATCAGATTTGGGACACCAAGAGTAAGCTCAACGTATCTTTGCCTTATGCTCACTTGCTTACCAAGGTTTTCAAACACTTTGGTGTTGACTTGTCTGGGGCAGTAGTCGAGAAGATGGGCCAGAACATTAGGTCCAGAAATCTTAGAAAAAGCGGTTTCTCACTGGGGTATGGACCTCCTAGGCTGAAGCCGAAAGTGGTAGCACCAGCAGCAGTGGCAGTAGGAGCACCAGTGACCGCATCAGAAGCAGTAGAGGCATCAACAGCAGCAGTAATACCGATGCACCTGAATCAGAAGTACTAGCTGAAGTTGCATCCGTAGCTGAAGAGGCTCCAGAATCATCAGTTGCAGTAGAATTGGAAAGAGAAAGTGCAGAGGAAGTCTCAGTGGCACCTGCAGGAGCCATAGTGAAGAAGCTGTGGCATCCGGCCACCTTGAAGAAGCAGCTGTAGAAGTGCTTCCAGCCTTGAGGAGTAAAATGTTAGTGAGCCTCAAGTATCAGAATCCGTGCAGTGGGCCACAATGTTGAAGTACCAGTGATGGAAGAAGCTCCCATTCAGAGGGAGCAAGGAAGTTTTACAGAAGATGCTCCTATTGAGGGGGAGCAGTCTGTCATTCAAAAATCCCAGAAGAAACCTCTGTTCCAATGGCAGATACCTCTGATCTAGGGACTTCATTTGAAGTAAATGAAGGCATACCTCAGGGGAGAGCACTGAAAACCCCCCAGAAGAACATTTCTGAGATGGGGAAACAGCTAGCTCCTCAGAATCTGATGAGGATGCCAATTGTGATGGAGTTCAAGCGCCTGTGAACCAAGCCAAGGAGAAGGGAAGGAAGTTACTCCAGAACTTCCTCTTCTTGTAGATACTCCATTTCAAAGGACTCAGAGGCAGAAGATTGTGATACAACTAAAGCCTGTCATAGAAAGACTGGATATTCAAGGAGAAATCCTGTGCTCTTTGCAGTCCGATGTTAATTCAATTTTCATGAGCCAGGCCTCCACCTCAAAAGAGTTGTTTTCTGTAAGGAATGCAATGAAATGGTTCAATAAGGAAATGGGATCCATGAAGGCCTTACTTTCAGAAGTTCTGCAAGTTATAAAAGCTCAAGCTCCTCCATCCTCTGAGCCTCCTTCATCAGCTGCAGAAATGGCAGGGCCATCTGTGGTTTCAGCAGAAGTACCTTTGGAGTTAGGGCCATCTGGGCCATCAGTTCAGGAGCAAGGGCCATCAGGGCCTCCAGCTGAAGGGTCAGAACCATCCGAGCAGACAGGGAGCAAGCAGATTCCAGCAGAAGAACCTGTTGTAGATCCAGTGCTCCCAACTTCTTCTCCTTCTCAAACCCCTGCTCCTCCATCTCCTCCTTCAGCCTCCACTGCTCCACCTACACCTCCAACCTTTAAGCAACCACACCCTAGAATCATCTCCTCACCATCACCTTTTTCCTCTCAATCCACCTCACCTCCTGCATCTTCAACTCCATCTTTTCCACCTCCTTCTATCCTTGAGGTTCCTCCAGCCTCATCATCAGCGGAGCCTCCTCCTCTGGTCCCTCATCATCAACTGGACCATCTCCTCACACTTCTTCTTCTCCACCATCCCTTCTTCATCCTCATCTTCCTCCCTCCTTCATCACCATCATTCCAGAAGGATCCCAAATTGATGGTCCCTATATGAGCCCCATCAAAGACGAATTTGAGGACACTATTCTTGGCTCTGTTCTCAAAGTTGGCCAGCATATTCATGCTCTGATCCCTCTTGTCCTCCCACTAAGAAAGAAAAACCTCTTCATCTCTTAATTCATTGTATCCTCCCTTGTGGTTTTCTCTCACAGAGGTCACTAAAAACATGCCTCTCTACAGGGAATACCTCACTAAGGTTGTCTTTGCCACCCTCTTCAATCTACCTTTCCTAAAAATTTCTGACCATCTTCAAACCATCCTACCTTACACCTCTCTTACCAAGGTTGTCAAGGCCAAGATCTTCTCTTCTGCTCAATCCCTATCTGAAGAAGAATGGGCACGCTCAAATAAGGTCCTCTACAACAAGTTTCTCTCTGCCAAATCTGAAGTGTTTCCTCCTAGGGATCACTCTCTCACCTTGTCAGAATGGTTTCTGCTCCACCATAACAACTCCTGGGCTCCCTTCATCCAGAAAGAGATCAAGATGATCAGGCAATTCAACATGTTTAATGATTATAGGTATCTTCATCGCTTACCTGAAGTCCAACTCAGTCAGTTCAAGCAAGCCATCCAAATCTTGGACCTGAGGTTGACACTGCAGCAATTCAAGTGGACTTTGCTACTCTTCAGCTGCCAGAGGCTACATATCTTCCTCCTCTTCACTCTTTGCTCATGGATACACCAGTGGGCTCAGTCATTTTTGATCGTTTTGCGCGAGTGATGGGCAGAATCAAAGTTTAGAAGGGCAGTGTGGTAGCTTTCCTCAGATTTATCTTCAGGGAGTACCACCTAGGCCACATCCATGCTGAGATTCTAGCCCCTGCCTTGTCAGAATGTGAAAGACTGACACCTGCAGGTGGGCCAAGTTCTATCCCCTATCTGCTCAACAATTGTCATACAAATGTAACTTTAGTCAGGGAAGGCCGCCCTCCTATCTCAGCTGCAACCTTTTTGGATATGAATTCCCTCCACCTTGTAAATGATCCTCTTCAAATTGGGTGGAAAGGTACAAAGTTTATGTCGCCATGCGCTAGGAATTGAAGCATAGGCAGATCTTCTATCCTGTTTCCCTTAATAGTTTCTTGCATGTGCTAGCTTTGAAAAAGTCTCTTTCTACAAGCACTCCTTGGACAGAGATCCGTACATTGATTTCCTTGAAGCTCAGTTGGTCCTTCACCACAAACAAATGGCTCCCTCTATGGGACCAAATTATTCTGTTGGCCCTGGACCCTTCAAGATGTACTTTGAGAAGCAGGAAGAGCAGGCCTAGGAGATTATTTCTCATTTTGCCTCTCTTTTATCCCCTGCTTATTACTTACCTATACCTCCTCAGAATGAATGAATGACATTGGCTTTCTGCTTATCTTTTCTCTTCATTCTTTGTCTCAGATTATCTTTTTGCTTAATGACAAAAAGGGGGAGAAAAAATACTTAGCATATCTAAATAATTCTAGAAATATTCACTTTTTTTTAGTAATCATGCTTATTGTTAAGGGGAGAAAAATACTTAGCACGTCTGAAATACTTTTTGCAAATATTCAGATCCTTTATTCATGCCTATTGATAAGTTTTGTCATCACCAAAAAGGGGGAGATTGATGCTCAGTCTGTCCTCATGTACTTTTTAATTACATATTTATTTGGTGATTAACAAAATCAAACAAAAATTCTAACATATTTTTCATAAGTCTTAAGTACAGGAAAATATACTAAGATCAATCAAGCCAATATTGGTAAGCATTACCTCACTGAAGCATTTATCATGTCAAGTTCATATTTCTCTAAGTCCACATCGACTTCTGTTGAAAGTCACAACGACTTCTTTACTGTGACATCGTTTGATTAACAAACAAATCGTTCTCACAACGATTCTATAAGTCCTAAACGATTTCTTCAGAACTCGTAACGACTTGCTCGCCATAACGATTTCTTTAGAATTCGCAACGACTTGCTCGCCGTAACGATTTCGTAAGTTATCATAACGATTTCTTTAGAATTCGCAATGACTTGCTCGCCGTAACGATTTCGTAAGTTATCATAACAATTTCTTTAGAATTCGCAATGACTTGCTCGCCGTAACGATTTCGTAAGTTATCATAAAGATTTCTTTAGAACTCATAACGATTTGCTTTGTGCAACGATTTCTTTAGAACTTATAACGATTTGCTTTGCACAACGATTTCTTTAGAACTCATAACGATTTGCTTTGCGCAACGATTTCTTTAGAACTCATAATGGTTTGCTTTGCGCAACGATTTCTTTAGAACTCATAACGATTTGTTAAGTGTTCATAACGATTTCTTTGATGAACATATAAACTTGCTTCCTATAACGATTTGCTCTCTATAATGACTTGTCAGTACTCATAACGATTTCATAAGTCATATAGACAACGACTTTATGGTTTATATCGACTTGACATTTATCTTATCTCATAAAAGCGTTGAATAGTCAAAGTCTTCTCTTATCTGTCTGACTGCTGTGCATTTAATAAAGACAGAACGTATCTCTGCATGCATGCAGATGATATCTTTATTATTGTGCATATTCTGTCAACATCTTTTAGAACAAGCTTATTTGGATTGCTATTTTGGTGAATACTCGCATCAACGTCTACTGAAAACAAGAGACAGCCTAGCTGTCTACTGTTCTAGCATTTAATGTGTGCAGGGTCCTAAAGACATTCTGTCATACAACGTTAGACCTATAGACGCCAGAAGACCCTATCTCTTTGCGTGCTCAAAAGGATAAAAGATTGTTGAAGCTTCCAAATGTCAAGCAGTCTAACGTCTACCAATCTAAGAGACAACGGTTACTTCAACGACCATATTTCAAAAGGAGATATAAAACAAGACATAAGTGAAGATGATGGGTACTGAGCGGTGAACAAGCATCTCGCATACGAGCATTCAAATCCTTCTACAAGTCTAGAGCCAAGAATCTCATTCCTCATCACCTTTAGCTCTTCGCTCTCTGTACTGTAATAGAATTTCAAAGAGAGCCCGTGTAGTTCTGAGAGTGTGCCTTGTTAGATCTTTTGCTCTCAGTGCTTGTTGCTTCAGATCTTGGCTTGTAAAGCTTGATCTAGGGGCTTGAATTCATTCTATTCTCTTTGTGGTGTTTCCCTTCATGTGTGAAGCAGACCTTGGGATCCAGGGTGCTGTTTCCCTTCGATTGTTAAGGAAGACCTGGTGGGGTATCCAGGGTGCTGTTGTTCTCTTCTGGTGTGAAGGAAGACCAGCTGTGCTGGTGTTGTAGTGTCCATAGGGGGACGTACCCTAGTTAGTGAAAACCTGAGTTATTGCTCAGGGACTGGACGTAGGACTCCAAGGAAGGAGGTCGAACCAGGATAATTCTTTGCGTTGTGTGATTGATTCTTTGTGAGTTTGTTGTTGATACTAACTATTACTAACCAACATCGAAGATTGTTTTTGTGTATACTTTTACGTACAGGTGTCATCTAGATAGATTTTTAAAAGACCCATTCACCCCCCCTCTGGGCTTGTCACTGGGCAACAAGGCAAGAGAAGCAAGTGCATTAGCCAGAATGTTTTGGTTGCGAGGACAGGGACCAAAATTAGTTTGGAGAATAACTTAGCATAGGCTGAAGAGAGTTTCTTGATAGGCTTGAGGTTTGATCGCGTGTGTGATATTTAGTGAGCACTTGGCGAAGGTATTGACTATCATCTACATTCGAAATGGGTGACACCATGGAAGTTGCGACCTTAGTTCGGTCACATGACTTCATATTCAGCTATTGATAACAGGAATGCTAGTTCACAAGCCTGCGAAATAGTGAGCCCTTCAGGTGATAGGAGAACAATCCTGATACCCTTACCATGAGAATTCAGAGCTCCACATCAAATGTAATGTTTACATAGGATCAGACTGGTTAAGGGACATTAGTTCCTCATCTGAAATTCTGAATGGACAGGATCAAATCGAGGGATAGGGTGATGAGCGTGTCACATCCTACTCTATACTATTTTCGGAGGTGACATAAAAGTCAAGATAATGTGAACAGGATGCTGTCCATATTATACAGAGTGTAGCGGAATAATATATTCATGAACTGATAGTTTCACACTTAATAATACACAACTTAGGTGGCAGTAAGTTTACTAATTTTATGATTCACTCGGCGCACATCCTCTGGGGAGTCAGTCCCATCTGAGATACCTGAAAGGAAACTAGGATTCATGAGCAATTATGCCCGGTAGGAAATTGCCATCAACAATAACAATACGTATGATAGAGTGTGAAGAACAATATGTATACCAGTCACTGGGAAGATACAACTGCCATACATAATGATAAGAAATTACGGGTCAATGAAAATATTATAGTAGAGTTTACCCGAAACCAACATAATAAAATTCATGCCATAATACAATTCATGGAATGTAGACTAATTTAGTAGTAGGCGGTGTTATGACAGACACCCATAGATCCATTCTGATGGGTACAATTCGAATAGACCGTTCAGTGGTCGAGTTCGGGTGCTCCTCCCAGGACTGCTCGACCCCATTACACAAGCATGGTCCCCGTAGAGTCCGAAGACCCAAGGTGTCATTATTTCCATTTGATCAGCCTTTTAATATGGTTCAGATAGTTCTCGAAATAACATTAATATGTTAAAGCAAGACGAGTAGAAGAGTACAATGATCGCATGCCAATAAGGCTAGCTAGTTAGGTTGGTCCATGTGTAAGTAATATAGATTTATATAATATCTGGAAAAAGACACAAGTTGGATAGTATGTCAAAATTCAAGAGGAAATCGGTCGACTAGAAGGGTAGGGCGTGTTGACTTCTTTTTCAATAGGAGAGGGACTCCCTTGAGAAGTCATAAGCATTTTATCATTTTTTTCCCGGGCCTTGGATTTTTAGAATTCTACTAGGTTATTTAAATTATGAGATTTTCAGATAGACTAAATTGTGAGAGATTAGAAAGATGCATTATTGATGGAATCACCAAAATCACGATTTTCTTCTTCGATGGGATAGTTGACTTTTTACTAGTAGGAGATATGATGTTTTTTATATTTTTTTGATTCAAATGGGGGGTACTTCCTATTTATATGTAATATCTTAGTATAAACATCAAATTATAACATTTCAGTTTCGCAGGTTTTCTGTTGACATTTCAGAAGAATCAGTCATGTCTGAAAACACAAGGTCGTCGGCCGAGCAGAAGGAATCAGTCGATCGAAATAACTAAATCGGTCGACCGACAGGAAAGATCGGTCCATGACCTAGCCAGTAGTTGTTGCTGGGTTTTCAGGGAAAATCGTCGACCGAAATAATAGGGTCAGTCGACCAACCTAGCCAGTAGCTGTTGATGGGTTTAAGACTGACCCGAAAATACACAGGTTGAAATCACACCACTTTTTCTGGCTGGGAATGGAATAAACAAGCAGGAATGAAAGAGTAAGAGCTATACTATAGTTGTACCTACTTTTCAAGGAAAGTGGTAGGCCTTAAGCCCCATATCTATCTTCTTTTTCTCTCTCAAGTAGGTAGAAAAGGAGGGGATCAGTTGACCAAAATATCGGTCGGTTGACCGATTCTGACGATGCTTACAAAATTGGTTTATGCCTTTCTGAAATGATGAGTTGAGGGCTTAAATGAGGGGTTAAGGGTGTAACTGGGTACAAGAGTCCCTCATTTTCAAGTGTTTGGAATAAGGCTACTTAGATAAGTAACACTCGGAAATGAAGAAGAGGAAACGAGATTTCCTACCTCTGCGAGAAGGTGATGACAATACTCTTAAGAAACAAAGCTCCCGGAGCTCCCTCCAACCAGCACCTAGCTTCCTTTCCTTCTCCTTCTTCCTCAGCTCTTCGGCTGAAAAGAGCAGCAGCAGACGAAGCAGCAGCAGCAAGTAGCCATTCTGGCTAAGGATCAATCTGATCTTATAGTTCTTGTAGAGTTTATCCGCGTGCGAGATTGCAACAACAGCTGGATGATGGTGATTAAATCTTCAGGGAGATTTTGTAGCACCCAAAAAATTTATTAATTAAAAAATTAGAATAAATTGAAAATAATAATTTAATATTCTTGAAATAGTAAAAATGTACGTATCAATGTCATATGTACGTAAACACATTGAAATTTTTTTGTAAAAATTATAGTTCAACTCTATAATACTCACAAATAACCCATAAAGAAATTCATGCAAGGATAAATCCAATTGGCCAAGTTTAAGGCATTTTGCGACTTATTATAGTAATAAGGGAATAAGTCGGATAATTACTATCATAGGTACTTAAGTGAGTCCAAATTAAATAAAAATCATGGATGGACTTCAAACAATGGGTATTGATACCCAATGAAATAAATGGGCCAAAGGATGTTTTTTGGGCCACAAATAAATTCATGCTAATAAAATAACACGAAATTCGAAAATATTCACTAATGGACTATGAAAGGGTAAATTCTCACCCAATAACCTCCATTGAACTTAAAACCAAGCCCAAATTAGGGTTAACACCTATGTGAGGTTTCCATAATCTTCCCATCACAAACTAGGGAGAGAAATACTCCATTGAAGGAAGGATGCACCCAAACTCGTACCTAATGGTTTCCTAATCTAATTAGGCAACTAAAGACCTATCCCCCTTTAAATAAGCCCCATCTTTCCCATGGGATAACCCCTAGGGTTTCTGAGGTTGTGCTTGGAGGCTGTGGTGGCTGGAGATCTTGGGGAGGAAGCTGGAGCAAGAAGCAACTTCGTGCTCATCTCACCTTGCAACCTGCAGACAAGCCCCTTCAAGATCCATCACCAAAGGTTAGTAAAACCTCGACCAAACCATGCAAACCATATATCCCTGGAAAGATATATGAGTTTAGTTTCTTATGGACTATTTTTTTCTAATTTCTATCTAGTAGATCGTGAGTATTAGGCATTCTCCTCTAAATGGTCAGGACTAGGGCTTTTTGGGGAACGAATCTTATTCAACCCAAAAGGTAGGTCATCTCGATGCCAAACTTTAATTAAACTCGTTCATGCATGCATATATGTGTATAGATCGTGTTCTTACTATTTTCCTCATTTTATATCATGTGAGTTTCCCGAATTAAATCTAGTATCATCATACGTTGTGTTGTCTTAATAAAACCTTGACCTGTCTTACGAGTTTGATATCTCTCTATGGAGTCATTTTCAGACCAAGCACTTAACATATAACTTGTTTCCCCATGAGTCTAATTTCATTTGGCACTAGTTTCCCCAAGTTTCATTGTCTGTACAGAGAGTATTAGCCCGTACATGAGTACTGTGTCAGATTCACGTAGATAGTCACAATACAACTTGTTACCCTACCAAACGACTTTTGTTTCTCGATTACTTGTTACTTTACATTGTGTAGAAAATCCCTCTAACTAACAAAAGTTGTTTCATCTGATTTGGATCACCCTAGCATTAGTTTTGATTTTTCAAACATCCTTGTGTCAAACAATCCAGTCGGAGTTGAAATAGGTGGAAAAGACAACTCAAACATCATATTTAGGTAGCAACAGGTCGACATGTCGCTACCAGAATGCGACAACATCATGGTTGCGACCCATACCAAAATTGAGACAGCTTCATGGTCTTTTTTAGAAGGTGACAAGCATGTTTAGAAGGCGACAGGCAATGTGTCACCTTCTGCCTATGTCCACTTAACAAGCCATAACTTTTCCTATAGATCTTGGATTGACGAGCCGTTTTCTTTGATAGATTCCTCATTCAAAGAGCTTAAAGATGGTATATTCATGTGTTAGATTTACATAAAAAATCAATGAATTATGACCTGAGGAAGTGAAGGGATGGGACTACATTTGTCTTCTAAGGGGCATACACCTTGGTTTCCGTCGTTTTGTATCATTCTTTGCATGTATGAGTTTGATCTATTCTAGGAAGATTCAAGAAAGTCTTAACATGCATTTATCAACCCATATCAAAGTTAAAACATGTTTACATGATTTTTAATTGATCTTAAGCTCATGATCATGCTCTCTACCTGCTGATTATTCACTTTCTTGTCTTGTTATCGAACTTGCCAAAAACACATTGCTACTTGCTAAAATTGGTCATGCATGATTAGTATTTATTGATTTAGCATTCATAATACTTATCATAATTGGAGTTTTCATAAACGAAGTTTCCATAACTAGATATTCCATAATCGGATTCACACACACGCACTCGAGCGATTCTCACCGCGCGGCATGTGCATGCATTCTAGCACGATAGGAAAGCCCCATCTTGACTTGTGGTGAACTCTCCATCAGATATTCTATGGCGGTCCTCGTCATTGAAACTCGTTAACCTAATAACGAGCTTGCCCCGACTTCACCTCCAGCAAACGAGCTGAAGCACATGTTTGTAGAAATATAAAGAAAACAACTCAATATATATAAGACTGTCACATCTCACAAATATTTTCATGAAATATACATAGCCATTTTCTCAACTGTAGCCAGACACAAGTACAACAACCTGGGGCATACCCGAGGTGAACAGAAAAAGAAGATTACACTGCTGGTGGTGTAGACCCAACTCTGCTACGGTACGGCTACGAACTAGAAGAAGGGTGAGAAGCCTCCTACTCTCCCTCACCTGAAAGAAGTAGGGGTGATCCTTGCAAGTCACTGGTTCAATAGGGAAACTCCCCCAAAAGCTGAATAAACTAAATTCACAACGTAAACGTAACAGAAGCAAGAAGCTACACTAGGCAATTTATAGAACTATCTACGCAGGATATTAAAGCTGTAAATACTAATTACCACATGCTATTATCAAAATCAACCTTTAATAAATAAACGGAAAACCTCGTCCAAGTGTACATGCTAAAGTAGGAAAATGCTACACTCGGGTCACGAAGATTGGTTTGTGACACCAGCAACTAACCCAGACAAACCACACAGAACTACCTCTCAGTCTTGCAGCCACGGATGAAAGGTCCAGTTGCCGCTCCACTAGAACAAGCTAAGAAACTGTGGAGACCACCCAACACCACTCCTACGGACCACACAGCCGCAGGCCCATGCCTAGCACCTTTAGGGACTTCGGCCCGGCTCCCTAAAGTGAGGCACTGGAAAACAAGACCAGTTGGGGCCCAATACGTCTACTGGTGTCTATAAACCCCAACCACGAGCGCGCTACAAGTGACAAACACAAACTCTCAGAAGTCGTTGTCCCACTGCCGTCTTTCCCTTAGATGGACGTACAACTCTACACAAGAATGAGGGTGTCCAGAAAGACGACACAAACCTCGACGGTACACAAGTACTGGGACAAGCCCTGAGCACTAACATGCATGGCTCACACAAAATGTGGGGCTTCCGACTAGAGAGGTAACCATGGTAAGCATTGCCACGCACACACAAACCATGTGAACACCGCTCAAACCACGTGAACAACACGTTCCTCAAACTTCACAAGTGCTGATGCATCGCTTACCACTGTTATGCATATAATTTCGATAATTCGATAACCACATAATTATGCACAAGCCCATTGCCATCGGAATCCAGAACATGACGGGGTCCACTGTCGCCTTCAGAATGTGATGCCTCAATACGGCGCGTTCTGAAGAAGAATGCGATGGTTCGGGCTGTCGCATTCTGAATGCGACAGTCAGTCCGTCGCCTTCACAGACAGTGACCTAAATCCGGGGTTCCATCTCTGGAATCCATTCAAACCACCCTAAAACCCAAGTATTCACGCTCAAACCACTACACTAACATGGTATCTACCATCTATAACAGATATAATAGGCTAATCATGCTTTTCATGCAATTCACGATGAGAAACAGAGCATAATCTCCCTACCTTCATGAAGAATGTGAAGTACGGCGATGCCCCGGTGTTCTCCCGTGCCGTAACACGTCCTCGCTGCGAGAGCACGCCAAAAACTACACCAACACCTCGAATCGCCCGAAAATCCACAAATCTTCTCTCCCTGGCCGAACAGAGCTTGCTGGGCTCTATTTGGCTAACCTAGGTTAAAACACTTCGGAGTTTAGAACGTGATGTACCGTTTCCGTTGCGACCTGAACGCGACGTAGGAGGCCGTCGCCTTCCCAATGCTGACATCAGTAAGCCGCTCAACGCGCGACACACGGTGCACATGCAGACAAAGACTTTTAAGTGGCAGTAACCAGAACGTGACACCCAAGACCGTCGCATTCAGAACGCGACGTCTAGCCCTGTCGTGTTCACAACCAGTGAACCAGTGGGTGTTTTGGGCCCAACTGTCGGCCCACAAAGCCTAAAAATCTGCGTAAACACTTGGAACACACAGCATAGGCCACACACTGGCCTCCACAACCACTAAGCCACGATCTGAACGGTCAATGCGCTACATTACTATCACCTAAAGAAATTTCTTTCGAACTTTAGGAAGAAGAGCTCAACACAAAAATTTTCAATTAAATAGGCATGGTACTATTATCTAAAAGAATTAAAGGCTTACTCAAACAAGTATGGATTCACTTTCATCATTTCCTCTGCCAACTCCCATGTGTCTTCTCCGCCCTGCCTATTTTCCCATCTGACTTTCACTAATTCAATTTCTTTATTTCTCAGCTTTTGGTCTTGTGCCCTGTAATCTGTACTAGATATCCGGCTTTGTCATGTCTGGCTTCAAATCATCTCTCTGATAATTGACCACCTGGCAAGGATCTCAATATATCTTCTGAACATTGAAACATGAAACACATCATTGAAATCTACCGAGAGATTCAATCTGTAGGCTGTTTCACCAATTCTTTCTAATATCTGGAATGGACCAACATATCTTGGATTCAACTTGCCTCTCTTGCTGAACCTAAGTTCACCCTTGGTAGGAGAAACCTTCAGAAATACATAATCACCGACTTCAAACTGTAATGGCCTGCATTTGGTATCTGCATAGCTCTTCTGACGACTCTGTGCTGTTTGAAGCTTTTCCTTGATAAATTTAACCATTTCTGCACATTGCTGAATCAACTCTGGACCCATAACCTATTTCTCACCTACCTCATGCCAATTCAATGGTCCTGCACGGTCTGCCATACAAAGCTTCATAAGGTGCCATTCCAATACTCGCATGATGACTGTTGTTATATGCAAATTCTACCATAACCCAAATGGTGCTCCCAAGTGCCTCCCCATACCAAACAACAAGCTCTCAATATATCTTCTATAGTCTGAATTGTTCTTTCTGTCTGGCCATTTGTCTGTGGATCATAAGCTGAATTTTACCTCAATTCTGTGCCAATCACTCTCTGCAAACTCCTCCAGAAACCTGAAGTGAACCTGGGATCTCTATCTGAAACAATAGTAACTAGAATCCCATGCAAAGGTACTATTCTATCTACATACAATCTGGCTAATCTATCCACAGTCCATGACATGCTCACTGCCAATAACTTGCAAACTTGGTCAATCTGTCTACAAAAACCCAAATACCATTGTGACCTGCTGCTGTCCTGGGCAAACCAACTACAAAATCCATGGCGATATCATCCCATTTTCACTGTGGAATGGGCAATGGCTGTAATAATCCTCCTGGCCTCTAGTGCTCTACCTTCACTTGCTAACATACTGCACATCTTGCTATAAATTCTGCAATTTCTTTCTTCATATTAGGCCACCAGAAATGCTTCTTCAAATCTTGATACATCTTGGTACTTACTAGATGGATGGTGCATATGGACTTGTGAGCTTCCTCTAACACTTTCTATCTGACCTCAGCATCTGTTGGCACATACAACCGACCCTTAAGTCTGACCACACTATCATCATCAAGTGTAACCTCCTCCATTCTCACAATATCAACTAAATTTTCATCTGTTCTCTGCGCTTCACTATCTTCCAATACAAGGAGGGCTCCACTGCACTGTTTGCTAACACTGCTCGCCGCTGACTATTTGGCACAAACAATGAATTCTCTGCCACATCCTCATACAATTTCCATTCTCTGATCATCATCTGATTCATAACTACCTTTCTACTTAGTGCATGTGCTACAACATTAGCTCTACCTGGATGATATGCTAAGCTGAAATCATAATCTTTCAAATATTCCATCCACCTGCACTGCCTCAATTCAAATCTTTCAGGGAGAAGATGTACTTCAAGCTCTTGTGATCAGTGAATATCTCAAATCTTTCACCATACAAATAATGCTGCCAAATCTTCAGTACAAACACAACAGCTGCCAGCTCTAAATCATGTGTCGATAATTCTCTTCATGCCTTTTCAACTGCCTGGATGCATAGGCTACCACATTTCCATGCTGCATTAATACTGCTCCCAAACCTCTTCTAGACGCATCTGTATACAATACAAATTGCCACTACCTGATGGAATCTCCAATATAGGTGTTGTGGTAAGCCTCTTCTTTAACTCTGCAAAACCGCGCCTACAATCTGAAGACTATACAAAAGGTACTCCTTTCCTTGTCAATCTTGTTATTGGTGTTGCAATCTTCGAGAAATCCTGAATGAATTGCCTATAATAACCTGTCAAACCAAGAAAACTTATGATTTCTGACACTGTCTTCGGTTCTTCCCACTTCATCACTGCCTCTACCTTGGCCGGATCAACTGCAACACTTTCACCTGATATCACATGACCTAGAAACTGAATCTCTTTCTGCCAAAACTCACATTTGCTGAACTTGGCATACAATTGATGATCCCGCAAAGTCTGCAATGTAATCCTCAAGTGCACTGCATGTTCCTCTTCTGACGCTGAATACACCATATATCATCAATAAATACCACTATAAACTGATCTAGATAGGGGTGAAATATCATGTTCATCAAATTCATAAATGATGCCACCGCATTAGTCAACCCAAATGGCATAACAACAAACTCATAATGCCCATATCTGGTCATGGAAACTATCTTGTCAATGTCTTCTTCCTTAATCCTCAACTGGTGATATCCTAACCTCAAATCAATCTTGGAAAATACTCTGGATGACTGAAGCTGATCAAACAAATCATCTATTCTGGGAAGTGGGTATTGTTCTTAATTGTAACCTTGTTCAACTGCTTGTAATCTATACACATTCTCAAGCTGCCATCTTTCTTTATGAAAATAACATTGGTGCTCCCCATGGCGAATGACTGGGTCTAATGAAGCCTTTCTCTAATAATTCCTGCAATTGCTTCTTCAATTCCTTCAGCTATGCCAGTGCCATTCTGTAAGGTGCCTTTGAGATGGGCATACTGCCTGGCTGTAACTCAACTGTAAAATCCACCTCCCTGTGTGGAGCCAACCCTGGAAACTCATCTGGAAACACATATGCAAATTCTCGGACTACTAGTACCGTGTCTACAAACTTACCAGACTCAACTAGACTAACTGAAGTAAGGTACGCTACACACCCCGCATTAATCAACCTTTTAGCCCTAAGTGCAGAAATAATAAACTTAGGAGTGTAGAAGGGCATACCTTGAAACTCAAACACTGCTCCACCAGGCCTGCAAAATCTGACTCTCTTCTTTCTAAAATCCACCAATGTCCCATAGGCTTCCAACCAATCCAATCCCAAAATCACATCATAATCTTTCAACGAAAGTGCATACAGATTTGCTGTCATATGATTCCCCTGAATTACTATTGGAACCTCATCTAAGTAACATGAAGTAAGCATAAACCCACCAGAGGGAACCTCTACAATCAACTCCACACTGCCTTTCTTCTAAGGGATTTACCATACTATCCATGAAATCCTAAAAAATAAAGGATACGAAGCACCCGGATCAATCAACACTCTAGCAAAAATTCATAAAGGGTAATATACCTTCAATTAGGTTGGATGCCTCTACCTGAGCTCTGGTGACAGCCATAACTCGACCTTGCACACTCTAGAAGGGTGCACCTCTGCCTCGCTCTGCTGTTGGCTGTTGGAATGGCTGCTGCTACTGCTGTGCTCCTCTACCATAATTTTACTTCCGAGGATGCGGACATTTCTGGCTAAATGCCCTGGCTGACCACATGTATAACACCTAAAGCATGGAAAAGCTGCGGGATGCTCTGTTGTGCTCTGTTGCGACTCCTCCAGAGTTGGCCTGAAACCTCGGCCCCGTTGATAACCCTGCTGCCTGCCACCACCTCCTCGTCCTCCTCTGAATATCTTCTTCAGCTTGTTACCCCACTTGGCAAATCTAGATGATGATGAATCTCCTGAGGGTGTCGTACCCTTGCTGATGCCTGTAGACTGCTGAGGAAGCCGAAAACTGCCTGAACCTCCTAACTGAGACTGCCTAGCCTGAACAGTCCTCTCAAGTATGGCTGCTCTCTGCACTGCTTCTTCCACTGTCCTGCACATGATGGGAATCACTGATTATGGTCGCAAACCTCTAATGAAATACTCCACCATCATCGCATTATCAGTAAGCAATATGGGGCATATCTGCTCAACGCCATAAACCTCATATGGTACTCTAACACATACATATTCCCCAGTTGCAAAGTCCTGAACTGCTCCCTCTTTGCCTGTTGTATCTGAATTGGAAAGAAAGTGTCGTTGAATACTGTCAAAAACTCTGGCCAGGTGATGGTGTCCTCTTTCCTCCCTGCAAGCACTGTCTGTGTAGCAACCTGATATTTTAAGTAATTAAATAAATAGAAATAATGGGAGAAATGAATTAAGTAAAACCCAATAAACATCAAAGAGTAATGGGTTTGTTATATTGGTTCACTTAAAGGCTAATGGGCCAAGCTAGGAGTTAGATTATGGGCTGAGGAAAATACCCAAGAAATTCGTCACCCTAATTACATAGAAAATAGGAAAGGTAAATTAGGGTTTAAAAGTATGGCAATTAGCCATGAATGGCAAGCCAAATCGTCACCCACCATAGCAGCAACCTTCTAAAGGGTTTTCCCACTCCAATTGGGAGGGGAGATCACCAAAACATGGAAGGGAAGAGCTGGAAATCGCATCCCACCTTTCCTAGTTACACTAGGACATGGAAAAACCCTAAACATATAAGAACTCGTCCTAAAACTAAAGGGGAAGGTTCACACACTATTGGGGTCGGGGGGAGGCGGAGCTAGGGCATCAGGAACGGAGGAGAACGGCTGGAGAAGGGAGCTTCTTCCCCAACCGTGCTCTGCTGCGACCTGTGCACAACCCAAACTTTAAGCTTCACAAAAGTAGGTATTCTCGGGCCAAAGACAAATCTAAATCATCCTATCTGGTAGTGCAACTTGTCTACTTTCGTTTGCATGTGTTTTGCCCAAATTCCATCATGTAATTGTCGAGTTATAAGCGTTTTCCTATCGTTGCGCATATCTGTCCCGTTTCTTGTTCATGCTTGTTTACACGCCTTACAAGACAAATTGATTCGGTCCAAAGGCATAGATCACTTCTACTTGATGTCCTCTACAAGTTCCATGTTCATCACTTTGTCCCATGTGCCCTAGTTTGAGAGATATAAGTGTTTCATGACGATCGTTACATGTTCCTACGTTTTTTCTACATTTTCGGTCTGGAGCTTGAATCGCGACCGCTTCAGGCGACACGATTCAAGTGACTGGTATCACGTCGGCCTCCACCATCGCAATTACCTGAAAGGCGACAAGCCAAGTCGACACGTTTTGGGCGCGTCCCGCGCCTCAAACTGTGTGCCGTTGACCTGTCAGACGACCGCTGAAACGCGACCGCTAAGGTCGTCGCGTTTCGCTGTCTTTTTCCCGCCTCTGGGAAAGCACACTGTTCGGACATTTAGGGTTTCAAGGATGCGACGACCTCCGTCATTGCGTTTCTGACCCTTGATAAACGCGACCATGATACCCATCGCGATTTACCTGCATTATTCCAGCACCGAATTAACTTTATTTAAATGATTATTTGGACTATTTAAGCATGTGTATGCACTGTACAGTTGTGTAATGAATAGTAAACCATCATGTTATTAAAATTGATTTTGTGTCACATAATTCTTTAATTTAAACGATAATATGCACGATCATTCAGTGTTCATGATTCATACACATGCACACTTCAAACGATTATCCTTGCCATAAATTATGGAGAAAATACTTGAATAAATTATTTGGTAAATGCTTTAATAATTACACATTATTCCCCATTTGTTATAATGACATTGTTTTCCACTTTATTACGTGGTTTTGGAACCCCAATATCGCCACTCCACTATTCTGGAATTCCTATAGAACGTCGAGCAACTTGTTTCCTCTACACACTACTCTCTTGACAAGTTTGGAACCTCTCTATCGGACATTCCATTCTGTAGACAAGGGACCTTTTGTTAAGACCTCCGTAGACTCCGTACTCTGTGATTCCCTCATGGAGACCGAGCTGTTGTACCTAATGCCCATAACACCCTTAGGATCGATATGATCCAAATGGCTTTAGAATTTCTCTCTCATCTTGACTCACGCTGGACCTCTGGACCTGTACATAACATGGCCAGTGGAAGGGTAGTGATTCCATCTGACTGCCACACCAATTGCACATGTTGTGCAACTATTAGTATCTCCGTTTAATCGATGTTTTACGTGCATGACCTATAGTTCTCATCTATACTCTACTCGCTTATCTATTCACACTCTCTCTGCTATCTCGTCTATTCATCTAGTACTCTCATCTATTTCTTGGTACTCTCTATTGGCCATTGACTGATTGTCTAAAGATAAATATATAACTAATGTCTGACAATATATAAAGGACCCGTCAGGTCCTGGGAGGTGCACCCAAAGTGCTATTTGCCCGCGGAGTTAAATGACCATAGTGTTTGGCATTACACTCAATGCTATCTATCTCACTATCTAATGACAATCAAAGTGCTATACTATACTTGTGCTATTTTTACACTTTGTGCTATTATGCTATGGCCATCCTGCTCTGTGCTATATTTGGAAACGTGTGCTATTTCAATCACTTGCTATCGTGCTATCTCTTACGTTACTTGACTCTCTCGTCTATCATATAGTGACCCTGCTTTAGTACATTAATCATGTAAGTTTCCCCGCACCATGATATAAATCCTACTGGGCGTTGTCACTCACCCTACGTTATTTGTCTTTGTGTCTCAGGTGAGGCTGAGGAAAATGAGTACACTCACGAGGATGGGGAAGACCAGGAGTGATCTACGAGTGCCATGACGTCACCAAGTTATTCGAGATGTCTTAGTTAGTCTGTTATTTCCATTTTGCATTAGAGTCAATTGGCCCTATGTTATGGCTATGAGTTAGTTGATGTAATAGACAGTAGTTGAATTGTCAATAAAGTTATTTGATTTCGTATTATTAAATTGTCCAATGGTTTTTGTTGTCTATTCTACACTCTATACTCGCTTACTTGCAACTGCCTTACGTTCCAATATTCCGTGTCGGGGCGTGTAAGGCCCTCGAATTTTGCTGCATATTGCATGTAAATAATTCGTGTCGTATATGTACGTATGTATGTATCTACGTATGTATTAGTGGTATGCTTATGTGTGTATGTGTATAGCTTAGGTATAAATAATGTACGTAATGCTTGATGGTATGTGTGTACAAAACTATATAATTTACATTTAATATACATGATGTGGCATGGGTTTCTGCATGTTTTAGACTTCTGGCCGAAGGCCATATTGGCGTCATAGCATGACGTCGATGTGGTGTCAGCGTCCACCCTATGGACGCCAACACTAATCCCAGCGTCCAACGATGTGGACACCACTTCTCTGACCTGCATGCTTTGCAGAGCCCAAATTCCGGGAACAAGCTACCCCAACCATTGGGGACTGTCTCCAACGGTCTGAATGGGTTCACATCAGCATTTCGGGTCAGGAGAAGCCTCTCCCTATATCTAAACCCGAATTTGCTCCCCCAACCCTTCTCCTTGCCTTTTTACAAGAGAGAAGACAGAAAACCCTAGCTCGGAGCTGTGCAAGACTGACTTTGGAGGCTCCAATCCGGTGATCCAAGGCTTCATCCGGCGTTCTACTGCAACTGGAGGCTAGAGGGAACCAAGGAGAAGGCTTCCCACCACTGGCTGAGCACCTGCATCGACCAGAACTCGGAGGAGTGGCGTTTTGGAGGCTTCTTTGACACCCCAAGGAGAGCTTCACCAAGCTTTTGATCCCTTGGAGTGTACCTAAAAGGCAAGTACCCTACTCATAACGTCCCTGCTGTGTCTAGGTTGGTTTTACAAATTTTATGTATTTTTTCCTCGGTCCTAGACCCCCAAATTCACCCCATCTTTGGAGCTCGGGTCTGTGTTCTGCACAACCTGACATTAACGGCAATACCCATTGCCGCTAAGATCATGCTTAGCGTCCATCGATGATCCGCTAACATGAAATAACGGCCATAGCTTGCCGCCAAGTTCATCTGAGCAGAACAGCAAGCTGTTCTGCCCTTCTATACGATATTTTCGTATGTTTTCAAGATGAGGATATACTGTAAATCATTTATATGCTATGTATATTGTTGATGTGATGGATGTGGTGTGTGGATGGATTATCACGAATGATAGGACTTAATTATTTCATGAAGATACATGTGTGAGTTTTAATCTTGTTAAACCATGTTTGCATGATTTAAACAAGTCTAAATGCCCTAATTTGTGAGGATTATGCATGTGAGGTTCAGTCCATGTTCTAAATTTCTGAATTATTCCCATGCTGTTTGAATTATTGCAAAATTTGTTTAGGAAAAATAGAGATCATGCTAGGTCTGATAAATCTTCCATAAATTAATGGATTGTCAAATATTCGGAATGAATTTCATATTTCCATGCATGCTAGGGTTTAGACAGTAAGCTGCTAAGATGGTGATTTATGTACAATTCCATGTTAAGTTGAATGGTGGATGGCATGAGAAATGATGTTTGAATTTCTGAAATTTCGTTTTAGTTCAGAAAAATATGAAAATTGGCATGAGGAATCCTAAACCCGAAATTAACACGTGGTTAAAAGTTTCAGGTCATTTGGACCAGTATTTAATGTACTATGAATTTTTTGGTGATGTATGTAATTTATGCATGCCATGTGAAACAATTTGATTTAGGTGTAATCCGCCTGATCGGTGATATTTACCTGAATGTAGATTTTGAAATCTGTAGTGTCATGTTAGAAAAATAGAGAATGTGAATGTGAGAGAGAAAGTGAATAGAATGAGAGTGACATGTGTAAACCCATGTGTAAAATCGGTCAAAATGTGTAATGTGAAAATTGTGTCAAATGTGACACTGCTTCCGCAGAGGGCAGTGGAACCGTATCAGGAAAAGTCCCACTAAGAAGGTTCAATGTGTAAGTGACCCTAAGGGCATTAGGGGAAATCCTGAGGTGGACAAGTACCACTGATTAGGGTGGAGACTTGTTCTCCCGGCTGCGCAGTCAAGAGTCGCCATTGTATTGCCTAGATGGCGTCTATGTGATGTGATGTGGTTGTGTCCTTCTTTGGTGGTTTGGACTATGTTCACGCACTAATGTGAAAGTGTAATGTGAATGTGTAAATGTGCATGTGTTCATGTGTTAATGTGAAATTGAACTGTGTAATGTGTATGTGTAAAGTGCAATTTATGTGAATTGAAAATTTGTGTAAAGAAAATGTGAAACCAAAATGTGAGGATATGATATTGTAATCCATGTTGTGACAAATCTGAACCATGTTAAATCAGTAGCTTCTTATGTTAGGATCATTTTTATATGTGTAAAATGCCTAGAATCCATGCTAGGGACAATTACAAGTGTGCACAAAATCCATGTTTGGTTGTTCACAGTTTGTGTTTTAAATAACATTGTAGCTCTCATGTGTAGGGTTATGGTTGCTAATCATGTGAAAACCAGCAAGTTAAGTATGTAAAATGTTCTTGTACATGCACAAGAATGTGTAGATTCCATGCTAGGTGTGTTTTGTTCATGTACGTAGTATAATCATGCAAGTGCTTCTGTTTTTAGTTAAAATGCAAAGTAGAATTTCATGAGTAGGATGATTAGAGAACATGTGTTAGGAATTTATCTATAGGAAATCTGAAAGCATGCATCATGTGTTTACTTATGAATTATCATGGTTGTTATGCATTTCAAACGTTAAGCATGATACAGTTGAGTTTTTGCAATGGTGTGTGTAGAGCCTACTATGACATGTACGTGTATGGTATGAGTGGTGTTACTTGCTGAGTCTTTAGACTCACTACTTGTTTCGGCATACGGTGTAGTTGTGACGTGGCACCGTTGGAGGAGACGGTGGAGACGGACTCCGAGCGCGGAGATTAGTCTTTGGAGTACTTTGTGACTTGCATTTCATAGTATGTAATTTGAACGTTGTATTGCGTTATCATGGAAAGAATGTATATGGTGGACATCTATGTATTATTTTCAGCAATTTAAATTATGTGAACTTTTAAGTTCTTTATGTTTTGCAATTTCATGTATGCTAAATGTGGATGATGAATGAATGAAGACGTATTTCTTTTTACTTCCGCTACTCTGTTTCTTATATTCACGTGTATCTCAGCTGAATGTATTGTTGGGTAAAGGCCCACTGTGGCAACGCTCGCTATACCGACGGGGATTGGTATAACCACCGGTTTAATGAGGGCCGTCACAGGGCGTGACAATTAAGATGAGAGAGAACTTCTTTCCATCTGTCGATGAATGATCGAGAACATAACCGAAAAGCGGACCTGGTATATGCCCATGGAAGGCTATGACGTAATTCTGGGAGCCGACTGGTTTATCCACTTATGGGGCAAGCGTCGACTATAGAAAGGGAGAGTTACATTTAGTGATATCTCTAAGTTGTCATACACTGGGTTAGACATAAGACGGATGTCTCTAGTCTCTGCCATAAAGGCCCCAACATGATAAGGAAAGGTTGCTTTGCTTTCCTTGCGGCCGTTTTATAGTTGAAAAGAAGGGTTCTAAGATAGAAGATATACACATATCTAGGACTACCCCTATGTTCCCCGAAGATCTGCCAGGGATTCCCCCTGAACGTGATGTCAACTTTGCTATTGAGTTGATCCCTGGAGCCGCCCCGGTACGTGTCACCCATACAGATGTCACCCCCTGCTGAGCTAAAGGACCTGAAGGCACAATTGATGGGGCTATTAGAGAAGGGGTTCATCAGACCAAGTACTTCCCCATGGGGAGCACCTGTACTGTTCGTTAAAAAAGAAGATGGATCGATGAGTTATTATCGACTATCGACAACTCAATTAGCTAACCATCAAGAACAAGTACCCATTGCTCCGGGTCGATGAACTATTCGACCAGATATCTGGAGCTTAATATTTCTCCAAGATTGACCTCTAGTCTGGTTATCATCAAATGAGGATCAGGATGATGACATTTTCAAACAGTGTTCAGGAGTAGGTATGGACACTATAAATTCATTGTATGCCTTTTGGTCTGACCATGCTCCTGCAGCCTTTATGCAACTCATGAACACACATCTACCGACCCTATTGTAACACCCTTTCTGACCCATAAGTCGAGCAAATCCCTTGTCGTATCATTGACGCCCCACGTTGGCTCATCATCGTCAAGCTGCTTTCTCCGATCATGACATCATTCCCATTAGTTCATCGCCCTGGAGGACTCTTCCTGGTCAAATCAATCTCTTTCCACTATAAACTCTCCGAGTATAAGATCCGTGTTTCAATTCTGAGGCTGTGCATGGCTGATTGGACGCATTACATGCCAAAATGCAAAAAGACCAGAAGGCGACAGCCCTAGGTCGCCTTCCTGAAAACGACAGCCCCTATGTCGCCATCATAATTCCACATTTTAAATCCTCAGAAAATCGCAAAATGACTCAAGTCAGCCTTCCATATGAGGAAGGCGACATATCGAGCAGTTGCATTCAGAAGGCGACACCAAGCCGTTCGCTTTCAGGGCCTTAAATTGGAAACTCAATCCGAAGTCAATTTGGACCCTGCTATTGATGGTAATTGCTTCATTTGGACGTCCAAATCACGTCCAAATCCTCTCAAATTCGGAGCAGACCTTCCTAACATGTTCCTTTCTGAGTTCCAATAGCCCTTGCACAGCCATACTGTTGGGTTTTCCATATATCATGTTTTTGATGATCACATTAACATCCTTGAACATTGATTTAATGCAAAATTGATGTGCTAACTAACATGAAAAACACCATGAAAGTGATTGAGTTTAGCATTGCTAATCATACAATGTACATCACTAACAATGTATTTGCATGTAGTGCACAGCATGAACATGGAGCATTGAGAGGCCTTGAAGAAATGAGCAACAAGCACAAATATCGTCAAGAGGTGTATCTGTCGACAATGCAATGTACCTGTCGACAGATTCACACAAGTCATTCCAAGACAGAGCTCAGGTTTCATCTCTGAGTGCATCTGTCGACAGATGAAATGTACCTGTCGACAGATACACACAGTCAACCCAGGACAGAGCTCAGGTTTTCTATTCCTGAGTGCATCTGTCGACAGATGCAAACTGCCTGTCGACAGATACACTCAGAAACTCATTTCCTGAAACCCAGTTCTCAGCCTGAGTGCGCCTGTCGACAGATGCAGTGCACCTGTCGACAGACTACGAAACATGAGATTTTGTGTTTCCAAATCCGGCCCCACTTGGGTGTTTCCTTCCTCCACGACCCCCACCTTTACCTAACACTATATAAGCATCCTTTTGGAGCCAAATTCGCAGAGAGCAGCCCCCCATCCAAGAGCCTCCAAGGGACCAAGAGGAAAAGCCCCAAATTGCTGCTCTGCTTCAACTTTCCGCCCAGATCGTCGTGGAATCACCATCTATGCAGAGCTGAAGCCGGATCGTCATCAATCAACCTTCTACATCGATCAATCTACATCCAATCGAAGTTTGAAGAGCATTTGGACGATCCACGAGAAGATTCAACCGGATTTGTTCCCTAATTCCCATTCTTCTCCTTCATAATTTCCATTCCATCATGTGTGTGTGTGGTTGTTGTTTCGAGCATCCTTTGTGCTTGATTCACGTATTGTGTGTTGTTCTGATCGTGCTTCATCATACAACGTGTGTGTGGTTGAGTTGTAGTGTTAAACTCGCTCATAAGCAGTCGTTTCTGCGTGTGTGTGTGGACGTGGATGTAGGATACACGAGTTGTGTACTCCGAACCACCTAATCATCGTGTTCTGTGGTTTGTTCGCGTTTTGCGATAGATGATTGGTAGGCACGGTGTTCATACGCCGTTTGATTCCCTGTTCTCATTTAGATCAACTCAAGCGGTCTCATACTTAATCGAATTCCAATCAAATTTCTTTAAGATCGCGATAGCATCGAAAGAGCCATCAATAGTTTTAAATTGCCGAATCTATCAACCCCCCTTCTAGATTACCGTATTTGTATTTTCTGCATAACCCTTCAATTGGTATCAGAGACGGTTTCTCCGATTTACTGTTTTTCGTCATTTGATCTAGCGATCAGGTAGAGATTTCGATCTTATGGATTCTAGCAAAGGGTATATGGCCGAGGGACATTCAGTACCAGGCCACCCTATTTTGATGGCACTGACTATCCTTATTGAAAACCGTATGCATGTATTTTTTGAGAGCTCAAAATTACGAGCTGTTGAAGATAGTCCAGCAAGGGACCGATATGTGTTGTCCGAGGACGAAGACACCTGACGAAGACCAAATAGCCAAGGAACTCTCAACTGGAGCGCACTAAACATGATGCAATGTGCGGTGCATCCAAGGAGGAGTTTCAAGAGTCTCCACATGCTCAACAGCAAAGGAGATGTGGGACAAACTTGAACTCATTTACGAAGGTACGTCCGAGGTAAGGGAAACTAAAGTTAGCATGTTAGTGTCTGAATATGAAATGTTCAAGATGAAAACTGATGAAACCATATCAGACATGTTTGCAAGATTCATGATAATAGTTAACGGCTAAAAGGTCTTAAGAAGGAATACTCTGAAAGTGACTTAGTAAGAAAGATCCTTCGATCTCTTACTTCATCTTGGAATACTAAGGCCACTGTCATTGAGGATTCCAAAGACCTTTCCAAAATGAAATTGGATGAACTAATTGGCTCTCTAATGACATATGAAATCAACATCAAAGAAAAGAATTAGAAGAAAATCCTAGGAAGTCAATTGCTCTAAAAGCATCCAATAAAACATCAACAAGTTCCAAGAAATCCATTCAACAAGATAGTGATGAGCAAGAAACATCTAGTGAGAGTGATGATGGTGAAATGGCAATGCTCACTAGACAATTCAAGAAATTTCTGAAGTTCAAGAGGAGAGACACAGGTAACTCCAAACCCTTTCCTAAGAAAATTTTTCACAGAAATATGAGTCCAACAAAAAATCTGACATTGTTTGTTATGAATGCAAGAAACAGGGCATATGAGAGGAGAATGCCCGGAACTCAAGAAGAAGCTGAAGAAAGAAAAATTCACCTCCAAAAGGCCAAAGCAATGTTGGCCACCTGGAGTGATGAAGATGAAGATGAAGATGCACAAGAAACATCCGATGATGAAGAAGTGAAATGCTTGATGGCCAGGAGTGATGACTCCAGCGAGGTAAATTTCTCATTTGATGATTTCACTGCAAGTGAATGGGAGGAAGCATACACTTTATTTGAAAAATTTCGTGAATATAGATCTGAAAATAGAGCATTAAAAAAGAAATGCAACTCCCTTGTGCATGATAAGAACAATGATGAACGAATTGCATTCCTGACAAAAGAATTAGAAATGATGAAAGTTGATGAAAAGACTCATAATGAAGAAATGGATTGCTTGAAAATGAAATGCAAGAAACACAAAAGAAAAAGACTGTTTAAGCCATTCCATTGAATTCCTTCAAGAAGAACAATTGGAAACCAAGAAAAAGTTGGAACAAACTGAAAAGGAATTGAAAGAAAAATCTGAGGACTTAATGAAATTTGTAAAAGGGAAGCAAAATCTAGATGCGTTTTGGGCGCCAAATACATGTAACCAAGCATGGATTAGGATATCAACCTGTCAAACAAAAGAAAATAGGAGAGTCATTGATCACTTCATTTGTTGATCCTAGCCCAAGCACAAGCAAGCATGTTCCCACAAAGCATAACTCAAGACAGTCTCAGACCAAGCAATGCAACTTAAACAAAATTTCCCACAACAAAAAGAAAAAGCCACCTGTCGACAGATGCAATGGTGCCTGTCGACAGACAAGAACAGTTTCAACCAATAAACAGTCTAACAAGCAACAAAAATTGAAAAGAAATTCCTTCATGCAATGTATGCAAAAAGATTGGTCATGATGAAAAACAATGCTGGAATAATCCAAAGAAACAAATTCAAACAAGTTTGGATTCCTAAACATCTACTTTGTTGCATGAATGAAATTTTGGGACCCAAAGTAATTTGGGTACCAAAACCTCTTGTCTGATCCACATTTGCAGGAATGCCTAGCAGCCCAACATCAAAAAAAATGGTACTTGGATAGCGGCTGTTCGAGGCACATGACGGGCGACAAAGGTAAATTCTGTTTCCTAGTGGAGAAAGACGGAGGACAAGTCATTTTTGGAGGTAACAACAAAGGCCAAATCATTGGCACAGGTAATGTTGGTAAGTGTCCCTCCAATTCAATTGAAAATGTACTGTTGGTTGATGGCCTTAATCACAACTTGCTTAGCATAAGTCAATTGTGTGATAGAGGTCACAACGTCATGTTTGAATCTAATTCATGTCAAATTGTTGATAAAGAAACAGGAAGTGTAAAATTTTCTGGAAAAAGAGTGAATAACATTTACTTAGTTGACTTAGATGATCCAGAAAATGACAACTTGTGTCTTGTTGCAAATAGACAGGATGAATTGACCCTGTGGCATCGTAGGCTTGGCCATGCGAGCTACAACGTGTTGCACAAGATCATGAAGCTCAAATTGGTAAGTGGACTTCCTGACATTTCTTTTAACAACAATGAAAGTTTTTGTGATGCATGTGCACAGGGAAACAGACCCGGAAGTCTTTCAAATCTAAAGCACCGGTAAGCACATCTAAACCATTTGAACTGTTGCACATGGACCTTTTTGGACCAACTAGAACTCTAAGTCTCAATGGCAAACGTTTTGGTTTTGTCATTGTAGATGATTTTTCTAGGTTCACATGGGTCAAATTCTTGGCACACAAAAGTGAAACACTTTCAATCTTCCAAGAATTCTTTAACAAGATTGAGCATGGCAATGTGAATAAAAATATGCTCAATCCGCACCGATCACGGGGGAGAATTTGATAACAATGCATTTTCTGATTTTTGCAGGCACCAAGGGATTGAACATCTGTTCTCTTCCCCAAGGACTCCAGAACAAAATGGAGTAGTGGAGAGGAAAAACAACATTGGTGGAAATGGCTCGCACTCTTCTGGTTGAAGGCCAACTCTCCAAAAGGTTTTGGGCAGAAGCAGTGAACACTTCGTGCTACATTCTAAACAGAGCCATGGTAAGACCTGTGATAAAGAAAACCCCCTACCAGTTGTTGAAAGGTAAGAAACCCAACCTTGGGTACTTCCGAGTTTTTGGCTCAAAGGTATTTATTCATAACAATGATAAATCTGATTTAGATAAATTTGAAGCCAAAAGTGATCAAGGTGTTTTTCTAGGCTACTCAGAACACTCTAGGGCATATAGGGTGTTTAACAATAAAACACGCACTGTGGAAGAAACTCCACATGTCATCTTTGATGAGACTTATGCCAAATCTAACTGTTTGAATATTAACAGGACTGAAAAAGAGGATGAAGGAACATCACTTAAGGATCTTCAAGTCAAAGCAAAAGACAAATCTGAAGAAGATTCCAAGACCAAAGGTGGATATCTTCACAGGGACTACGATGAAGATGATGAAATAGCATTCAGAAAACAGATGAAACACTTGAAGAGAATCCACCAGAAAGTGAACCTCCTGAAGATCGACACTCACAAGATCAAATTCCTCAAGGACAAGATACTCCCGGCCCTTCAACAATCACAAATGTGAGGTATTCCAAAGATCACCCACTTGATGATGTGATAGGTAGTTTAAATGATTCTGTTCAAACACGGTCTCAAGTAAGAAAAATAATTGAACATGATCTTTTTGCTTTTGTTTCTCAAGTGGAACCCAAAAATGTTGAAGAAGCCTTAAAAGACAACTCATGGATTGATGCTATGCATGAGGAACTTGGTCAATTTCAAAGAAATAATGTATGGAGTTTAGTTCCTAAAACCCCTGAAATCTCTATCATAGGAACTAGATGGGTGTTTAGGAATAAACTTAATGAAGAAGGAAAAGTGATCAGAAATAAAGCAAGACTCGTAGCAAAAGGATATAGTCAAGAATTTGGTGTAGACTTTGAAGAGTCCTTTGCTCCTGTAGCCAGGTTAGAAGCAGTCAGAATTTTATTGGCATATGCATGCTCCCATAAGTTCAAACTCTATCAAATGGATGTTAAAACTGCTTTCTTAAATGGCTATATCAAAGAAGAAGTCTATGTCTCTCAACCACCAGGTTTTGAAAATTCTGAAATGCCTAACCATGTGTATAAATTGCACAAAGCTCTTTATGGTTTGAAACAGGCACCTCGAGCTTGGTATGATAGACTAAGCAATTTTCTGGTAAGCAAGAACTACTCAAGAGGTAAAGTAGACCAAACACTCTTCACTAAGAAGGTTCGCAATCACATAATTGTTGTTCAAGTTTATGTGGACGATATAATATTTGGTTCTACTAACCCTTCACTGTGTGAAGAATTTTCTAAACACATGCACAGTGAATTTGAGATGAGTCTAATGGGGGAGCTTCAATTCTTTCTTGGTTTGCAGGTGAAACAACATAAAGACGGATTCTTCATAAATCAAGAAAAGTATGTCAAAGAGCTTCTCAAACGATTTCAATTTGAGCAAGCTAAACCGGCCTCCACCCCAATGAGCACAAGCATCAAATTGGAAAATGATGAGAAAGGTAAACCGGTAGATGCAAAGCACTTCCGAGGTATGATTGGCTCACTCCTTTATCTTACTGCAAGTAGACCGGATATTCAATTCAGTGTTTGCCTTTGTGCTAGATATCAATCTAGTCCAAAGGAAAGCCATTTAATTGCAGTCAAGAGAATTTTCCGATATCTCTCAGGCACATGCAATTTGGGTTTTTGGTACCCAGCAGGCAGTAGCTTTGATTTGATTTCATATTCTGATGCTGACTATGCTGGATGTAAAATTGATAGAAAAAGCACTAGTGGATATTGCCAATTCCTTGGCGGTTGCATGGTTTCGTGGGCATCCAAGAAACAACACTCGGTTGCACTCTCCACTGCAGAGGCAGAATATGTCGCTGCAGGAAGTTGTGCAGCTCAAGTGTTGTGGATCAAAAGTCAGTTAGCTGACTATAATGTTCAAATTGGATGCACACCTATCCTATGTGACAACACAAGTGCTATCAACCTTTCAAAAAACCCTGTCCAACACTCACGGACTAAACACATAGAAATCCGTCATCATTTCTTGAGAGATGAAGTTGCCAATAAAACCTTGGAACTTATTTTCATTCCCACAGAAAAACAATTGGCTGATATTTTCACCAAACCCTTGTCTGAAGATAGATTCACATCCTTAAGAAGAGAATTGGGTTTGTGTAAAATGCAATGAAACTGCTATCCATATTGGAGTACATGCTCTTTATGTGTGAATGACTATGTGGTATATCAAATGGTGAACTGTGGAAGAACAAGTTCGGCTTGTTTGGAAACTATCATCATGCGTGAGAAATATTCTCCGCCAAGTATCAATAGTCCCATTCCATATAAAGGCCCTGTACTTCACATAGGATTTTTAGTTTCCTTACATTTTATCATGTTAACTCCATGAAACAATGTTTTTTCTGTGACCATGTGCTTGTGTATGACCTTCCTTTCATGAACATGTTTGTCTTGTATCAAATGCTTGTGTGAATCCTTGCTTAGATGTTGTGTCAACACGTGCACACACTATGGGGGAGTAAGTTAAGGATTGTTGAGTATTTTCTTGAGGAAACTCTTCCATATCTACTTGTTGAATTCTCACTTCCTTGAACTCAATGTGCAATCAATCTGAAACCAGAAAAATCCACTCTGTTCATATCTGTCGACAGACACATTCCATCTGTCGACAGATACACTCAGTCTTGTTCTGGCAGAAACTTCAATTCTTCAGTCTGTGTGAATCTGTCGACAGATACACACATTCTTCCTTATTTTTCAATTCCTTCTTCATACTTTTCAAGAAAGTGTTCCTTACTTGATTTAAAGGTAAACCTTGGTTTGTTTGTGTGCAATATAACCTTTCATATCCACTTCATGTCAAAGTCGTGAACCAAGTCTAAATGTTGTTTGATGCAACACTGATTGAGGTCTTTTTAGATCATTTTGAACACAATGAGCAAACCAAATGATTTTTAAACATCTCTGTTGAATAACTCCCTTGTCGTTAAACATGAATCTAAAATGATTTGAAAAATCAGAAAGCTCTTGAATTTAATGTTCTACATTACAACTTGCCTAAAGAAATCTCATGTACTTGACAAAAAGCAAAAAATAAATAAAAAAAAGGGGAAAAAGCTACCTATTTCTTCGGTTCAATCAACAATTTGTTTTCATTTGTGGGATGGAGGTAGAGCAATGATGAAAATCACTAAGTAACCGGGGACATGGGCATCACCAATGTCGGTCTTCGCGTCAAAAGGTTGTTTCATTATCTCTATACAATGGCTTGACGGACACTCACATTGAGTAACTGGGGGTATTGGCATCACAAATGTCTACCTTCACATGAAAAGTGAAAGTGCTCCTCATTGCCACTCTTTTCCATCTTCGTTGTTTAAAGATTCTAAAATCATACCAGAAATAGAGTGAAGCCTCCGAAAATTTTTATGTCAAGTCCAATGTGTTTCTTCGGTAAGACGTTCTTGTGGCCATTTAATTCAATTGTCATCTGACTATCATCTCTATTAAGATGCATGTTTTTCTTCAACGGCCTTAATCAAAAGAGTTATTTAATTTTCACTGGCTATTGTGAAATGTGTTCTTCATGATCTAATTAAAGAACTTATCGGTTTTAATTCAAAATCATTTTAGATTTGTGTCATGTCTTCATCTTAATGGATATGAATTTTTGTCTTGCACATACACCCATTTTGCCTTAAAACAACAAATGAACACTTGTCCCTTTGAAAAATTTGTCAAAAATCAAGTTTTCACCAAAAAGGAGTTATCTGTCGACAGATAGACTGGCATCTGTCGACAGACGACGGCCCAGATCCTTTTTGCAGAAAACCCTCGCGCCGGTTCACCTCCTTTTTGTGGGGCCTTCCTTTTAAAACCTTCCAAATCCATTCTAAGGCCGCCCACGACCCATTCTCACCCCTCCTCTCTTGTTCCCTCCTCCTCCTCTCCAAACCCCCATCTTTCCCCCTTCAGGGCTCCGTCTCCGACGATCCTGCTCCTCGTCTGGGATCCCTCCACTCTCCCTTCACACCATTCTCATCCTTCTTCCTGCGATGGCACCCAAATCGAAGCTTCTCGCTCGCCGTCGTCGCGCTCCGACGGACGCCGGAGAAAGCTCCAGGGCTCCTTCCGAACGCCGCAGCAAGCATCGTGAGGATCGGTTGCCGGAACTCATCGTTCCTCAAGGTCTCCATCTAATCCGACCCACGGCACCTTCAAGAAGATTGTCCAATCCCGGTATGTGGACTTCGAGTCCTTAGCACCGATGTTCCCCTCACTCCTACCCTATTTTGACACACAAGGGTGGACATCCTTCTTGTACTCCCACTTGCAGTACTCTCCAACTGCCGTCTCCGAGTTCTACAATAACCTAGGGCTTTCCGATCAGGGAGATCTCTACTCTTCGGTGAAAGGCACTCGTTTTCGCCTCACCGCCAATCTTCTCTCCACAGCCCGAAATTCCAAACTCAGGAGTTGAACTCTTCAACTACACTCCCTCTGCTTCTGAGTACTATGAGCTTCTCACGTTGGAACCCTATGACACTACCAAGAGATTGCTCGTCTCAACGCCAACTCCTTTCCTCCTTTGATCCGGATGATCCATCACATCTTCACTACCTTGATCGTCCCGAAGGATGGAAGTCGAGAGTTAGTCACCGAGGTCCATAAATCCTATTCATATTTTTCCTCAAGTGTCAAGAAATCAATCTTCCTGAACTCATGATAAGCCTCATCCGTCGGTGTTTCTCTAACACCAAAAGATCAATGCCATATGCTTGCCCCATCACTTCTCTTCTTATTTTCCTTGGCATTCCTATCCCTCCAAGTGAGCTCATCTCACTAAATCCCGAAGTGCCTTTGACCTCACTGCCGCCAACCGCATGGGCTACAAGTTGTAGACGGTGTCGTCACAAGGACTCTCAAGGAAAGGAACCACAAGGCTGAAGTGTCAACTGGTGAAGAAGACAATGAAGATGATGAAGCAAATGAAGGCAGTGATGAAGACCCTCAGGATGAGCAAATGCCTGACCAAGCTCAAGAGTTTGATGATGTACCTGTGCCTCCACAACAATCCATTCGTGATTACTTGGCACAAATCCATCAAGAAATGATCTCAGGATTTGCTCACATGACGTCAAGATTTGATCAAGTGGACGCTCGCCTCAACACTTTAGATGACCGTCTTGACCACCTCTACTCCGAGAGAGATGGATCCCGTCACCCTCCTCCTGCTGGACATGACGATGAATAGAGGGTCTCAGGGTCATTAGAGGTCACTAAGAGTCTTAGATGGGAATTAGTCTCACTTGTCTTGTCATCTTTTGCTTGTTCATGTTATTTCCCTTTCTTTTTATTGAGTCATGTAATGATTATCAAATGTACTGTGAAATTTCAATGATCAATCAATGAAAACTCAGTTCATGTTTATTTGTCTCTAAATGTGCATGACTTGACCTTTTGCATGTTGTCAAAAAGGGGAGAACATCAATATATGCATCAATTGAATGTTTTTGTCATCATCAAAAAGGGGGAGATTGTTGGGTTTTCCATATATCATGTTTTTGATGATCACATTAACATCCTTGAACATTGATTTAATGCAAAATTGATGTGCTAACTAACATGAAAAACACCATGAAAGTGATTGAGTTAAACATTGCTAAATCATACAATGTATATCACTAACAATGTATTTGCATGTAGGTGCACAAGCATGAAACATGGAGCATTGAAGAGGCATTGAAGAAATGAGCAAAAGCACAAATATCTGTCAAAGAGGTGTATCTGTCGACAGATGCAATGTACCTGTCGACAGATTCACACAGTCATTCCAAGACAGCTCAGGTTTGCATCTCTGAGTGCATCTGTCGACAGATGAAATGTACCTGTCGACAGATACACACAGTCAACCCAGGACAGAGCTCAGGTTTTCTATTCCTGAGTGCATCTGTCGACAGATGCAAACTGCCTGTCGACAGATACACTCAGAAACTCAATTTCCTGAAACCCAGTTCTCAGCCTGAGTGCGCCTGTCGACAGATGCAAGTGCACCTGACACGACGGAAACATGAGATTTTGAGTTTCCAAATCCGGCCCCACTTGGGTGTTTCCTTCCTCCACGACCCCCACCTTTACCTAACACTATATAAGCATCCTTTTGGAGCCAAATTCGCAGAGAGCAGCCTCCCATCCAAGAGCCTCCAAGGCCAAGAGGAAAAGCCCCAAATTGCTGCTCTGCTTCAACTTTCCGCCCAGATCGTCGTGGAATCACCATCTATGCGGAGCTGAAGCCGGATCGTCATCAATTCAACCTTCTACATCGATCAATCTACATCCAATCGAAGTTTGAAGAGCGTTGGACGATCCACGAGAAGAATTCCAACCGGATTTGTTCCCTAATTCCCATTCTTCTCCATTTCATAATTTCCATTCCATCGTGTGTGTGTGTGGTTGTGTTTCGAGCATCCCTTGTGCTTGATTCACGTATTTGTGGTTGTTCTGATCGTGCTTCATCAGACAACGTGTGTGTGGTTGAGTTGTAGTGTTAAACTCGCTCATAAGCAGTCGTTTTTGCGTGTGTGTGTGGACGGTGGATGTAGGATACACGAGTTGTACTCCGAACCACCTTAAATCATCGTGTTCTGTGGTTTGTTCGCGTTTTGCGATAGATGATTGGTAGGCACGGTGTTCATTCTCATTTAGATCAACTCAAGCGGTCTCATACTTAATCGAATTCCAATCAAATTTCATTAAGATCGCGTAGCATCGAAAAGAAGCCATCAATAGTTTTAAATTGCCGTAATCTATTCACCCCCCCCCCCTTCTAGATTACCGTATTGTGTATTTCCGCATAACCCTTCACATACTTGCCCAGAGTCGGACTCCTTGCCCCTTATCCCTCAGACCCGATTGGGAAATAAATCACCCATAAGTACCCTCGTCTCTGCATCTTTTTGGCAAGCCGGATTCTTTAGTTTCGCTGAGCACGAGAGCTTCATCTCCCGAAGAGCGTTTTCCCCTCCAGACGATCAGCAGAGCCCATCCAGGGCTTTTTCCCACCGCTACCCAATTCTCTTCCCTTCTTCCTTTTTTCTTGAGTGTCATGCATGCATAGCTTCGTTTTCTTCTATTTAGCTTAGATCACGACACACCACCTAGTTCTTAACCACAGGGTTAAAAAGCCCAATCCTGTGAGTTTCCCCCCCCCATAATAGTTTTCATGATTCCTGTGCTCTTCATTGAATAGATCTTCTCACACGAAGTTCTAAGGGGTGTTTTGTTTGTGTTTTCCATAACTTGGCAGGTGTTTAAAGGTCAGAGCAAGGTGAGGCTCTTGCCCTTCGGCTGGCTGAGGAGCAGGAAGACGAAGAACCCAAGTCTCCATTCCACTGAGAAAGCGACGACCGCTCTTCGCGATCAAGAAGGCGCCTTCCTACGTCGCATTCACTCGAAGCTAGCGACGCCTCCTCTGTCGCATTATCAGGTACGCCTTCTTCTTCATATTTTCTTTCCAAGGTAGTCAGCCCTCCACCTGACATCAAGAGGCGATTGCGTTGGTGGCGATCACTGTCAGTTCCTAATCCCTACACTTTCACAATCAATTTCCAAAAGGGGATACAAATCCGTGATTACACCTTTTGGCGATCACGGTGGGACCACTTGTGCCCATCACGCTTGTTCTTCCTTTCCCTGCCGTCCCTATTCTCTAACAGGTGTGTTGTTTGTTAGTTTTCCTTGTTTGTTCTCTTCCTCTGAGTTTTCATAGTGCTCTCTGCGTTCTGGGTGAGAAGGCGACAACAAAGGCGTCGCGATCCGAGTAGCGACACGCTGCAGGTCGCAATCAGGTTAGTACAAAGCCTCTTTCTTGTATGGTTGTGTAGTGTGCTGTGAGAAAGGCGACGTCTTGATCGTCGCGTTAAAGAAAACGACAGCACAGCGTCGCCATCAGGTACGCGCTCTACCCATACACTTTTTTCCATTATTTGAAGTCTGCTGAAGTCTGGGAGGAACGCGACGAGGGTTGTGTCGCGTTCAAGGAGGCGACAGGGCATCTGTCGTGATCAGGTCAGTACTCTGGTTTCTTGTGTTTCCTTGCAAATTTGGGTTTGCTTTCACATACTCCATTCAGATTTCATCATACCATGCTCTTTCCATGCTCTTGAGAGATTGCCACTCTTGTATTTTATAGGGTTGTTTGACCTTTTCGTGCATAATTAGGACTTAATTGCCCTCTGTCCACTGCGAGAAGCAACGCTGATTGTCGCTATCTTGGTAGCGACATCTTCCTTGTCGCCTTTCCTCTCTGTGAGCAGTTAGTCCTAGTTCTTGTTTTGTTAGTACTAGGTCAGAATTTTGCATGCACTCTGGTGCACATAGGATTTGCATACATCGCTCCATATTCGTAGCATAGGTTTCCTCCTCAGCGACGCTCGCTCTCTCGGCCACATATTCCTTGTGTCCGACTAGAGCACTCGCTCGAGGGCCTCCGTAAGTCCCCGCTGACCGTGGATTCCCACACGGTCGCCGGGCTGGTTGTACCCGTCGCCACCTAGGATCGAGTCTAGATTCATTTGGCAAGGTAGAGAGAACCCTAGTCCTACCCGAAGTTGGAAGCCTTCTCCCATTTAGGAAACCCTTCCTCACTTGGAGAGAACTTGCTAAAAGTCAAAATCACTAAAAGGCAAATTCGAATCAATTAAAAGTAACCATCATCATTGCCAACTGCTTGCTTTGGGTGAGACGTTTTCTCTTTCCTTTTGTCTGCATAGGATTGTTTGTTTAGGAAACTAAGAGTCTGTCTAGGTTAGGTTGCCTCTCTCAAGTCTGGAAAGGCTCTCCCCATCTCTCTCCACCCACTTTCCAAACATGGAGTCTTTCTTGAACCCGATCTACAATAGTGAGAATCCCGACACTGCCCTCCAGAATTCCCGGGATTACGAAGAGTCCCTCCCCCATGATCTCTTTGACGAGGTGACCCGGCCTTGGGTCGCTACCGTCCATACCTCTGAGGGTCGCCGTCGTGACGAGGGCAGCCCGTCTCGGAACACCCACCCTCCTCATCGGACGATCAAGCCGCTCAGCTCTTGCACCTAATTCCTCAGCTTGATCAGTCCCAAATCCAGACCCTCATGACGGCCCTCAAAGGAAGGCCGCTTCCTCACCCTCACCCAGAGGGGCGCGTCACGCCCCGCAGCAGCTACATCCGGCCCCCACGTCACCATGGGACGAGCCGACAACACCCCCATCCGACCGCGGACCATCCAGTTTACGCCATTTGAGTCTGAGCACATATTCCCCGTGAGTCGAGGCCGCGGTCTCCACCATACCAGCCATGTTACTCCCCTCATCGTCCTGAGCCACGCGCCAGGCCCACCTCTCGTGCCTCGTCCATCTACGCTCAGCCATCCGCCGCACCGGACATGATGTCCGAGTGGGCGTCCATCAAGAAGGAGCTCCAAGAGCTCCGTAAGCAAGTCGACCCTAGGCAGCACCACGATGTGCATATGCCAAATTTCAATGGCCTATGGGTCCCCTCTCCATCCGAGCTGCCGAAGTACCGCAAGTACAACGGCTCAGGCAATCCTTACACTCATATCAAGGACTTCATCTATGAGTCCGCTCCCTACCAGCATGACCGCCGTCTCATGGCATATCTCTTCCGCCGGTCGCTGGACGGGCATGCTCTTGATTGGTTCTACTCCCTGCTACCGAGGACGCTGAGGACTTCGCTGTCGTGAAGGCCAAGTTCCTCGAACAATTCCAAGACAGGGTCGGGCCTGAATATTCCCTCACGGATCTCATAGCTGAAAAGATGAAGCCGGATGAGGATTTCTCAGCATACGCCGATAGGTGGAGGCAAATGGCCACCAGAGTTCCGGGGTACCTTCCAGAGGGGGAGAAGGTGAAGATCATCATCGCCAACGCCACACCTGCCTACCGCAACATTTTGGCGATGAACGACATCTCCAATATGCATCAGCTCTACAGCCGGGCCCGGTTCATCCAGACCCAGCTCAAAGATTCTCCCATCCATTCCATGTTTGAACCCCAGAAGTCTCGTTTCCAAAGGAAGCCTCAGGGGCCTGTCACCGAAGGCGTCCAAGTGAACGAGCAAGTAAGCGCGTTCAACCCTACCGGCCAGAGCCAAAACCGCCAATACAATGCCCAGGGTCAGAACCTTACCAATCCGCCACAAGGGCAGCAGCAGCGCCAATACAACCAAGTACCACCTCCTGATGGCTCTCAACAAAGGCGTCCCATGGGCCCTAGGAGAGCTCACTATCCACCATTGCCGGAGACACTCTCCGACATATTCTTGGCCTTGCTCTCCACAGACGCCATTAGGCTCCCTCCTGAGAGGCCTCTGAACCCAAGTGTGGATCAAACCCGATACTGTGTCTTCCACAGGCAGCCTGGTCATACCATCGATCAGTGCTTCACATTCAAGGACTTGGTGTATGACTTGCATGAGCAGAAAAGGATAGATTGGACAGCCCTCCGGCAGGTGATCGGAGACATCAAAGAAAGGCAAGACAACAACAGCAGCAAAGGCAGCAGCGCCAACCACCCCCTCCACAACAACAACAGCAGCAACATCAGCAGCCACTGCAGGACCTCGGGATCGTCCACAACCCCTTACCTAACCATCCACCAGCTCCGAACCCACCACCACAACAACCTGCCCAGGTAAACCCCATCGTCCACCACCCTCCTCCACAAGCAAACTGGACGTACGATGATGAGCTGGACGTTCAGCAGATGATGGCCATTAACCAATATCCTATCCAATCCCAAACAACACAACCAGCCTACGCGGCTCCCCAATCAGTCCCTCCTATAGTTTCCATGGCCAACGCCGTCATACTGCCCGCCAGTTCAGCATATGCGCCAGTCGCTAGTCCACCCATCATCTTACCTTTCGCTCCACCTGTCTCCATCCCTTTACCCCCTATCATACCTGCTCCCTCACCCATCATCCTACCACCACCTGGGCCGGACCAACCCTCCGCCGCAACATTATCCTCCGCTAGACAGCCACCCACCAATCCGACCACCCTACGGAGCGGGCGAGTCTTTCGCCGCCCGTACCCACCTATCTCCACCACCACCACTTCCACAAACCCCCAGCAGGTCCTGCAGCCGCCACAACAACAGCAAGCTCAGCAACAAGCACAAGATGAGGGGTTGATTGAGCCACTGCCTGGAACCCACTATGACATCCTCAAGCACCTGGACCACGTGCCAGCCAAGATCTCCATTCTGGAGTTGATAAAGAAGTCTAAAGAGCACCAGGAAGCCCTGAGGAATTTCCTGCAGAAGGTGGTAGTAAATGAAGACATGATGGCAGACAAGCTACCTAGTGCCCTGGCCATGGTGACTCGCGGGCCGGCAATCACATTTGCAGAAAGCGAATTAGCACCCCCAGAAGCCAGGAGGCTCCCCCTCTGTGTCACTTTAGTCATCAACCATATAGCAGTGGGAGCGGCACTGGTCGATACGGGGGCATCCATAAATGTCTGCCCGCTGAGTACGCTAAGAGCCTGTGACCTGTCAGAAAGTATGCTGAGGCCGACGCCCACCACCATTGCCGCATACGACAATTCCAGAAGATCCTGCCACGGCATGGTGACTGTGCAAGCCGAACTGGGACCCCTCGCCGTCACAGTGGACTTCTACGTCCTAGATATCGATCCCATGTTCAAGGCTATTTTAGGGCGCCCATGGTTAGAGTCACTAGGAGCTGTGCCATCTACCGCGCACCAATGCCTGAAGTTCCCGTTCCAAGGGAGAATCATCAAGGTCAAGAGCATAGCCACCACCCACTCCGTAGATGCCCTCCACGATACCCACCTCCCAGCTGTGTGGCCAGCCAATAAACCCATCGTCTCAGTGCTAGACATCAACTACCCCTGGAGCTACACGTTCCAGTCCCAGCGAGAGGTCAACCTAGCCCGGGTCAATGCGGTCAAGAGAAAAGAGCCACTAAGCACAAAGGGTGGCAAATTATGATGAAGTTGGGGTATGAAGAAGGCAAGGGCCTAGGGGCAGAGCTACAAGGTATAGTCAAACCCATCCCCGACATCGTCACGAAAAGCCGATGGGGCTTAGGGTACAGGGAGAAATCCAAACCATGGTCATCCAGCACATCCACTCTTAAGGCCGACCGAGAGCCACTCACCTGGACACTCTGGTGTCACTTTATCAGGGGGCCTACCCAACCTGGATACAACACCGTGGTAGTCGAGGCAGAACTCTCACAGCACGAGGTGCATGGCCGGAACTTCTCTCGGCACATGGCCCCGTTGCTGACCTATAGAGCCCTAGAAGCCCTCCGTCCGACCAGGAGGAGAAAGACCGGAGACCCAGAGGCTGAGTGGTATAGATGGTTCGACATAGAAGACATCACCATCGCCTTCAGCCGACTGTTCTGGGAGGAGGAGAGAACCTGGCCGCCAGCTGCGGAAGAATTGCTAGATCCACCCGTTGCTATCACATCCAAAAGGCAGCTCATGAGCGATGCCTCAGACGTAGGAGAGCCAGACATCCCCTACGAGGAGGGGAAAACTGTTGACGAGCTTTGGAAAGGCACCTGCCTAGCCATACACCCATCCCTCCTGGATTCCCTCCTTCCCAGTCTGGTCCCATCCTCTCCTCCTTTGCTGATCCAGCTGACTCCTCAGCTCCTCACGGCGGCGCACAGCCTCCTCACACCCCAGCTCCCACCGGCTGTCCTCTCCGCTCTTCAAGCTGATCCAGGTGACCACGAGGTCACCCTCTCCTGTTGCATGCTCTCCTCCGATCTCCAAAAAAAAAACGTCCACTTTCAAATGCACGTTGAGGTCGAGGAGCCGGCATACGTCCTGCACTCTGCTGATCAGGGGCACCCCTCGACTGAGGGTCCCCCTCCTGCTCCTTCATTAGGAGCCATTCTCTTCGAGGACACCATGTCCTCCCCCAGTCCTGTAGAGTCGTCTAGTTTAGGAGAGTCTAGGGTAGGTGAGTCTAGAGTAGATAGGCCTAGGATAGAGAGTCAGGTCAGCCCGCCATCCGCCAATTCCAAGCACCGTCCTAGGAAGCAGCGGGGAAAAGCTATTCCCCGGAGATATCTTCAAGAGCTAGCTCGGCGGTGTCAAGCGCTGCTATTGATAGAGGAGTTCACGAGAGAAGCGCTGGTATTCGAAGAAGTGTTTGAGCAGGATGGGGTGTTCATAGACGACGGGTTTGGTGTCTACGAAATAATGAATGATGAGGACCCAGTCGATGAAGAGGATAGCGAAGTAGATGACGCTGCCGAAAAATATGCCAGTGGAGTAAGGAGGTTCGATGAGCCTACAACGGCAGTGGATGAATCTACTAAGGAAGTCAACCTTGGAACAGAAGAAGATCCCAGGATTGTGATTATCTCAGCAAACTCCCTCCTGATGAAGAAGAGGAACTGGTGCAAATCCTGAGGGAGTACAAGGACACATTCGCCTGGTCTTACGAGGACATGCCCGGCCTAGACCCCTCACTAGTGGAGCACCGACTGGTACTGAAAGAAGGGGCAAAGGCAATCAAGCAGAAACTCCGAAGGTTCCACCCACTCACAGCCCTGAAGATGAAGGACGAAGTAGATAAACTCCATAAGGCTAGATTCATCAGGGTAGTGCTTTATCCGAACTGGGTGGCCAATATAGTCCCTGTCATGAAGAAAGACGGCAAAGTCAGAATCTGCATCGACTTCAGGGATTTGAATAAGGCATGTCCAAGGACGACTTCCCGCTTCCTCATCTTGATGTGCTATCGACAATACTGCTGGGTATGAGACCCTCTCATTCATGGATGGGTATTCAGGATATAACCAAATCCGTCTATCTCCTGAAGATCAAGAGAAAACATCCTTCACCACGCCCTGGGGAACATACTGCTATGTAGTCATGCCGTTTGGGTTAAAGAATGCCGGCGCTACTTATCAGAGGGCGATGATGGCCATCTTCCACGATATGATGCACGTTTATGTAGAGGTATACGTGGATGACATCTTGGTGAAGTCAAGAACCAGGAGAGAACACCCCGAAATCCTAGCCAAGGTGTTGCAGAGGTCTAGAGAGTATCAGCTGAGAATGAATCCGAAAAAATGCGTGTTCGGGGTTCATCAGGAAAGCTGTTAGGTTTCATAGTCAGTAAGCGGGGCATTGAGATCGATCCAAACAAGGCCAAGGCAATAGCAGAGATGCCGCCTCCAAAGAACATCGCACAATTAAGAGGGCTAATCGGGCGTTTGCAATTCATCAGAAGATTTATCTCCCAGCATTCGCAAAGATGTCGCCCATTTTATGATCTCTTGAAAGGAGGGGCAAAATTCGAATGGAATGACAAATGCCAAGCAGCCTTCGATGAGCTGAAAAGTTATCTCATGAATCCCCCAGTCTTACAGCCTCCTGTACCCGGGAAACCGCTAATCCTATATCTCTCAGTCATTGAGGACTCCCTAGGAGCTGTCCTGGCACAACATGACGAGTCTGGGAAAGAAAGGGCAGCATACTACCTCTCTAGGCTCTTCAACCCCGCTGAATCCAAGCTCACCACCGCGGACAAAACTTGTGCCGCACTCGTGTGGGTAGTCCAAAAGCTCAAGCACTACTTCCTAGCCCACGAGGTCAAGCTGATCTCAAGGATGGATCCACTCCGATATCTTCTTGAAAAGCCCGTCCTTTCTGATCGGCTGGCACGCTGGCAGAGTTTCCTCTCCCAGTTTGACATATCCTTTGTGGTCCAAAAGGCCGTCAAGGGGTATGCCATCGCCGAGCATCTAGCCCATCTCCCACTCCCTCACAGTGACTCCCTCCGAGAGGAATTCCCCGATGAGGAACTCTCAGTCATAATCAAAGACCCCTTCTGGTCCCTTCATTTCGATGGTGCACTCAACTCTCAGGGACGGGGCATTGGAGCCGTGCTGCTTACCCCGGAAGGTATTACCATCCCCTTTGCATATCAACTCACCTTCCCCGCTACCAACAACATGTCAGAGTATGAGGCTCTCCTTGCTGGTCTCAAGCATGCTTATCTGCTGGGGGCATCGCACCTCAGAATTATAGGAGACTCTCAGCTCGTCCTGCGGCAGGTGCTCTCAACTTACCGCACTCGTGACCCGAAGCTCAAGCCATATCAAGACCTGGTCACGTTGTTGGCAAGGCAGTTCCGTAAGCTCATCTACATCCACACTCCTCGTTCCCAAAACATCCTGGCCGACGCTCTGGCGTCGCTAGCCTCATCCCTATCCTTCCCTCTGAGTCGCCGGACTGAGACAATCATCGTCCAGCGTCTCGATGTTCCATCTACCCAGGACCCTTGGTTTAGCGACCTTAGGGCAACCTTAGAAGAGAGGGCTAGGAAAAGAGGAGCGCAGCAAGTCATGTTAACTGAGCTCGAGGAGATCCTGAATGAAGAAGAACTGCCATGGTACTTTGAGATAGAGCAATACTGCAGGGATGGAACATATCCTGAAGGGGCAAGTGGAGAAGACCGCAGGGCCATCAGAAGAGCCGCCTTAAGGTACACAGTTGTCGGAGAAGTTCTGTACAGGCGAGCCCTTAATGGAGTCCTTTTAAGGTGCCTTACCGATGACGAAGCTTGGAAGGTGGTGGAAGGGGCCCATGCTAGTGAATGCGGAGGGCACGTCAACAGTCAGATGCTAGCAAAGAAGATCATTAGGCAGGGCTATTACTGGCCAACCCTAGAGGAAGACTGTACCATCTACGTCCGTAGGTGTGTCAAGTGTCAACTCCATGCCGATAAATCCATGCCCCTTCCTCCTCACTACACCCACTCTCCACACCATGGCCATTCTCCATGTGGGCTTTCGACATTGTCGGTCCTCTTGGTGATTCTAATGCTCAAACCAAACAAAGTCATTTATCCTAACTGCGACTGAGTATTACACCAAGTGGGCAGAAGCTGAAGCCTTCACAGAAATCAAAGCATCCACGGTGTGCCGCTTCATCATGAGAACATCATCTCGCGGTTCGGAGTGCCAAGCAGCATCGTCACGGACAATGGGCCGCAATTCATCGCACAAGAGCTCCAGGACCTCTGTAAGAAATACAACATCACGCTGCATCATTCATCACCGTATTACCCACAGGGCAATGGCCAAGCTGAAGCAACTAACAAAACCCTTCTTAAAATCTAAAGAAAACCTGTGAGTCGCATAAATTCGCCGACTGGCCAGAGAAGCTAATAGAGGCTCTATGGGCCTACCGCACCTCCGTCCGCACTCCCACGGGACAAACCCCGTACGCTCTCACCTACGGGATGGAGGCGGTAGTTCCATATGAGATCCTAATTCCTTCACTAAGAGTCCAACTAGACAAGGAACTTAATCTTGATGAACGTCGAGAGGCGTTACTAGTCCAATTGGAACTCTTAGATGAAAGGCGGCTTATGGCAGCCGACCATGTGCTTTCCTACCAAAGGCGAATCTCAAGGTCTTTTCAAAAGAAGGTAATTGAACGAAAATTCCAAGAGGGTGATATGGTCTTGAAACGCATCTTTATCAAACCCGGAGGTCCTAGGTCCAAACTGCAACCTAACTGGGAGGGTCCGTACGTTGTGAGGGAGGTCTACCCTGGAAATGCATATCGCTTAATCAATGCTGAGGGCGTCGAATTATCACATCCGTGGAACGGGTTGTACCTCAAACGTTTCTATCCTTAGGCCTATAGGTGTGAGGCCACAACACCTAGATCGGGAGTAGCCCCATGTTGGGAGTCTAAGATACCTCTCTAATCGCCAAGGGCTGCTCTAAGTTAGGATTAACACACACGCACACGGCAAGCCCGGATAACTACACTTGGTAGATGCTGCAATTATGCGGGCTCTACTCTAGCGATGCATCGGTCATTCTCTCCTAATCGGTCGAAGTGTAGGGGCAAAAGGGTCGTAAGGGTGAGGTCGTCAACCTGCAGCATACCCCGACGAGAGGAAGTCTCAAACAGGGACGGTCAAAATAACAAAAGGGCAAAGAAGCAAAGAAACGAAAAGAAAAGAAAATCCATAATACAATAGGGGCATGGCAAAGAGTGGCAAAGTCCCCGCGGGACACTAATGAGCCCGGTCGTACGCATGCCCCAAAGCAAGGCAAGTCCATAGCAAAAGACCATAAAGTCCCTCCACAACAGACCCAATCTCCGAATGGTATGCTGTAGGAAGTAGCCGAACCCAACATCCTTATACCCACACAAGACTTTCCTTAAATAATCTTCCGTTTCTCCCTATAAGGCTGAGTCACCTCTTGGGTGGGGCTTAATTAGTCGCAGCATCAACCAAGGGTAGGTTTTCCGAGGCGTTGTCACCCCTTACGCACGTCCTAACTTAGAAAGCCCTGTGGCGAGAACCGGAGGTGATCAAGATTCCTAACTAGCGGCTCGAATCGGTTTAAGTGTTGTGGCCCGAAGATGCGAGTACCTTCCGTCTCGCGTGTCTTATTTTAGGAAGGGCTAACGCCAGCTTTAGGCGCTAACAAAAAACAAAAAAAAATCAGATATTTCCAAAACTCCAAAAAATCAGATATTTCCAAAACCAAAAAAATCAAATATTTCCAAAACCCAAAAAAATCAGATATTCCAAAACTAAAAAAAAATCAGATATTTCCAAAACAAAAAAAATCAAATATTCCAAAACTCCAAAAATCAAATATTCCCCAAAACTCCAAAAAAATCAAATATTTCCAAAACCCTAAAAATCAAATATTCCAAAAATCTCAAAACATTAAATGATTCCAAGCCGTTTGCATACATGCATTTCATTTGTTTATTCGCATCTTTTGCCTATTTAATAAGGCTTAGCCCCTTGACGAATTATCAAGGTCGCTCACTCGTCGCATTTTAAGGCAAGGGGCTAAGCCTAAGAACAGATCTGACTTGTTTCGTGGTTGTCTAAGTGTGCAGGACGGAAAAGAAAGCGGCACTCATATCTCACTCGTCACTCTCACTCAGTCGCAAACCATAAAAACACAAAAAGGTTCCATTCCATTCATGTACACTATCATGTCAAAAAGAAAGGAGCAAAAAGTACAAACCCTCAACCACTCTCCCCCGTACCCTCAGGCGGGCGGGGAGATGGAGGGGGGGCCATCCCTCTCGGCCCGGTCTCGCTCCCCTCTGGCGCCCTCTCGCGCCGTCGTCGCTCCTCCTCCTCGTTCCTCCGCCGTCCGGAGGAACCTGTCAGGTAGTGCCCAGCGGACCCGCTCGGGATACCGCTCCGGCTGGTCGCTGACGGCTGCGCCCGACCAAGGCCAGGGCCCTCTCCAGACCCCTCATCTCGGATCGCAGCATGTCGCCGCGATGCCTCTCCTCCCCCAGCTGGGTGCGGAGGTCCCCAGCCTCGGCGCGCAGTCGTGCCGCCTCCTCCGCCTCCTGGCGCCAGCGCGTCGCCTCCGCCGCCTCCTGCTGCCAGCGGGCCGCCGCCTCTGCCTCCTGGCGCCACCGCGCCACCTCCGCTGCCTCGGGGCGTAGGCGTAGCTCCGCCATCTCCGCCTCCAGCGTGGTCGTCCGCGCCAGGGCGGTCCTCAGCTCCTGCTCCTGTAATATCAGAAAAATCTTGTCAGAAATCACGAAAGAAGCAAAAACCCAGGGGCATCTAAATAAGTAACTTACCCGCTCCCGCAGCTGGGCGAGGGCGTCCTCCGCTCGGGCCGCCGCCGCCGCTAGCTGGCCCTCCAAGACGGAGCGGCCGGGATCCTCTCGGGAGGAGGAAGCCCCTCCCACCATCTGCTGCGCACGGTCCAGCTCTGCCCGCTGCAAAAGAAAACATCAAGGGTCAGTCAACCACAGTTAGAAACAGAAGGGTAGGGTGCAGAGTACTTACCAGCTGATCCACCACCGCCTGGAGGTCGTCTCGCTGCTGGATGGTGGAATGGAGGATGCCCTCGAGCGAGGAGATCCGTCCCTCGGGGTCAAGCTGCAATCACAAGCCAAGTCAGTCACATAATCAACTAAGAACTCAAAGAGACTGAAAGCAGTAAAATACGTACCGGTCGTCGGGACCCCTTGTACACCTGGGCCCCGTACTTCGGGCATAGGCCCGGAAGTAGTCCTCGTCGCTGGCAGCCTCGGAGACCACCTCCTTCCCGCGCCGCTCCCAGTCGTCCAGCTGCTCTCGGACCCGGACTGTCCAGTCCGTGACCTGCTGGATTCCCGGAAGCTCCGACCGGCCTCTCCCATGACCTCTGTCGGGTCGGGAACTCCACCCCGCCTGGTGGAGTCCCAGTGTCCGCGCCACTAGCCGGTGGTGGAGCGGGACCACTGTGTTAAAACAGTGAAGCCAAATGTCCCTACCAAGTAGGGACGGCCCCGCTCCACCCACGGCTGGGTGGCGTCGTCCTCCCCGACGTAGGGAGTCCACTGTACCTGCACACCACAAGTAAAGACCCGTCAGTCAATTGTCAAATAAGCAAAGTAAAGGAAAAGGTTAAGGCTAGAAGTACTTACATGTCCGAAGGGGACAGTGTCCAACGCATCATGGATGAGCGTCACCTGTCGCCGCAGGGACCGCTCGTCGCGGCAAAACCGCCAGCGCTGCAGGAGAGGTACAGCGCCGCGTCGCCTCGCCACCCCGCGACCCAGGGAGGGGAGGTGGTAGTACGCCCACACCTGCAAAAGTAATACAAGTCAGTACCACAGTTAATTAAGACAAGCAGGAAAAATAACAAAGGCTAAGGGTGAGAAGCACACCTGTAGAAGTGGGAAGAACCCGCGACGCCGGTCTCCCTGCTGGAGGTCCCCTGTCAAAGAGGTGGGCCAGGAGGGCCGCACCCCGCGTAGTTGCCCACGCTGGACAGATCCTCCAGTAGGGGCAGACATCGGCAGCCAACTGGGTCCCCTCTGGTCCCCAGGATCAGCTTCCGATCACGAGGATCAGGAATCGCCGTAAATCTCTGTCAGCCGCCTCTCCCTCCTCCTCCGCCAGCACGGCTCTGGCGTCCTCCGTCAATCGCGCCAGGTACTCCGCCTGCCCTCCCCGGTCCGGTGGCGCGCGCTCGCTACCCCAAACTGGCTGCAGCGCGTCCGCCCGACCAGCGAGGATCTCTCTCCCCTCACCTCCAGCTCGAGGAGCCTCTCCACCGGCTCCTGATAGCTCGTGTAGGTGGTCCCGGTCACCGCCTGGCCATCCACACGTAGGCCGGTGATCCGTACCACGTCCTCTAGCGTAGGGACCATGTGTCCCCACGGGAAGAGGAACGCCTGGCACTCCGGGTCCCACCTCTCCTTCAGGGCCTGGATGAGCGCCACGTCCGGCGTCAGCTCCTCCAGCCGTAGGAACGGGCCGAACCCCATGCCCTCCAATCGGCGAACCTGGAACTCCGGTAGGGCGTCGTAGACGGCCCGGATCACGGCCCATCCCAGCCGGGATCGCAACTCGCTCTGCACGCCAAGCAGCAAAAGGATCAGAATCAGAAGTCAAATTGCCAAACCACTCTCTGTCCTGACAAGGCGACAAGGGGTCCGTCGCCTTCCTAAAGGCGACAACCACCTGGTCGCATTCCCGTTAAAGTCGCGACGGCCACCCCGTCGCCTTTTAAAAGGCGACAGGGTGGGCGTCGCCTTCCCACTGGTAAGGCGACGGGCCCTACGTCGCATTACCAGGGTAGACCCGAAACGGAAAATTCCCTTTTTCCGGCCGTTCTCGTCGGGCAAATCGCCCTACAAGCAAGTGCTATGCACTCTCCACTCCATACATTCAAGGTCTAGGGCTCAGGAGCCTACCTTTTTGGGCCCGACAGGCTCGTCCTCGTCGCCCGGCATCACCGCGGGCTCCTCCTCCATCGGCGCGACCGGGGAAGCCTCCGGGGCCGCCGTCGAGGTCCCCTCACCCGGTTGCCGGCGCCGGATGGACTTCTTCCGTCGCCGCCCCCCGCCATCGCCGCCTTGGCCTTCTCCGCCACCCTCCATCGACGGTCACCGAGGAGAGAGAGGAGGGAGATAGGAGAGAGGGAGATAGGAGAGAGAGAGAGGAAGGAGATGAGAGAGAGAGAGAGCTCGCCGGAGTAGTTCACCGGAGAGAGGGAGGCCGGGAAGAGGATCGCCGGAATCGCCGGAGCAAGAGTGAAGAAAGAGGAAGGATTCGAAAAGAGGGAAAGAGGAAGAGAGGCGCCGGCCCGTATTTTGAATTGCCTCGGATCCTGTGAACGCGACGATGTCCATGTCGCCTTCCTACATAGGGTTGCGACATGCCTATGTCGCCTTTACTTTAGTGGTTGCGACAGAGTTCGTCGCCTTCTTGATCGCGACACACCCTATGTCGCTTTCTCAGGTCTATGCACAACTTCCAAAAAGCTCAATGTTCATTGCAATAATTCCATGACTACATCAAATAAAGCTATAAAAAAATCAAAATCAACAAGTTTCACTCCCACCACATCAATCCACCAAGTCCCATCAAAGCCCAAAAGGTACAATCAAGTCTATCTCTCTAGCTCACGGTCCCCTCAGTGGCCGAATCTTCTCATGCTCCAAGAGGTACGCCTGGTACGTTTCCCGGTCCTCGTCAAGTCTCGGCGGGAGTGCATGGGTAGCGCACGCCCTCCACAAGGCCAGCGCGCTCCGCACGGCCTGCTCATCCTCCGGGTTCCCCAAGCGTCGCTTCTTCACGGGAGGCAAGTGTGATGGCGGAAGCACTCTCGTCCTCGGCTTCCCGACCTGTAGGTAGCACCGCTGCGGGTTGTAGAGCACAGTCGTCATATTCCCTATTAGTTGCAAGTCCAAGCCGCGTCCGAGTGGTAGCCGGATCTCCGCTCCACGAAGTGCCACTACGCCCAAAGCAAAGTGTTCCACTGGTAGGGTGCTGAAGTAAAGGCGCCATGCACTCCTAGTTTTCTTGTCCGCCGTCCTGCATAAAACCTTGTCGGAGAACTTGGCCGCACCGCCAATAAAGTTCAAAGGATGGCACCCGAAGATCCGACTGTCGGTGGTGGGGTTGTCTACCGGTTTGAATTTAATCCTCACACCCAACCAACACTCTAGAAGGATCATAGAGCCATAAAGGAAACCTCCCGTGGAAGCCGAGGTGAGACCCGAGTAAGGTACGCCAAGACGGCGTGAGAGAGTGAAAGTCCTCGCCATACCCCGCTAATCGCACTAAGGCTAGCATAGTCTATGAGGTGATCCCCGGACGGGAAGAGCACCACCCCACATAAGCATATGGCCACGGCCTTTGCGATTTCCCGGTGGTCCACGCTCTTGTCCTTGCACTTGGATATGACCCACTTAGACAATGGCACTAGATGTATGAATTGTGGGCTAATTATGGTGTAGACATCCCCCGGATCGGTCATGAACTCTCCAAGGATAAACTTCGGGTTAATGGGCTCAACCGTGTAGCTTATGTTTTGCTCGTCCCCGGGTTTGGTCTTGGGAAGAGCAAGGAAGGCCTCGACCTCCTCTAGAAGGACGGTCGCCTCAAATTTGGGGAAAATAAAAGTATGGGTTTGTGGGTGCCATAATTCTATCAAGGCCGTGATACTATGCCAATCAAAGGAAATTTTGTGGTAGTTGTGAGCCGCTATCAAAACCCCACCCAAACCCCACTCTCTCAAGAACCTAATGACATACATGGGTAGAGATTTGATCATCGGGGCAATCCAAGTGAGCTTAGAGTAGCGGCGAGAGCCGGGGAAGAGCTAGGAAGAAGGAAAAGAGAGAAAAGAGGAAGAACAAGAACACAAAATTAATGATGAAATTCGGAGCATAAAATCATGAAAATTGAAAACACCAACCACTTACCTCTCTCACTTCCTCGCTCCGGCTCAAGTGGTTGGGAACATCCGTAATCCTCATGAGAACTTCAAAGGTCGCCCGAGCACGCTTCGGACCTTCGTAATCCGCCTCCCCACCCATGGGATCAAGATGAGCTCTCTTCATGGCCATGGTAGCTTGTAAGACTTGAAGAAAAGAAGAGAGAGGTGAGAGCTCCGAATTTGGCCTCTCATCCCCTTTATTTATAGAGCCTTAGCACTCCTATTCCTGCTAGGAAAGGGTAGAGAAGACCAATTAGGAGTGGGACCTTGAGTGGAGAGCAATTGGAGTCCAAGTGAGAGTCAAAACCAAGTCCTATGCTGAAAGCTTTTGAGCTCGGGCTGAGAAACCTGTGAAAGCGACATATCGACCTGTCGCCTTCAAGGTGGCGACAGGCCTTGTGTCGTCTTCTTCAGTCAAGCATTGCGACAACCCCTATGTCGCCTTCTGACCAGTCTGTGCTGTCTTGCTTATTCCTCTGTGACTGTTCAGGATATTTGCACATATGCTTTGATGTCATTGTTTGGTGCATTGTATCATGTCTATCTTATTGCTTTGATTATTGAAAATCCATAAAAATCAGAAAATGCAGGAAAATCCATAAAAATCCAAAAAATTCAGAAAATCAAAAGAGACGTCTTTCAGGTAAGTCAGGAAGTATCTCTAACCCTAATCCCTCCACATTACTATATGATATCTACACTATTATATCAGCTCAAGGACCGGCTGGTTCCTAGTGTGTTTCAGGATCTGAGTTCCCCTTCATCAAAAACGAGGATGATCTAAGTACACGCTGCTAATCGCTGGATAGGCCGTTGGGTGATATGACTCGGGGACGATGGATTCTATCGCACGTCGGGGATGCGAAGTGTCTTGACCCTTGCTTATATTGTCTAGCAATACTATCCTTGAATACTTGTTATTTCTCTCTTTCTTTGCATTCGTTTTATGATTTCCTTTTTCTTTAGCCCAGCATGCATCATGTAGGAATTTTGAGCTTCATGAATCATGATTTGTCAAAGTCAGCTTCTCAATGATGTCCCAACCCAGATCCTCATTTCCAGAGAAGGATTCCACTCTGAATTTGAAAGTTTTCCTCGAGCTTGTGCTCGGTCCAGTTTACTAGTATGGTTCCTATGAAGGATTCCTCTCACCACCATTCATTACAACAGTCATTCCCTTTATCCCCGATCCGCTCATTAGTCGTGACCCGCTCGAAGGCCAGAGTCGAATCGACCCGCCGGCAGCCCCTATCCCTAATGAACGAAACCTGCACGCTAAAGATAGCCAGGGTACCTCTTGAATCAGGAGGTTGATCATTCTTTTCTTTGATTTTCATTCGTCCCCAATAGGAATCATCCTCGCACTCTGTTCCCAGCCATGATCAAGTTAGCTGGATAATTCTCGCTGCTTATTCGTCCAGAATGGGTGTCTCTTTACCTTGATGCCCGCTTTTCAGCTCATTCCGCTACATCGCCGTTTCACGACATTTTCGCTCCATCACCGCTCCGCTCCCTTGCAAAGCAAGCATCAAGGAGGGGCAATCTATAGACACCCATTTCTGACCCATAAGTCGAGCAAAATCCCTTGTCGTATCATTGACGCCCCACGTTGGCTCATCATCGTCAAGCTGGCTTTCTCCGATCATGACATCATTCCCATTAGTTCATCGCCCTGGAGGACTCTTCCTAGTCAAATCAATCTCTTTCACTATAAACTCTCTGAGTATAAGATCCGATGTTTCATTCTGAAGGCTGTGCATGGCTGATTGGACGCATTACATGCCAAAATGCAGAAAAGACCAGAAGGCGACAGGCCCTAGGTCGCCTTCCTAAAAACGACAGCCCCTATGTCGCCATCATAATTCCACATTTTAAATCCTCAGAAAATCGCAAAATGACTCAAGTCAGCCTTCCATATGAGGAAGGCGACATATCGAGCAGTCGCATTCAGAAGGCGACACCAAGGCCGTCGCTTTCAGAGCCTTAAATAGGAAACTCAATCCGAAGTCAATTTGGACCCATGCTATTGATGGTAATTGCTTCATTTGGACGTCCAAATCACGTCCAAATCCTCTCAAATTCGGAGCAGACCTTCCTAACATGTTCCTTTCCGAGTTCTAATAGCCCTTGCATAGCCATACTTGCCGAAAGTCGGACTCTTGCCCATTATTCCTCTCAGACCCGAGTTGGGAATAATCACCCATAAGTACCTCGTCTCTGCATCTTTTTGGGCAAGGCCAGATTCTTTAGTTCGCTGAGCAAGAGAGCTTCATCTTCCACGAAGAGAGTTTTCCCTCCAGACGATCAGCAAGAGCCCTCCAGGGCGTTTTCCACCGGCTACACAATTCTTCTTCCCTTCTTCCCTTTATTTCTTTGATTTCATGCATGCATAGCTTCGTTTTCTTTCTAGTTTAGCATTAGATCACGACACACACACCTATTCTTAACACCCACAGGGGTTAAAAACCCCAATCCTGTGAGTTCCCCCCATAATAGTTCATGATTCCATGTGCTCTTCATCGAATAGATCTTCTACACACGAGTTCTAATGGGTGTTTTGTTTGTTTAAATCACTTTGGCAGGTGTTTAAAGGTCAGAGCAAGGTGAGGCTCTTGCCCCTCGGCCGGCTGAGGAGCAGGAAGATGAAGAACCCAAGTCTCCATCCACCGAGGAAGAAGGCGACGACCGCTCTGTCGCGATCAAGAAGGCCCCGTTGCCTACGTCGCGTTCACATCGAAGCATAGCGACGCCTCCTCTGTCGCGTTATCAGGTACGCCTTCTCCTTCATCTTTCCTTTCCAAGGTAGTCAGTCCTCCACTTGAACATCAGAGGCGATTGCGTTGGTGGCGATCACGGTCAGTTCCTAATCCCTACACTTTCACAATCAATTTCAAAAGGGGATACAAATCCCGTGATTACACCTATCTGGATAAGTTTGTGGTCGTTTTCATTGAAGACATCCTCATATATTCAAAGACCAAAGAAGAACATGAAAAACACCTGAAGATTACTCTGCAAGTCTTGCGAGACAACAAGCTATATGCAAAGCTGAGCAAGTGTGAATTTTGGCTCGAAGAAATGTCCTTCTTAGGCCATGTTATATCAAAGGACGGCATCTCTGTTGATCTTTCCAAAGTCGAAGCCGTACTCAATTGGGAGAGACCAACCAACGTCACAGAAATCAGAAGCTTCTTAGGACTGGCTGGTTACTACAGGCGGTTCATAAAGGACTTCTGTAAGATCGCCGTTCCGCTCACGCGTCTTACACGAAAGGAGAATCCCTACTCCTGGAGTAAAGATGTGAGAAGAGTTTTCAAACTCTCAAAAAATGTCTGACCTCCGCCCCTGTTCTCACGCTTCCAATAGAGGGAGAAGGTTTCTATGTCTATACAGATGCCTCAGGAATTTGGCTTGGCTGTGTATTGATGCAGAAGGGGAAAGTCATTACCTATTCTTCAAGACAACTGAAGACGCATGAAGTCAACTGCCCCGTGCATGATCTTGAGTTGGCTGCCGTGGTCTTCGCCTTAAAAATCTGGAGACACTATGGTGAGCATTCACGGTCTACTTAGACCATAAAAGTCTGAAGTACTTATTCTCACAAAAAGAACTTAACATGAGGCAGAGAAGGTGGCTTGAATACCTGAAAGATTTTGATTTCAACATCCAGTACCATCCAGGCAAGGGAGATTCTGTGGCTGATGCTCTTAGTAGGAAGCCGATGGCATCTATATCGAGTCTAGTTCTTAGCGAGATGCAACTACTAGAACAATCACAAGATTAGACTTGAACATTGAACATAGGGATGATCGAGTCTTGGTTGCCATATCAAGATTCAATCTGATATGCTAGAAGAGATTGTAAAATCTCGGGCTTTTCGACTTTCCGTTTGTGTGTGGGATGACTGGCCACTAACACATCCGGCCTTGGTGACGCATTACTGTCGCGACGGAGCTGGCCGTCGTGACAGTCATCTAGGTCACGACCACCTGGTGCGTCACATTCCTGTCGTACCCGGTCAATGGGTCGCGACATGGTTTTGCTTTTTGGTCATTTGGTGCCTGTCAGAAGGGCAGGTGTGTCAGAGCGGCTGTCGGGTTGTCGCGGCATCCCTGGGGGGCGCATTTTGGTCGCAGGGTGGGCGACCATCGCGTTAATGTTGGTAACATGATGCCCCGCCCCATCACGTTCTGGGGGCCGGAGGGTAAAAGTCTTGGCCAGCTTCCCCCTTTTCCTCTTTCTCTCCTTTCTCTCTTTCCTCTCTTCTCCGAGGTGGAGAGGTCTCCCTCTCGTCCTTCTCCAGTGTTGGAGCTTGGTGGAGAGGCCGGCGGCTCGTGCGGAGCTTGGAGCGTCGTCGTGGAGCGAGGAGGAGGTGTTCTTGCCTTCGTGAAGGCCCCTTCGTGGGTTCGGTTCTTCATTTCCTGTAGGGATTTCTAGAACTCTTCCTTTCTGGGCGATTGGGAGCCCTCATGTGTGAATGCATGCTTTTACAACTTTCCCCATACTCCCCTCCTCGTGGTGCGCTTGTTTGTAAAGTGTGGGCGACCCTGGGATGTAGCATCCCTGTGGTCTGCCTCTCGACTGATGTCGTGACCACAGAGCGCGTCACGACATCAGAGGAGCCGTCGCCCCGATCGGACGCGACCTTATCGGGGCGCGGTTGGCCATCACGATAAGGGTCGGATCGCGACCAGGTTTCCCGTCGCGACAAGGTTGTTGTTGCGACGCTCCTCCCCATCCCGACTCAGTGCTTGTCACGGTTGCCCTTCCCGTCGCAATTCCATCACGATGGACTAGGAGGCGTGACAAGACCTGGCTTGCCTCGGGTGGTTTCGTGGCAGCGGTTGGCGTGTCGGCGTATGCCCCAGGGCAGGGTTGTCCTTAGGACCTTTTGGTGGGAACGCGACAGGTTGGCTCGCTGCGTTCAGTGACCGAAGGTGACACCTTCGTGGCCGTGTCCTAGCGGCGGTGCTAGGAGGCTCGCGTTTGTCTAATAATCGATTGTCTGTCAGTCAATCGATTATTAGAAGAGCGATGGTTTCTGTTATGTTTGGTGGTGTTTGGGTTTCTCAGGCCATGCTGTGTGTGTCGGCGTTGGCCGACGGCCCTTCTGGGGGTTTCCGGAGGGGGTGCCGTGCATGCCTGTGCCTGCTGGGCTTGTCTTGGTTATAATCTAGCTGTGCCGTTTCTATGGTGGTTGCCCCACCAGTTCTTTGTTCGCCCGGTGCTAGGCACTTGAGGGCTTGTTTGCGAGACAGGTTGTTACCGTTACCTAGGACCCCCAGCCCCGCGCGTATGTTAGAGGGAGTTCTCCAGGCGGCGGGCGTGCTCAAGTCACGGACTTGGAGCAGAAGGGGAAAACAGTGGGGACAGTGGCATAGAGTTGCTTATGGAGCTCCCTTAGCTGGGTCTGGGTCGCCGAGGTTGTTGTGGCGCTCTTTCAGTGTGGACCAGCTTGTCCTTCTCACTGCCTCGCTCTACAGTGGTTCCGGAGCCACGTAGGGAGGTAAGGAGTGGGCCGCAGCTCGGCTGGGCTGCGGTGGTTGTGGTTGTTCTTTGCTGTGACTCGCTAGCCTCACTCTACCGGGGAGGTTGTAGGCAGGAGTTAGCAGTTGGAGAGTTGGAGGTGTGGACGTTGTGTCCTTTTCTTGGCTGCATGTGGCGGTGGCTTGGTTGCTCTTGCTGTGACGGAGTTTCTCACATTGTTTCCAAGTGAGTCTAGTTGCCCTAGCCTGCACGGTGGTTGTATCCTGGCCGTGTCTAGTTTCCGTGGGCTCTGTTGGTTTGGCCTTGTGGGCCGTGTTTAGTGGCTTTCATTCTGCGGGTTCTCTCGGGGTGTCTTGTGTAGTCACCCGGCTGCTGTTTCTGTAACCCGTTCCTTGGTGTCATCTGTGGTGGCACTGGAGTGTGTAGTTCCTTGACCTCGTGGCATGTCCGAGGTCCAGGGTGGTTCTGTTTGTGGGCCCTCAACCTTGTGGAGGTTCGAGGTGGCCGTGGCTGTGGTGAGACGTTCCTTCTCACGTGGTTGCTCGGTGTCTCTCGTGGTGACACCTGGTTGTTCCTTCCCGACCTCGTGGAGGTCTGGGATGTTGGTGCTTGTGTCGTGAGACTCTGGTCTCATGTGGTGGCTCCGATGTTCCGTAAGCTCCTTTGTCTCAGTGGGTGCATGCCGAGGTGTTACTTCCGCATTGTGTTTGATTCCACTGGTTCTGCGGGAGGTGTTTTAGCCCGACCCTGGTTGTGGGTCGAGGTGTTTCTCTGTTTCTGCTGCTTTGTAGCTCTTTGCAGTAGGTGTTTCCCGCTTTACTGGTTATCCCTACTGAGCCTTGTTTGCGAGGCTCACCCCCCTACTCTCTTTAGGTGGGACTTTCTGTCGCAGGAGTTCGTTGTCGGACGGTTGTGGGGCGGTTCGTTGCGCCGTGCATTGCCAGCAGTGTGAGTTGTGAGCGTGAGTGCTTTTTGTACCGAGTGAGTTGAGAGTGGCTTTTTTGCAAGTCCTCGGGATATGCCCCTTAAGGACTGCACCTTTCGTTTTGTACCTGTACTTTTATTTGGGACATGTTGTACATAATTTCCTTATTAATGTACGAACTTTGTTGTTATAGTTATTTGAATTCATTGCTTATCTCACTGGACTAAATTCTAACCCTTCCGGGTCTTCGGATCCGTGGGTGGTGGCACGACCTTCGGGGTCCCTGGGGAGGGGGGTCTGGGAGGTCGCGTCGTTACAATGGTATCAGAGCTCAAGGGTCCAACGAGATTTGTAATGAGTTAAACTATGGATGTCCCAAAGAAAGGTGCTCGTGCGCTGTTGGTCGTCCGTGTATAGTTGCTATTAGGTGAGCATTTGGTTCTTTGTTGCAGGTGGCTAGCTTTCCAACAGGGCTCGCGTGCGAGCTGCAGGAGAGTGTTGCTGGGTGTGCATGCTCTGAGCGTGGTTGCTGTTTTCGCTCGTGCTGCGGTTGGGTTCATCCTCGGCCTGTGTGTCTGTGTGGGTGTGTCGCGAAGGCTGAGAGAGCCTGCGTGTGGTGTGACCTTCCCCGGTGCAGGGCTGTTGCTTGTGGATCCAGGCGGAGGTGGATGCCTTGTTGGATGTCCCCCTTGTTGTTGGGGTATGTGTTGTGTTGGCTGTGTCTTTGGACTTGTGTGCCTGTGCGCCATTGTGCACTGTGCTCTGCTCAGTCGGCATCTTTGCTCGAGCTAAGAAGATGCTTGTGTGTCGTGTTGCACCGCTGGTTAAGCGCTGTGACACCTGTCTGTGGTTGTTGCCGGCTTTGTGCTGGCTAGTTGTGAACTCTGGTGAGGTGCTCCCGGAGTTCTTCTTTGTTGGTTCTGGTGGAGGTGAGGTTTCCCCAGAACTGTGTTGTGCTCGTTTCTGGTTGTTGCGACGTTGCCCTCTGGGTTGAGGTGCATCGCTTAGCTGCTGTGTTCTGGTGGTGTTTCCCAGAACTGTTTGTTGTTGTCCTAGTGAGGGTTCCTCTCCCTCTGGGACTGCTTCTGTGCTCGTTGAAGTCTTCCGCTGTGTTACCTCCTTGGTTGAGGTCTCTATTGTCTGGTTGGTTGCCGTTGCGTTGCCCTCGAGGTTGAGGTGCATCGATTAGTTGCCCTGTGTTCTGGTGATGTTTCCTAGTATTGTTGGTTGTTGTCCTGGTGAGGGTTGCTCTGGACTGTTCCGGGCTCGTTTTGCCGGTTGTTGTGCTACCTCAGGGTTGAGGTACACTGTTGTTGTGTTGGCTGGTGCGTTCTGGTGGGTTTCCTAGAATGCTGCCTTGGTGGTTCTGGTGGAGGTTCTCTCAGAACCAGTTGTGTTGCTTCCGCTGGCTACCGTGTTCTCTTTGTTGGCCGTGTGTTTTGACCGTCTGTTTGGGCTGCGTTCTGGTGATGTTTTCCCAGAACGGCTCTTGGCGCTTTGGGGTGGAGGTCCTTCCCAAGCTGCTTTGTGTTTGTTTTGGCCGTCGCTGTAATACCCCAAGATATAGAACGATAAATAAGTAAGAAACAGTCGAGAAAACGTAATGCAGTTTGTGGGCGGATGAAGAGATTAAGCAAATCTGGGTCTATCTAAGCTTTGATTGAAATGTGCTAAAGGATAATGTTATTGGTAAAGGATATTTCTAATGATAATAATGATGATATTATTAAAGGATACTACTAAAGAAAAATGGTAAGAGTAAAGGTTGATACCAAAGGTTAGCATATTGGTAAAGAATGAGGATAAGGATATGGATATATCCCTGTTCACACTAAGTCTGAAATTAAATAAGAAGTAAAAGTATAAATGTAAATAGAAAGGGCATATATACAATTATAAAAATATGGGGTTCTCATGTAATTGTCAAATTGTATAGGGACCCTAGTGAAAACTCTGGAGACCCCGTAGACTCAATCAGATTCCCAATCGGAAGTCATTCGGGGTCTGAACGACCGATCAGGGGGTTAGGAATGGATATATCTCCAATTTCTAAAAGTCAAAGGAAAAAAAATGCTAAAGACACAAAAGTTAGGGGATCCTTATCCCCAAGGGACACTTGTCATACATCTAGGGGATGTTTATCCCTTAGGAACACTTGTCCCACATCTAGAGGGTCCTTATCTCTTAGGGACACTTGTCCCAATCTAGGGGATCCTTATCCCTTAGGGACATGTCCTCAACCTAGAGGGCCCAAAGGGTGCCCCTCTCTCTCCTCTCCCCTATAATATACCCTCCTCCTCCTCCCATTCCATCCATCCAAGTGAAGAGGGGGAGGTTATGCTAGAGCTCTAGAGAGAGTAAAGAGAGAAAGAGTGCCCGATCTTGGGGGAAATTCTGTCAAAAAGGTAGGTTCTTTTAAGTTAGTTCCAAATCCCTAGTGAGTGAAAGTGCTACTTTTCATATTCTTCTAATCCTTCGCTACGTCAAAACGCCGTCGGTTCATTTTCTCGAAATCTCCCGTTACGTCGAAGTGCTGCCGTTTGATTTCTCGGAATCTCTCGCGACGTCGAAATACTGCCAATTCTCAAAATCCCTCTCTATGTTGGTTTGTTCACTCAAAACCCTTCTCTATGATGGGACTTTACCGGTATGTTTTCTCGAAACCCTTCTTTATGTCGGAACACTGCCGATTTGTCTTCTTGGGATTCCTCTCCATGCCAGAGTGCTGCCAGATTGTTGAGTAAGGATCCTTTATCCATGCCGGAATACTGCCGGATGGTTTAGTGAAGATCCTTTCCCGTGCCGGAATACTGCCGGATTGTTTAGTGAAGATCATTTCCAGTGCCGGAATACTGCCGGATTGTTTAGTGAGGATCATTTCCCATGTCGAAATACTATCAGATTGTTCACTCAGATTTTATATTTTGTCGGGACTCTACCAGAGTGGAGCCAAATTCCCTTACCTTTGAAGCTTCTACAACCTTTAGCTCTTCAGGTAGGTTCCTTCTAATATTTTCTAAGTCATTGATTAGTAGTTAATAATGTTAATGACCCTAGTTTAGATATAATCTTTGTGTGTCACTCTCTTCTGTGTTCCTTACTATGTTCATGTGTACTGCTTTAATTATAACTTTTTGTTGGATCCTAGTTAATTGCTTGAATAATGGCATTAATGATCTTAATGAAAATAAGATTAAGTGTAAATAATCTCAGTAAGTACAACATTAAGTGTATTCTTAATGAAATGTTCCTATGATTTTGGGTCAGTATCTTGACCATAGTACTGTAATATTTCATGATGTTAACTCCATAATCTGTTGTTCCTCTTAAACATGATTGATTGTTTAACTAAGTCCCTACTGTAGGTCTAGCAGTCTTAACCATGAGCTAAAGAGAGTTCTAATTCAGAACATCCTTGAAACTCTTGACCAATTAAGTGAATACATGAATTGTCAGCAAGTACTTAAGTGGGGTCTTGGACCCGAAGTTGACCTACTTAAGTGGGGTCTTGGACCCGAAGTTGACCTTTATGCCAGACAGGGGGCTCTGTCTAGTCCTGGAAGATCCAAACACTCTTAGTGCTCAGTGGTACCATATGGAGGGTGATGGCCAGTGAGTTGGGCTTGACCTAGTCCTGGGAAGATCCCGAACGTCCTTAGTGCCCAGTGGTACCATATGGAGAGTGATGACTGGTGCGACATACACCACAAGTGAGTGTTCTCGATTAACTTGCTTGACAATTCATTGTCTCATGATCAATTACGTGAAGTAGTTCATAGTATAACTAAGTGCGTGTTAATCATGAAGTGTTCAGTGCCTAACAAGTTCATTCTATCGTGATTGATTGTGTGAAACAATTCATAGTGAATCCAAGTGTGTGATAATCGTGAAGTGTTCAGTGACCAGTTCTTGAGTAATCTAGCATTGCTGTTATAGCATTCCTGTACAATCTTGTTATGTGAAATCCAGTTACTGATCGATCTCTTGCTCTTGTCTTGCGTGAAATCCAGTGTTCACCTCTCTAGTGATCATATAGTATCAATGCTTGAACTCGTGCTTATCTTGAGTGAATCCATGTGCACCACCCCAATATCATATACTATTGTTAAATGGACTCATAATCATTAACTTTCTGTAGTCACTAATTAATCTCTCATGTCTACTTACATGATAACTCCATTACAGTAAAGTATATGTGTGCTATTCGTGAAAAGTAATTAAAGACAAATCTCATGAGTTAGCTAGTTCCATCCTAACGGTTGTGCAATTTCTTAGCAATGTTCAGTAGCTACGTTCTGATTATTTCACTCTGCTAGTAACTTCTATTATCATGTAGTATTCCTATTTAATAAAACCCTAGTGTATTATCTCACTGTGATCTCTTCATCTATGTTAGTGAACTATTGTTCCGCTCTCGTTACCCTGGATTTCTTTAACTTTATTAACTGCTAATTGAGGTTTAAAAATTGATTAGGGGTAATCTACTGGGCATTTTTATGCTCATTATTTTATTAACATTTTTTTTCAGGAAAAAATTTCAAGTGTAAAGTAAAGTGGTCGGGAAGTGTGCTGAGCGATTGAACCCTTTGTGATTCAAGTGAGTTCTCTTTTACCGTCTCATCTGTTGCGCCTCGGCTTCTTCTACTGCCATAACGTCGGGGCGTGACAGTCGCTGCTCTCTCTCTGTGGAGATGAGCTGTCGCTGTTGCCGGTGGACTATCCGTGTTACAATCTGCCTGGGCGTTGTCGGTCAAGGTGTAGTGAGTTTGACCGTGTGTCTGGCCGTGGTTAGGGCTGTCAATGGGCCGGGCTCGGGCTGGGCCAGGCTAGGTCTGGTCCAAGCCCAACCCCTATTTTTCTAGGCCTAAGCCCGGCCCAAGCCTAAGTGGCATCGGGCTGGGCCCGAGTAATCAACTAAATTATAAAGCCCACCTTCAGCCCGACCTGGCCTAAAAAAATAATAAATATTTGATAAAGTATTACTATTTTTTGTTCAAAAAGATCCTATCTTACTCTTAGAACAAACAGTGAGTAGGATGAAATTCAGATGAAGGGATATCCATTTAGATTCAGACGGATCTCCCTCATAATTTATTTGAGCATGTAATAGAGCATCTGCAACAAAAAAAATTTGTTGAGAGAATTCATTGAGAACCTGCTAGTTCCAAATGCACTACATAGATTTAACAGCTTTCAGTTTCATGGTTGACAAAATAAAAATGAGCAACACAAAATTGATTACTTATACTGAATAAGTTCCCATTCAAATTTCAAAATATAAATGTTTACATATGTTGGATAAGTCCCCAGAGACATAGATATATCAGTAAAAAATTTGATTATCTTGAGAATAACCACATGAGCAGCACAATTACAAAATCTAATGCTTCTAAACTGAAAACAAGGCCTGCTGAAAAGACAGTCCAAAACAATGCAAGATAACTATGTCAGCAGTTTCACAGATGTATCCCCCAAAACTAAAATCATTTGGCTCTTCAATCCCTGCATCCTCTAAACATGTAAAATTTGGGCAAAAGTACCCATTATTTACACATCATATATATCATTGATTGTTCCATCTCGTCCAACCAGTCCTAAAATAAAAAGAAAGTGATTACAATTTAAAATATAACTACAAAAATTAAAGCTTCTTAGTTTAATTAAAACATAGTAACATACCTGCTGAAGCATTTCTAATCCAATCTTGTGAGCAAATTAAAGCCTCCACTGTGTCTGGAGCTAAAAAACTACGAAAATTATTAAGAACTCGCCCTCCAGTGCTAAAATCCGACTTAGATGCAACTGTGGAAGTAGGAACTGCTAAGATATCGCACGCCATACAAGCAAGGGTTGGATATAATGATTTGGTGTTTGACCACCAATCCAAGATATCAAAGTTGGCACTACAACATATATCTCCTTCCAAGTATGGTCAATTCTGACTTTGATCTTTGTGTATTTTGCTGACAAATGAACTGATCCCAACCCCTTAACATATCAAGATCATGACTTGCACCATTGGAATTTGTAGGGATATCATCACTTGTTAAGGGTCTTGATTTCAACTGTTTTTAGTAAGATAATCCGCAAAAAGTTGGCAAATACATTCTCATGACAGTTACATGCTTTTCTGCTGCATCCCCATACATTTTTGGAAAACAATATCTAAATACATCAACTTGTATCGAGGATCCAAAATAAGGGGAATTGCTAAAATGAAATTGCAATCTTTCCAATATTTGTTAAGCTTCTCTTGCATTCGGAGAGCCATTGAACTAATGAGACATGTGAACTATTAGCTTCTTCATCTAGTAAGACTTTTATCTTCCACATTTCATGAAAATACAAATTAGAGGTGGGATACTTTGTGCCTGAGACAATATTAGTTGCACTGTAGAAATGCTTCAAAAACTTGCATACCACTTCAGCTTTATCCCATTCATCAGGTGTAGGTGCACAATTGAAACTAGGATCTAACATCATCAAAGAAGAAAATGCCCTCTTAAATTCTAGAGCAGATTCCAACATCAATATTGCTATTCCAACGAGTAGGAACATCTAAACTCACCCATTTCTTATTTTCCAAACCAACTTGTTGAATACACTCTTCAAATTTTTTGTCGACGAGAAGGTGATCCTCTTACCTTCTTTAAACTCCTTCTAACACCGTGAATGACAATATCAATAGTTCTAAGCCCATCTTGAACAATTAAATTAAGGATATGAGAAGCACAACGTACATGAAATAACTTGCCATCACACAATAATTTACTACTCTCTAATAAACTCGAAAGAAGTAAGGGAATGCAAGCGTCATTAACTGAAGCATTGTCTAATGTGATGCTCATCACTTTAGAATCAAAATCCCATTCTCTAAGTGATTTCCAAATAGCATTTGCAATGATAGGTGCAATATGAGGATATTCAACCACGTAAAACTTTATTATTCGTCTATGCAACTTTCAGTTGGTATCCATAAAGTGAGTTGTTATAGACAAATAACCCAAATCCTGATTGGAGTCCACATATCTGCTGTTAAACAAATTGAACTAGTTTGCACTTGAAAAAAGTCTTTAAGAATTTTCTTCTCCTTGGTATAGATCTCCATACAATCACCCTTAATGGTATTTCTTGATAGCATTTTGAACTTCGGATTTAGGCTTCTAACAAAACACTTAAAACCATAATAGCCAACAACTAAAATGGGAGTTCATGTAGGATAATAAATCGAGCTAACTCTTTTCGAGAAATTTTAGCATCAAATTTCCAATTTGATAAGATTTCATTTTCTCCATCAGCTGAATCAACAGACAACAATTGTTGTTTCACATTCGATGATGTACGATAAGGGCAAACAGTATTAGCATGCCTAGTTAAATGACTTGTGTCAGCCTTACTAGAACTAGTTAACACAGCTTTGCATGCATTGCAACGGACTTTCTGCACATTTCCATAAAAAATTTAGTAAAATGTTTCCAGACTTCAGATTGTGGACCTCTAAAACGTTTTCGTGAAATATTCGTATCAGGTATAGCATCAGAAGAAGCCTCAACCTCATTCATAGTAGTTTTGACCAGTGACACCTAGGGTGCTTTCATTCTCATTTGCCATAAGCAAAATCCTAAAACATATTCAAAACAATGCAAACATGAGAACTAATATTATGCATAAAAAGCATGATTCCAATGAGATTAAGTTAGGATTTTTTTCTTGCTATGAAAGGGAGGACTTGAATGTCCAAAGGGGTAAAGAATTTATTATAGCATATGACCCTAGTTTTTATTGTAAAAACTAAAAATCTAAACCGAATTGAACAGGAAGATAAGGAAAAGAACTTGTGAAGTGATATTGAAACCAACACTGCCATCCTTGGTGCCACAAGCAAGTCGGTTGACAATGTCACAAGCCATTATCACAGATATTTTTTTATCTAAAGAAACTAACCTTTTTTTAGTTCCTTCTCAGCTGCATGCCTTGATATCACCTAGCTCCTTTGGGGATCTGATGGCCAAAAGATGTCCGATGGCAGAGGACATCCAACCCCCTGGTTTACTGATAGTTGTTTTCTCAAATTTCTGTATAAATTGAAAGAAAGTGCAATGAGATTTGAGATAGATATTAAAATCTGGTTGAAGAATGCTCTAATTTTCAGCATTGTTGAGCATTCCTTAAATATTACTTTTTCAAAAATAATTTCACAAAAAAGAAAACACCTAAAAATGAGAATGATATAATATGGATTACAACATATACATGACCCACATTGTGATAAATTAAAAGAGAAGAAAACATTCTACATGATTCAAGATTGAGAGGCCCTGAGGGACATGTGTTGGTAATTCCTCTGAATTTAAGTCATACACCTTGCCCTCTCAAGCCTCAAGATGAAGACATGGAAAGAAGAAGAATATCACATTTTGCAATGATAGAAAATAAGAAACATATACTAAAAAGGAAACAAGAAGAAATATAAGAAACCAAAAGGTAAAAGACGACCTTCCAAAAAAGGGAGCATGTGGAAGATACCTGGAGAACGCACCTGGTTTGAGGGAGAGGGAATCAGCAACAACCTAATGGCTTTCCGTGGGGAGAGCTCTGCTGGTTGCATCCATAATCGTAGAGTTCATATGGCCGATGGAAAGAAATCCAGAAAGCTTGGATCTTTTCTGCCCCTTGATCTCATATGGAATCGCGGATGATTTCAATGTTGCAAGCATCTAGATTAGGGAGATGATCCCTACTACTGCCGTTTTGGCTTTTGTTGCTTTGCCCTCCTCCTCGACCCTCCTCGCAGTCACAAAGTGCACACTGTGGATCTCGGTAGCAGACGAGCATTGAATGGTGTTTATAGTTTCCATATTCCAGGCAAAGGAAAGAAAAGAAGGGACGTAAGGGCACGGTGGGTTGGCGGCAGGGGAGGCGAGATGCCGTCTGCGTGGCCCTAGCAGGCTGGTGGTGTTAAAGGTGAGATGATTGCAGACGGCAGAGGGAGGTGAGAAGTCAGGAAAAATAATAGATAGACAGATTATAAAGGCCCATGTGGGCAAATAAAAAAGCCCAAGCCCGACCAAATTTTCAACGGGCCGGGTTTTAAGCCCGTCTAAAAATCTACGGGCTTAAAAAAGAGTGGCGGCCAGGCCCAATATCGGGCTAAACCCGCAGACCTATCAGGTCGGCCCGGCCCACTGACAGCCCTAGCCGTGGTGCTGGCCAGGTTGTCTTCCTGTTCGATGCGCGTTCTCGGCCGTGCTGGTGGGACTTCGTGTGTCCCCATGTCGGAGGTTTGCTTCGTTCTCCCGCCCTGTGTGCTCTGCCAGATGGTAGTTTGGTCAGTGCTGTGGGTGTCTGGTGGTTGTGCTTCTATGGAAGTGCCAGTCTCGCTAGTGGTTTCTCCTTGCATGTGGAGGAGACTCGTTGTGGGTGTCTCCTTCCTCTATTTTCCATGGTGCTCGGGGTGATGATGCTCCACTGTGTGTTGTGTCTCCAGGTGCATTATTGCGACCTTTGGGTGGAGTCATCTTTCCTTGAGCTGCTTTGGGTTGAGCTGGTTGCTCCCCTTGTCCGGTTTCCTTGGTTGGTTGTGTTGCACTAGCCCTTGCGGTTTGTGCAACTTTGGGTGGACTGTGCGTGCAGTCTGCTTGTCTGCCTCTGGTCAAGGATGGACCTTGACCCTGTGTGAGCCCTGTGTTTGGCCGGTTCGCCGTGTTGTTGCTTCAAAGTGGTTGTGCCGATGGGACCACTTATGGGCCCTGTGGTTTAGTGGTGGTTGCTTGCGTCTCTGTGCCGACACACTCTTGCCGACGGTTGTGGCAAGAGTCGTGGGTGGTCGGCTGGCTGTGCCTCTGTGGGAGTGTTAGCCTTGTGTCATGGTTTCTCTTTTCGTGTGAGGAGGGGCCTGTTGTGTGCTTCTCCTCTGCTTTCCGTGGGGTTGCTCGGTGTGGTGGGCTCCATGGCATTTGGGCTGTGTTGCGCACCATGGCGACCTTCGTGGCGAAGGTCCATCCCCTTGAGCTCTGGTTGCTCCCTCTGTAGACACCCGATTATGACTAATGGGTTGAACCACATTTCTTGCTACCTTAGTGGGCCCCTAATTGGTCACTCACCTTGAGCCCATCATTTGCCTTGATTTGAGCCCATTAATCCATTAAAATGCCTTGAAATCCCGAAATCTATCATTTGAAAGAGTCCTTAGAGGAATATGACTCCTATTTTATCATGTGGTTAGGAGGATAATGCAAGATAATTTGGGTTCCTTGTCGCGACGCATCGTGGCGCCGCGACTATAATCGCGACGGGTTGGACCGCCGCGACAGTCCATGCATTATACATGCACGTGGGTAATTCTGTCGCGTCCCCCCGCACCGTCGCGTTTCTAGTCGCGACCCTACGATCTGACGCGACAATGTCCGAGATCTCTGGCCTCCATAACCACACCCTATTTATCCTCCCATGCACTTTGACTTGGTCTAAGAGGGTTATCCCGACCCCTTGGGCGGATTTTTGGCCCTAAGGACTCTCCTAAGCTCCCCTAAGGACTCTACACCTGATATTTAATAGAGCTTTATCCCCCACTTCTAATTTCTAAACCTTTTTGAGGAGATAATGCCTAATATTCCCACTCCAGGCTCTATATAAGGAAGGCCCCTCCTCATGGACGAAGAGAGCCTCATGATTACCCCAAAGGGCTGCCAAAATTTCCTCTGAACTAGACTTAGTCTCATTCCCTTCATTCCCTTCACATTCCACTCCCCACAACTCACTCACTTCATCATCAATGGAGCAAGGAACGTGAAGAGGGCGACTATGGCAATCTCCTGGACCCCTTTGCACATCATCGGAGCTGCATCCACGCCAGGAAGTCGCCCTAATGGGGCTCATTCTCTTTCCTCTTCCTCTTTTCTATTTCTACATGCATTTTTTTGTCCTTTTTAAATAGAGCACGTCCACCATCCACCCACGTTTTCCCACACTCACAGGGGTTTAAAACCACCCCAGTGCGTTCCTACTTACTTCCTCTTTTAGAATAGATACTACACTTTATATGTTCTAATGGGGTCTTCTCCTTGCGTTTTCTTTTGATTGGCAGGCAAGCAAGCGAAGTCTACGAGAAGCTCTGGTGCTCTGGCCGGCTAGAGGACTACAAGAAGGTCACAACAACAAATCTCCGCCATTTAGAGAACGCGACGGTCTAGGGTGACGCGACAATAGACACGTCGACTTTCACTGACGCGATACTAGAAACGCGGCGGCCATGGCGACCGCGACACCAGGTCAGTTTCCTGTTCTCTTCCTTTTCCTAGTTTAAGTTAGCCATTGTCTTTCATATCATTAGGCAACTTATCTAGGTGGCGATCACACACTTTTTTTATGCTACTAGTTTTAGTACACTTTCGTGTGTCGAGGGGAAGCCAATCCCTGTGATTACACCTTTTGGCGATCACGGTGGGACCTTCACTGCCACCCTCGTAGATTTTGATTGTCTGCTTGCCATGTTTCCTTGTTGTTTGTCATTATAGTGTCTTGTTAGGGTTTTGTTCTTTATTCCCTGCATTTTTTCCCGCTCTGTCATTGTCGCGACCGATCGCGGTGTCGCGACAAGTTCGCGTCGCACCAGGGGGACGCGTCATCAGGTTAGTGCTTGCTATTCCCTTTGTCCTCTCTGTTCAATGCCCATGAGAGCATGCATCTTTCTTATATTGCTTAGATCATGTTTGCTCGCGTTTCTGTCCGATAGTATCCTGTTAGGGTTCGGATTTTCCGTTTAGTTTCATCTGTAAGTTTCCAGTTCTTATCGCGGTCGGAGGATTGGACGCGACCAGGTCGCGGTTGGGACAGGAGACGCGTTAACAGGTTTGCTTTGTATGTTACTACTTTCATCCATGAATCGGTTTCTGTCTGCTTTTCGATCCATGTTGTACCTGATTAGTATTTCTTTGTGTTTCTTATCTTAGTAGGGTAGTCTGTTTGTATTGGGTTGGTGACCCACGGTGTTCTCGGGTCTCTGTTTGTATTGCGGCAGCTCGCGCTGTCGCGATCGTGTCGCGGCGTACCCGGCCGTCGCGACTCCCCCCGAGGGCTATTTTTTTCACCCTGTTTGCTCCTTATCCCCACTCTTGCATACATTTTTGGACTTTTTAGTCCCTTTGCATACGCTACTCATCCCAGTTGATCAGGTTCCCCCCTTGGTTGAGTGAGTCCTCTCACCTACGAGCACTCGTAGGCTGACTCGGACCCGCCTTCCGAGGACCTCCGTAAGTCCTCGTGACCGTACGCACGTTGCGGTTCACCGGGCAGGTTGTACCTGTTGCACCCATAGTTCGAGCCACCCTCGCATGTGAGTGTATGCCACCCTTAGCTACACCGAAGCACTTGAGTCCATTCCTACTAGGGACCGCTTGGCCAAGTGACATCCTTCCAGTCAATTCATTTAAAAGGCCAAGTTGAAATCTTAAAAATTTGCGCCTTAAGCATGATAACTTGAGTGCTTTGATCCATCCCTCCTCATCTCAGTTTTTTTTTCTTGCTGTGATAGAGTCTAGGTATCACCTTCCCAATTGATTGGGGAGGTGCATGCGTCGTTGCCTAGGAAGATCGAGTCAGTCTCCTCCCGTCCTTGTGATTTATCATAATCCTTTGTTCGATATGGACCAATTCCATGTCCTTTCTGATGATACCTTGCCTATAGGGCTCCTCGAAGACGTGGCCCAATCCACCTCGGCCATACTTCCACCCCCTATTCAGTCTCCTCTTATCATTAGGGGTCAATCCCGTCCTCCCTCTCCTCCAAAGGGGGATGACCCCCATTCGCAATTCAGCCAGCTGCTCCCCCATTTAACTCCAGAACAAGTGCGAGAATTCATCGCTGCCGCCAAAGGCAAGCAGCCCTTGTCTCCATCTGCCCATAACTCAGTCCGGCCAACGGACTCTTCCACCCATATCGCTTCAGCACCCCACCTTCCTTCCTCAGGTGCAGATCCCACACCCCTCCGTCCTCGCACCATTCACTTTTCGGAGCCAAACTACCTTCCGGCACGAGAGGTTCGGCCTAGATCCCCTCCAACTTCCAACTATTACACGGCTGAACCTGCATTTCTGCCCCACGAGGGGTCTCATACTTTCGAGCAACCTCGCTCCATCATCTCTACACATCATGTTCCAGCCCCCTCCGACTTCCTAGCGGAGTGGGCCGTCATGAAAAAGGAGCTTCATGACCTCAGAAGGCAGATAGATCCTCGTAAGGTAGCCGACATTGCTCTTCCATCCTTTCAATATCTCCGGGTGCCGCCCCAGTCAGAGCTCCCTGTCTACCGGCGATACTCCGGGGTAGGAGACCCCTATGTTCATCTGAAAGATTTCGTTTATGAATCAGCACCTCACAAGTACGACCGTCACCTCATGGCCTACTTGTTTAGAAAATCCTTGGATGGTCCGGCCTTAGAGTGGTTTTATTCCCTGCCTCCCGAGGAAGCGGAGGACTTCGGGATTGTTCAAGAAAGGTTCCTGCAGCAGTTCCAAGATCGGGTTGGACCCGAATATTCTTTTGTGGATCTAGTGGCCGAGAAAATGAAACCTGATGAGGAGTTCTCTGCTTATGCCGATCGGTGGCGCGCACTGTCCTCCAAGGTCCGCTGCCCCATGCCGGAAAGGGAGAAAGTCAAATTGTTGATCTCCAATGCAACCCCTACCTACCGAGCCGTCCTAGCCATGAACGATATTACCACTATGCACCAGCTGTATAGTCGAGCCCGCTTTATTCAAACTCAACTCCGAGACTCGCCTATACACTCCATGTTCGAGTCTCCCAAAGCTCGTTATGCCAAGAAACCCCAAGGTCCTGTCACCGAGGGAACCCAAATCAATGAACAGGTAGGTGCGGTGAGTAACCCCCAAGGCCTAATAGGTAGGTCCCAACAACCTCAGCAACCCCAACAGCCATGGAACAACAATAGACAACCTCCCCCTCAAGGTCAGAACCCTCCACAAGACCAACGCCAATACTCTCAGGTTCCTCCACCCCAGAATGGTTTTGCACCTAGAAAACCCAATGGACCCAAGAGAGCACAATATCCTCCTTTGCCCGAATCCTTGGCCGATGTCTTCGCAGCCCTTATGTCTTTGAACGCCCTCCGACTCCCTCCTGAGAAGCCGAATTGGAACATGGCAGCGGACCAGACAAAATACTGTGTGTATCATCGCCATCCGGGTCACAATGTATCAGATTGCTTCCAATTCAGGGATATCATATACGATCTTCATGAGCAGAATCAGATTGATTGGGCGGAGATGAAGAGACTGATACAGACATTAAGAAATCAGCAAGGTCAGAGGCAACAGCAACAGCAGCAAAGGCAACAGCAACAGCAGTACCAACCCTTCCAACAACAATATCACCAACAGCAACAGCAACAGCCGCAGCAGCCGGCAAATGACCTGGGCATAATCCGCAATCCCATGCCCCAACATCCTGTAGCTCCGAACCCTCAACCTGCTCCACCACCTCCTCCACCCGCACAAGTCAATCCAGTTGTCCATCACCCACCACCCGATGCTCAATGGGCCTTTGATGATGAACACGAAGTGGGCCAACTTTTGACCATTTCTCACCTCATGCCTGCCACGATCACATCTTTACCCAAAGAGCCTCCTTCCTCCACAATCGCTGCCATCACCTCACCACCCTACGACTCCCCCACCATGTCTTCCATTGCTCCCCCACCAAATAACTTCCCGCTAACCCTGCACCAGCACCTTTATTAGCCAACCCCTCCATCCTGGACACTTCACCTTCTCCCCTCCACCACAACCTTGCCTTGCGGAGCGGAAGGATGTTCCACCGGATGTACCCTAATGCGTCCGTGGCCATGCCAGGTCAACCGATTCAACAAACCAGCACTCAACAGCAGCAAGACATGCAGGAAATAGAACCGGTCCCGGGGACCCAATATGACATTCTGAAGCATCTGGACCAAACCCCTGCCAAGATTTCTATACTGGAGCTAATCAAGAGATCGCAGACTCATCAAGATGCCCTGAGAGCCTTCCTACAAAGGGTCATGGTCAGTGAAGATATGAACCCGACAACTGCCCTCCGTGCTTTCCATTGTCAACAAAGGGCCCACAATCACTTTCTCCGATGGTGAATTAGCGGCTCCTGAGGCTAGAAGATGCCCTTATGTGTTACACTCACAATAAATAAGGTAGCCATTGATGCGGCATTAGTGGACACAGGAGCTTCGATCAATGTGTGTCCACTAAGCACCTTAAGAGCCTGCAATATATCGGAGCGTCAGTTGCGACCCACCCTACTACCATAGCCGCATACGACAATTCCAGACGAGCTTGTCATGGGGTCATTACATTGCAGGCAGAATTGGGGCCACTTGTCATGACAGTCGACTTTTATGTTTGGACATAGATCACACTTACAAGGCCATTCTGGGACGCCCGGATCGAGTCACTAGGGGCAGTACCATCCACAGCACACCAATGCTTGAAGTTCCCTTTTCAAGGAAAGATAGTCAAGGTCAAGAGTGTGACCACAACCCACACGGTGGAAGCTGTTGAGAGAGTTTTGCCCTCGGTTTGGCCATCCAACAAACCCGTCATTTCTATACTGGATGTGAACTACCCCTGGGCCTACACTTTCTCCTCCAATCACCCAGTTATATCCCCGACAGTGGTTGTAAGACCCCGGATTTTTACTCTCTTTATATATCTGTATGTGAATGGTGTGTTGGGTGTTCGGTTGTTGTGTGCTTAGCATGCATAGTTCATTGTGCCTACTATAAGTTTTATCCTTCCCTTGAATATTAGCATGTGCGTATATCTGTATATATATATGTATAGATACGGGTATACGATAATTAATGTGGAACTGAACAACTAGACAATTAGAGGTGTATTATGAATACCAAGAGTCTCTGACTTAGGATACTTGAGTAACACTATGCACGTGCTATCTAAATATTGAAGAATATCCTATACTACCTATTTTGTGGAACTTTGTATGGAAGTGTATGAAGTACATATGTGTAAGTACGTATGTATGTTATCTTATATGTGTGACAATTGTATACTTAATTCTACATGCATAACACCTTGGTGTATTTGCGTATGCATATGTATATTTGGTTGTAAACGTTGTTATTGCATGGTTTAGTTAATGTGTACATTGTACTTCGTGCATTTCTTGTACGTAAAGAGTTCAAGCACAGTAGGTGTAATTAATGGTCATATTGGGATTCTATACTCCTCATGAATAACATGCATATATCTTTATGATGATTAGGTGAGAATAGTCAATTGGATGAATTATGCATATAGTATATATTAAGAAATCCTATACATGTAATACTTAAGCAATGTTAGGTAAAGTTGTGTAAGTTAATCAAATTACCGGTGCGCATATTGTACCCATCTGTTTCAATCATAATGTACATAAATAGGCTACACCAGTGTGCGTATACTATATATATGTCAAATCAAGTGTGTGCATGCGAGGACTATTTTATCGAATGGATTATTCCTAGCTAGCATAAATCATATCACCTCCTAATGATTTGCGAAGCCCTCATAATTCTCGTCATTTAATTTGCCGTGTGTTGAGTCATACTTATGTAAAATATCACGTACGTACAGGTAGGTGTCTACGTACATTTTATCTTAGTATATTTATGTATGCTTGTGTATGTATATAGATATTTATGTACATATAATTAGTATAATTAATGTGCATATGGTTATATTAAATGTAAATAATTTGTAATGAATGGTGATAGTATGTATACCCTACTATATACATAATGCATGTATACATGCATTACATGCATAGTTTTTGCATAAATTAGGGTTCTGGCCAAAGGCCACCTTGGCGTCAACCTCTGGCCGCCGAGGTGGAGTCAACGTCCAGACCTGGACGCCAAGCCTGAACCAGGCGTCCAGCGATGTGGACGTCAACGTCTCTGACCTGCATGCGCAGCAGAGTTGCTGTCTTCTGAAACAAGGCATGGCCACCATTGGGGGATGTCCCCCAACGGATCTAAGGCTGTCTAATCGGCATGGTGAGTGGGTGAGGGGCTCCCTACATCCTGAACCCGAATTGGCCTCTCCCCACTTCTCATTTTCACCCTTGCAAGAGGAGAGGAGAAGAAAGAAAAACCCTAGAGCATTTTGTGAGAAAACCCCATTTTAGAACCCTCAAATCCGACCCCTTGGAGCTGGATCTGGAGATCTACTGCAACAAGGAGGAAGCTGAAGCAAAGGAGAAGGCTTCCCCATCATCCCCTCGGCGTGGAGATCACCCAGGAACCCGGAGGAAGGCGATCTTGGAGGCACTTCTGCAACTTCTTGGAACTGCCCAAGGAGGTCTTCTTCGAGCCATAAATCCCTTGGAGGAATTTTAGAGAGGCAAGTGACCTATCTATGGTGTTCCCGTATGAGTCTAGGTGTTTATGATTTTTATGGAATTTTCCTCGAGTCCTAGACCCTCCAATTCACCCAAGATTTAGAGCTCGGTCTGTGTTTTTGCACAGACCTGGTAGACGGCAAGGTCCCTGGACGCCGATTCATCCTTGGCGTCCATCGATCATGCCGCTGACTCTGAGTCAGCGGCCAGAGACCGCCGTCTAGTTCTTCTGGACAGAACAGTGAGCTGTTCTGTCCCTCTTATACATTAAATTCGGTATGTTTTATGCGATGAGGATATATTGTACACCTTATACTCTATGTATATTGTGCATTGTGGTTGTGGATGAATGTGGGTGTGTTGGTGAATGTGGGATAATGATATCTTGTAAACATGTGAGCATGACTTGTAGACAATCTTGTAAAATTCATGATTTATGATTAGGGTTTGTGTGAATGCCTTGGTTTCGGTTGATCATGAAGAATAGTGGGTCAGCATATGTGTTTGCAAAATTTAGTAGTTTATCCATGCTTGAGAAATTGTAAATAAGTTCGGTTCGGTAAAATAAAACATGCAAAAATGGTTTGTGGTAATTGATTTATAGATGTATGAATTAGGGTGATGTTGTATTCTAAAATCATGCATATATTAGTAGTCTCTGTGCAAAACAGTAAGTGGATAAATTGCAAAATGTGTTAGACCCATGTTAGCTTAAGTTGTGAATAATATGCTAATTAGGTGTTTGATTTTCTGTAAATCCTATTTAGCTCAGAAAAATCTGAAAAATTGAGGGTATGATTTTGAACCCGAAAACAGCATGTGGTTAAAATTTCAGGTCAATTGGAACAGTAAATAAAAAGTTATGTGTTTTCATGTGAAATGTGATAATTCGTGCATATAATTGTAATGTGGTTTGTTATGGTCTAAAACCAACATGATTAGTGTGGTTACTGTATGTTAAACTCTTGAAATTCTGTAGTACCATGTTAAGGAAAAACAGAAATGTTCATGTGAGTGAGAAAGTGAATGAAATGAGAAGAGTTATGTGTAAAACCATGTGTAAAACGGTAATGTGTAAAAGTGTAAAAGTTGTGCCTATGTGACACTGCTACCCTAGAGGCATCGGGAGCCGTATATAGAAAAGTCCCTATAGAAGGCTCCATGTGATATAAGTTTGTCCCAAAGGCATTGGGAAAACCCCGGAGGTGGACAAGTACCACTGGATAGGGTGGAGAGGGCTTCTCCCGGTCTGCGCAGTTACCAAGATTCACCGCTGTATTGCCTAGGTGGTGAGTATGTGTATGAGTTGTGTAAGTGTTGTGTCATGTGTTGTGTTATGAGTTGTGTTGAGAGCTGTGCTAAGGAATGAGCACGAGCTATGAGATATTGTTAGTGTCCTCTACTGGTGGTTAGGACTATGTGTCATGGCAAATTGTTTAAGTAATGAAAAATGAGTAAAATGTGAAATATGTGAATATGGCACGTGGTAAGTGCCCAAGATGCACGTGGTAAGTGCAATCGATATGATATGTGATAAGTGAAAGTGAAAGAGAAAATGATGTGGAAATGAGTAAATTGTATAAGTGTGAACATGTGTACGTGTCAAATGTGTAAAAGTGAACAACGTGAATGAGTAAGTATGAAATCATGTGAAACCGAGAATGTGAGAATGTGTTATTGGAAACCATGTGAAATCAGTAAACTCATGTTGTCATTATCATGCTTATGTGTGCATAAATGCCTAGAATCCATGTTAGGGATAATTAGTGAAAATGAGTGCAAGATAGCTTGATTACTTGTTCACATGATGTGTTTTATGTATTATTGTAGCTCTCATGTGTAGATTTATAGTCATTGAATCATATGAAATCAGCAATCTAAAGCATGTGAAAAGGTTCGTGTATGTGTTTAAAACTATGTGAAATCCATGCTAGTTGTGTTCCCTTTCATGTGTGTAAATTGTTCATGTTGATAGCTTTCATGTTTTAGCTCTTTAAAAGACTAAAGTTCCTGAGCAAATGGAATAGAGATCATGTGATAGGTGAATTTCATTTTACAAATCTGAAAGCATGAGTTATGTATAAAATTGTAGAACTTTCATGATAGGTAGAAAACTTGAATTGACTAGCATGCTATGTGTTGTTAATTGTAAAAGTGCATGTAGAAACCACTAAGACTTGTATGTGTATATCATGAGTAGTGTCGCTTGCTGAGTCTTTGGACTCACTCTTGCTTCGGCGTACAGGTTGACAGGTATCGTGCACTAGAAGGTAGCGTGGCGAGGATCATCATTAGAAGACTATTTTGTGGAGCTGTTACCAGTTGTACTTTTCTTTTGCACAAAAAGGATTATTGTATGGACAATATTTTGGACATTGTAACTCTCTTTATTTTGTATTAATGTGGACATTGTCTTTCTATCTTGCTATTTAGATTATGGAATGTGTGTTGGTGATGGATTAAGAGTTGAGTTGTTTACTTTATTCCGCTGTACTCTATTGCTATCCAGGTACATATCAACCTATCGACCAGTGTTGGGTAAATGTCCCACTGTGACGACGCCCTTTATACCGATGGGGATTGGTATAATCGTACCGGTATGAAGAGGGTCGTTACAGTAGGTAGTAGTCAGGAAGGATTAGGATTAGCAAATGCAAAAGGATGGGATATCATGTTCAAGATCGGCTATCAGACCGGAAAGGGGCTAGGTACTCACCTCCAAGGCAGGGTCAAAATGGTCACCGGCACAAGAAAATCAACAAAACATGGCTTGGGATACACAATGTGGGCAGCATTAGCATCCACCTCGCAGTCAGATCAAGAGCCCCTTACTTGGACACTTTATGATCACTTCGTCAAAGGCCCTGTACAACCAGGGTATAACACCATGGTAAAGGAAGTTTCAAGTTCAGCATATCAAGTCCTAGAAGCTCAGCGTCCTGGCAAGAAGAAGAAGGCCGAGACAGACCCATATGCGCCAGACCTCGAAGATCTAATCTCAGCAGTCAGTATGTTATTTCAAGAATCTGAAGTAGAGGTAGAGGAGCCAGGTTTAGAAGACCTCATTTCAGCTGCCGGCCGTCTTTTTGTCGAGAAGGACACACCGCAGACAGCAATGGCAGCATCAGCAGCCCCCACCAAGCGACAGTTGCTTGGGTCGGGGAGGAAGTCGAAATAGTCAATTCAGCCAAATCAACAAGGGAGCTCTGGCCAGGGTTGTCCCGACCACTCAGCCATTTCGTCTCATCCATCTTTGTCCATAATTTTAATTCCATTCCCTCATCTCCCCCCTTCATCCTCCAACTTTCCTCCGATGCTATCGAAGCATTACTCCACCCTTCGATCTTCTTCATCATTTCACTCAATGGGTCGGTTTTGACTTTCTCCCAAACCTCACCATGTAGGTTAGTTCTATTTCGTTAAAAAAAAAAAAGATCCTGTCACGCCCCTCCAATTTAGCAGCGGAATAAATCGGAGGGAGACGCGAACAACGAGCATGGTAACGACAATTGCGCATACTTTCGCAAACATCAGAGCATCTAATGAACAATAGTTGAAATAACTCTTCGTTTCATTATAAAATCACTAAGACTATTACAACCACTAATTCGGAGCCAATACATAGGGCTCAATGACATCATTACATTGAAAAGAAATCTAAAGCAACAACTACTAGACTCCAATTGTGCTAGGGTAACTTCGTTATTTGACTCCGGGTCACTCATCACTCTGGTCTTGTCCCATTGGTACGTATAACGTCATTGTCCGACTTACCTGAGACACAATAACAAATAACGAAGGGTGAGCGATAACGCCAGTAGGACTTAAATCTCATGAGTCAAGCATGCTTTAAGTAATTAATGCATTAAAGGCAGAGTAACTAATGATAGAGCGAGTCATGTAAAGTCGAGAAAGTAACAACACAAGTAACATGGTTCAAATAGCAGATGAATCAAGTATAGCACGATGACTAAAGTCAAGTCACGATAGAAAATGATAACATAATAGCAAGTAACGATATTGTCCAGAATAGCAAGAGACATGTATAGCAAGAAGAGATGATAGTAGATGGTCATGTAAAGAGTAAATTGCACTTTGAATGTGATCAAGTCGCGATAGCACACAGTAACTCAAGATAGCAGTATCAAGTAGAGCAAGTAGAGCGTATGGGGAGATAGCGTGTACGAGATAGCATATAACAGGTAGCGTGTAACGAGATAGCGTGTGACAAGATAGCGTGTATGGTTGCACAACGGTGCACTGGTAGAGTACAACAATAGTCACTTTGGGACAGTAGCCGTTTCACATAGTACATTACGTCTGAACTCCTCAGACTAATGTATAACAGTTTGTGATAGCACAGTAATATCATAGTACGTCTGAACTCCTCAGACTAAAAGGATAGTAGTTAGATGTCTAGCCAAGATAGTATAGTCAGAACCGGTGCAATGCAGAACACCGTCAATAGCCCCTGCAGGTATTTTCGGGTGGCTCTCTGCCCCCAGGACTAGATTGGAGCCCCTCGGACACTCTCCGTGCCCTGCACAGTATGCATTTGATACAGTAGAGTCACAAGACCCATATTATAGCGCTAGACAGTCACGAAATAGCACAAACGATAGGAGCCACACAGCTCAAAGGGTAACAAGAGAGTGCTAGATGAATAGACGAGAGAGACGGGATAGTAGAGTGAACGTGAATATGAGTAGACGAGCGAGTATAGCATAGATGAGATCTTATGGTCATTGCACATGAAACGTCGAGTAACGAGTGATGGTAACAGTTGCACAACACGCGCGTAAGGTATTGGCAGTCAGGTGGAACTCATGATCTTTCCGCTGGCCTCGTTAAGCACAGGTCCAGAGGTCCGGCGTGATTCAAGATAAGAGCGAGAGAACAATCTAAGGCCGTTTGGATCTTACTGATCCCTAGAGTGTATCATAGGTGTTAGGGTACAACCGGCTCGTCGACCATGTGGGAATCCATGATCAGAGGAGACTTACGGAGGCCTTGCACAAGGATTCACTAGTCCGGCGGAAGGAGTATCCGACGGAGAGTTCGTCCAAGTCAAGAAAGTGTGTAAATATAGAAACAAGTGCTCGACGTTCTAGAGGAATTCTAGAACAGTGGAGCGTCGAGATCGGTGTTCTAAAACATCGCACGAATCGTAAACGAGTACTTGTTAAAGTAAGGTAATTAATTGCAATAATTACCAGATATGTTATGTGTCATATTCATACAATTTAAGCCATGTTTGGATGGTTCAACGTGTGTGTATGTGTCATGAAATCAAGGATATGAAAGATCAAGTGATTGACTTTTATTAGATTAAAATACAATCAATACTTACAACTTTGTTTTATGTAGTTAAGATCATCAACATGATATGGGAATTATGGTGGTACAACAAGACTTGCAAAGACTGATTTTTAGGCCCAAAACTGAGATCGCGACGTGGTCTTGCAAGGATCGCGACGGGGTCGTCAGATCAGGCAGGCAGAACGCGACAGGGGTACTGTCGCGACCAGAACGCGACAGAGGTACTGTCGCGACCCGACCTCAGAACGCGACATATCGGGCCGTCGCGTTCACAGGGTCTGCGCCTGAGTCCGACCGGGATCTGACATGCTCTTGGTTCAGACTTACCATGTTTTGAAACAGGGGCGATATTCATGAAACGCCTATATCTCTCTATATGCTGACCTTTAGACAAAACTCAACATAGAAAATGTCAAGACATCTATTGGAAGAACTTTTGTGTTGTGGTCTGGGTCTGAATCCGTCTCTAATTGCATGCAATACAGGAAGAACGTAAAAAAAGCCCTAAACATGCATGACTTCGTTGCGACTTACATGTTAGGCTTGTAACATGAGATCTACTGATATTTGGACAAAACATTTAACATAAACGATGACCAGGACAACTAGTGGAAGAACTTTGATGTTGGGGTTTTACCTAATTCGGTCTTTGTCCTTGTGAAAAACATGAAGAACTTAAAGTTAAATGCAACCTGAAAACGCAGTATCCTGCATGACTCTATTACGAAGTTTATAACTCTCTAACTAATGATATTTAAACAAACACTTAACATGAAAGATGACCATGACAACTAGTTAAAGAACTTTTATGTTGGAGGCTTGACCTACTTCGGCCTTTAATCTTGTGAAAACAGGAAGAACTTAAGGCTATCTGCAAACCCGAAAACACAGTATTATGCATGACTCTCTTACGGGGTTCATAACTCTCTAACTAAAGACTTTTAGACAAATGTTCAACATGAAAGATGATCGTGACTACAAGTAGAAGAACTTTGATGTTGATGATTTAGTCTAGTTCGGTCTCAAATTGTATGCATAATAAGAAGAACGGAAAAGCCCTAACTGTGCGCGACTTAGGGAGAACGACTAATACACAAAGAATACTCCATGAAAATTAGTAAAATCAGAAGCAAATGAATCTAGACTCGAAGCTCTACAAGATGATATTATTTTTCTTTAATCTTGACCCAAGAATGCCTACCTTTGAATGCAAAGAACTCCCTGCAGGTTCTTGGTTCGCTACAGGGCGAGGTGGAAGAAGACCACGTTTTTCCCCAGCCTTCTCCTCTCCTCCAGCGCCCCAAACTTGCTGCACACGACCCCAACTTGATGCTAACCTTCCCCAAACGTTTTGTGAAGAGTTCTTATAGTTTTAGGGTGCTACTTCATGTCCTAATGGGACTAGGAAGAGGGCTGCGAATTTCTGCATTCTAGTTTCCAAAATCTGAGATTCTCTCACCCAAAGGAGGTAGCAAAGGTTTAGGAAACCACCTCTTAGAGTTGGGTCCGGTTTTGACTTACCTTGCATGACTAATTACCCTAATTTAAACCCTAATGTGCCCTTCACAATTATTGCATATTTATAGGTACGAATTTCTGAGTATTTTTATGTTCCAATTTTATTATTAGGCTAAAAGTGATCCATTGGCCCATTTTCATTAATGGGTCACTAATACATAATGTTATAAGTCTCTCCAACCTATTTATTTAATTTATGGTTGGGTTATTTTTCCGTGTTAACAATTTTCCGACTTAGTTCCCTAATTCGGTTAACTTGGTCACGTGTAACGTACACTTGGCCAATCGGATTTTTCGTTGCTCGAATCTCTTCATGAAACTCTTAAGAATAATGTTTGAGGTTGATTTATATTTTTACAGAATTTTCTAATGTGTTTTCTCACGTACGATAGTGGTACGTAAGTTCTATCATTTCGATAATACGTAAGTTATTTATTTACTATTTTCATACTTGAATTTGTTCAGGGTCATAAGTTGTCCATTGATCCAATTCCTTTTATGGACTATCCCCACATATTGTTTGGAGTCTACCCATAATTTTTATTTCAATTGTTAATCCACTTGGCTCATGAAATAATGGATTCTCCAATTTATTCCCTATTTACAATAATAAGTCACATAAATTCTAAATCATGGTCTGAATTATTTTTCTATGCCCAAATTTCTTAATGGGTCATTAGATAATAATTTTTAAGGTATAACTATTATTTTCATAGAATTTTTATATGAGTTTCTACTCATGCAATAATGATGTGTATCTTTTAACTAGTTTGATTTTTATTGATGGGCAAAATTTTCATTTATCTATAATATTTTTTTTAATTAATAAAATTTTTGGGGTATTACAGATCCTCTTCCCTCTTTGTCCGAACAGCAATCTTCATCGTCTCCGACGCTCCTTCTCCATGCTCGAACGGCGATCCCCGCCTGTTCCTTTCTCTCCTCTCCCGACGGCGATCCCCGTCATTCTCTCTTCTCCTGACACTTTCTCTCTCCTTCTCCTGACGGCGATCCCCATCACTCTCTCTCCCTTTCCCGACGGCGATCCCCATCACCCCTTGCTCTCTCCCATTCTCGACGGGGATCCTCGTCACTCTTTTACTTTCCCTCTTGACGGCGATCCCCGTCAGGCGATTTTCCTCCTGGGCAGCGATCCCTGCCATCCTTCACTCAAGCTACACCTCCGCCTGGTGGCCAAACATGGCCATTTCGGGCAATTTAGGTGAGGGGCCTTCTGTTCCCCTGCACCTTGATTCTGTTGCTGGCACCCGGGCCTGGGTGGCTTGCCTCCTCCTCCAGTCCCATCGGAGGACCTCCGCGGCCCTGCCGCACCCTTTGTTCTTCGTTCCAATAAACCTCTGGATTTTCCCCCAGAGTCTCCTGTAAATATTGAATCTAGCTTAGGTTCAGGGGTAGATTCTAGAAAATCCCCGTCCCCGTGTAGGAAGAAGAAGGGTAGTGGCATACCTCGTAGATATCTTTTGGACTTAGTACATAGGTGTGGCGCTCTCCTGGCGGTCAAAGAATTTATCCAGGAAGCGGTAGTTCTGAACTTAAATGATCTACATTTGGAGGAAGGGCTAGACGATGGGTTTGGGGTATACGAGATCCTAGCCGAGGGTGACCCATCAGATAAAGAATTGTGAAATAGAGGATGCTGCCGAGATGTATGCAAGTGGCATGAGGAAATTCGATGAACCTACCTCGGCAGTAGATGAACCCACCAAAGAGGTTAATGTGGGAACGGAAGAGGACCCCAGGCTCTTAACCATAGCTTCTGGTCTCCTTCCTGAAGAAGAAGAAGAGCTCATAGAAATGTTAAGGGAGTTCAAGGATTCCTTTGCCTGGTCCTATGATGACATGCCTGGCATGACCCCGATCTGGTTGAACATAGGTTGATCCTGAAGCCAGGGTCAGTTGCCGTTAAACAGAAGCTAAGGAGATTTCTCCCCCACATTGCTTTAAAGATGAAATAGGAGATTGATAAGCTACACAAAGCCAAGTTCATCCGTGTAGTCCTCTATCTTTTGTGGGTGGCGAACATCGTCCCGGTCATGAAAAAGGACGGAAGAGTGCGTATCTGCATAGATTTCCGGGATTTGAATAAGCATGTCCTAAGGACGATTTCCCGCTACCTCATTTGGATGTTTTGATCGATAATACAGCAGGGTTCGAAACTCTATCGTTCATGGATGGGTACTCCGGCTATAATCAAATTCGTCTAGCCCCGGAGGATCAAGAGAAGACCTCCTTCACCACCCATGGGGAACATATTGCTATGTGGTCATGCCATTTGGATTAAAGAATGCCGGCGCCACTTATCAAAGAGCAATGTTAGCTATCTTCCATGACATGATACATATTGATGTTGAGGTTTACGTGGATGATATCGTGTGAAGTCACAGACCCGAAGAGAGCACTCCTCTGTACTTGCCAAAGTTTTCCGTCGCACACAAGAGTATCAATTGAAGATGAATCCAAAGAAGTGCGTGTTTGGAGTTTCCTCAGAAACTTATTAGGCTTCATAGTTAGTAAACGAGGGATTCAAATAGATCCACACAGGCCAAGGCAATCAATGAGATGCCTCCTCCTAGAACATCTGAGCTTCGAGGTTTGATTGGTCAGCTGCAGTTTCATAAGGAGATTCATATCTCAGCACTCTCAAAGATGTCGTCCTTCTACGAACTGTTAAAAGGAGGAGTTAATTTCGAATGGAACGCTAAGTGCCAGAGGCCTTTGACGAGTCAAGAGTTACCTTATGAATCCGCCCTGCTTCAGGCACCATCCCTGGGAAACCCCTAATCCTATATCTGTCAACTGTTGAGGACTCCCTAGAGCTGTCCTGCTCAGCATGATGAATCCGGCAAAGAGGGCAGTCTACTACCTATCTAGGCTCTTCATCCTTCCGAGCTCAAAACCACCACAATGGAGAAAACTTGGTAAAGCGTTAGTTTGGGTAGTGCAGAAATTAAAGCACTACTTCCTAGCTCATAAGGTGAGTTTGATTTCTAGAATGGCCCTATTAGGTATCTCCTTGAGAAGCCAGTTCTCGCCGACAGATTGGCATGCTGGCAAAGTTTCCTCTCTCAATTTGAGGATCTCCTTTATTGTCAGAAGCCATAAAATGGTATGCCATCGCTGAGCACCTTGCTCACCTCCCTCTTCCTCATAGTGATATGGTTCAAGAAGAATTCCCGACGAAACCTCACTTATTTCTCGCGATCCCTTCTGGTCACTCCATTTCGATGGAGCTCTCAATCTAGGGGACGGGGCATAGGTGCAAGTCTTGCTCACCCCAGAAGGGATCACCATTCCTTGGCTTATCAACTCCAGTTCTACGCCACCAACAATATCTTCGAGTATGAGGCTCTCCTCGCGGTCTTAAGCTTGCCTACCTTTTAGGCGCCGTCACCTTAAGATCATAGGGGACTCTCAGCTCGTTCTTCGGCAAGTCCTCTCTACATATCGCACTCGTGACCCCAAACTCAAGCCTTATCAAGATCTGGTCACCCTCTAGCCAAGCAATTCCGTCAACTCATCTACATTCATACTCTC